>VHKM01000059.1:685000-745166 GCA_007210695.1 Neogobius melanostomus | reverse complement strand
GTGAGGATGGATCACACGGTGATGGAGAGGTGAGGATGGATCACATGTGATGGAGGAGGTGAGGATGGAACCAACACAGTGTGATGAGGAAGGTGAGGATGGAGCACAACGGTGAATGGAGGGAGGAAGGTGAGGATGGAGCCACACGTGAATGGAGAGGTGAAGGATGGAAGCACACGTGATGGAAGGAGGAGAGGATGGAGCACACGGTGATGGAGGGGTAGGATGGAGCACACGGTGGGATGAGGAGGAGAGGATGGAGCACACGGTGATGTAGGAGGTGAGGATGATCACACGGTGATGGAGGAGGTGGAGGATGGATCAAGCATGGTGATGGAGGAGGTGAGGATTGGACCACACAGTGATGAGGAGGTGAAGGATGGAGCACACGTGAATGTAGGAGGTGAGGATGGAGCACACCAGTGATGGAGAGGGGTGAGGATGGAGCCACACGGTGATGGAGGAGGAGGTGAGGAATGGAGCCACACGGTGATGTAGGAGGTGAGGATGGAGCACGACGGTGAATGGAGGAGGAGGTGAGGATGGAGCACACAGTGATGTAGGAGGTGAGGATGGAGCACACGGTGATGGAGGAGGTGAGGATGGAGCACACGGTGATGTAGGAGGAGAGGATGAGCCACAACGTGATGGAGGAGGAGGTGAGGAATGGAGCACACAGTGATTAGGAGGTGAGGATTGGAGCACACGGTGATGGAGGAGGTGAGGATGGAGCACACGGTGATGGAGAGGTGAAGATGGAAGCACACGGTGATGTAGGAAGGAGAGGAGGAGCACACGGTGGATGGAGGGAGGTGAGGATGGAGCACACGGTGGATGGAGAAGGAGGTGAGGATGGAGCAACGGTGATGTAAGGAGGAGAACTGAGCACACGGTGATGGAGGAGGAGGTGAGATGGAGCACACGTGAGTAGGAGGTGAGGATGGAGCACACGGTGATGGAGGAGGTGAGGATGGAGCCACACGTGATGTAGGAGAGAGATGGAGCACACGGTGATGGAGGAGGTGAGATGGAGCCACGGTGATGGAGGAGAGGTGAGGATGGAGACACAAGTGATGTAGGAGGTGAGAGGAGCAACGGGTGATGGAGGAGGTGAGGATGAACCACAACGGTGGATGGAGGAGGAGGTGAAGGATGGAGCACACGGTTGATGGAGGAGGTGAGGATGGAACACACGGTGATAGGAGGAGGTGAGGATGGACCACACGGTGATGGAGGAGGTGAGGATGGACCACACGGTGGATGGAGGAAGGTGAGGATGGAGCACACGGTGAGTAGGAGGTGAAAGGATGGAGCACACGGTGATGGAGGAAAGGAGGTGAGTGATGGAGCACAACGGTGAAGGAGGAGGAGGTGAGGATGGAAGCAACACGGTGATGGTAGGAGGAGAGGAATGGAGCACAGCGTGATGGACGGAGGAAGAGGAATGGAGCACACGGTGAATGGAGGAGGAGGTGAGGAATGGACCACACGGTGATGGAGGAGGAGGTGAAGGATGGAGCAACACGGTGATGGAGGAGGAGAGGATGGAAGCACACGAGTGATGGAGGAGGAGAGGATGTGGAGCACACGGTGATGGAGGAGGTGGAGGATGGAAGCACACGTGATGGGAGGAGGAGAGGATGGAGCCAACACGGTGATGGAGGAGGAGAGGATGGAGCACCACGGTGATGGAGGAGGTGAGGATGGAGCACACGGTGATGGAGAGGAGAGGATGGAGCACACGGTGATGGAGGAGGTGAGGATGGAGCACAACCGGTGGATTAGGAGGTGAGAGGAGCAGCACGGTGATGGAGGAGGAGAGGATGGACACAACGGTGATGGAGGAGGAGGTGAGGATGGAGCACAGCCCGGTGATGGAGGAGGAGAGGATGGAGCACACGGTGAGGAGGAGGTTGAGGATTATGGAGCACACGGTGATGTAGGAGTGAGGAATGGAGCACCGGTGATGGAGGAGGAGGTGAGGATGGAGCACACGTGATGGAGGAGGAGAGGAATGGAGGCACAACGGTGAATGGAGGAGGAGAAGGATGGAGCACACGGTGATGAGGAGGAGAGGAGGAGCACACGGTGATGGAGGAGGAGAGGATGGAGCACACGGTGATGGAGGAGGAAGGGATGGAGCACACGGTGATGAGGAGGAGAGGATGGAGCACACGGTGAATGGAGAGGAGAGGATGGAGCAACACGTGATGTTAGGAGGTGAAGGAATGGAGCAACACGGTGATGGAGGAGTGAGAGATGGAGCACAAGGTGATGAGGAGGAAGTATGGAGCACACGGTGATGGAGGAGGAGAGGATGGACGCACACGGTGATGGAGGAGGAGAGGATGGAGCACAGCAACGGTGATGGAGGAGGTGAGGATGGAGCACACAACGGTGATGGAGGAGGTGAAGGATGGAGCAACACGGTGATGGAGGAGGAGAGGATGGAGCACAAACGGTGATGGAGGAGTGAGGATGGAGCACACGGTGATGTAGGAGGTGAGGAATGGAGCACACGGTGATGGAGGAGGAGGTGAGGATGGAAGGCACAACGGTGAATGGAGGAGGAGAGGATGGAGCACACGGTGATGGAGGAGGAAGAGGATGGAGCACACGGTGATGGAAGGAGGAGAGGATGAGAGCACACCGGTGATGGAGGAGGAGAGGATGGAGGACCACACGGTGATGGAGGAGGTGAGGATGGACCACACGGTGATCGAGGAGGTGAGGATGACCCACCGGGAGGAGGAGGTGAGGATGGAGCACACGGTGATGGAGGAGGAAGAGGAGCAAACACGGTGATGAGGAAGGAGGTGAGGATGAGCACACGGTGATGTAGGAGTTGAGGATGAGCACACGGTGAATGTAGGAGGAAGGTGAAGGATGGAGCCACACGGTGATGTAGGAGGTGAGGATGGAGCCACACAGTGATGGAGGAGGAGGTGAGGATGGAGCACAAACGGTGATGGAGGAGGAGGTGAGGATGGAACCAGAAGACGGTGATGAGGAAGGTGAGGATGGAAGCACACGGTGATGGGAGGAGAAGAGGATGGAGCCACACGGTGATGGAGGAGGAGAGATGGAGCACCAACGGTGATGGAGGAGAGGTGAGGATGGACCACACGGTGATGGAGGAGGTGAGGATTGGAGCAAACACGTGGATGTAGGAGGTGAGGATGGAGCACAACGGTGATGGAGGAGGAGGTGAGGATGGACCAAGACGGTGATGGAAGGAGGAGAGGATGGAGCACACGGTGAATGTAGGAGGTGAAGGATGGAGCACAACGTGAATGGAGAGGAGAGGATGGAGCAACGGTGAGTAGGAGGTGAGGATGGAAGCACACGGTGATGGAGGAGGAGGTGAGGATGGACCACACGGTGATGGAGAGGAGGAAGAGGATGGAGCACACGGTGATGGAGGAGGTGAGATGGAGCACAACGGTGAAAGGAGGTGAGGATGGGACCACACGGTGGATGGAGGAGGAGGAGAGGATGGAGCACACTGGTGATGGAGAGAGGAGAGGATGGAGCAACACGGTGATGAGGAGGTGAGGATGGAGGCACATGGTGATGGATGAGGTGAGGATGGACCACATGGTGATGGAGGAGGTGAGGATGGACCCACACTGTGAATGGAGGTAGGAGAGGATGGACCACAAGTGAATGTAGGAGGTGAGGATGGACACACGGTTGATGGAGGAAGGAGGTGAGGATGGACCACACGGTGATGGAGGAGGAGGAGAAGGATGGAGCCCACGGTGATGGAGGAGGTGAGGATGGACCACAAACGGTCATGGAGGAGGAGTGAGGATGGACCACAACGGTGATGGAGGAGGTGAGGATGGCCCACACGGTGAGTAGGAAGTGAGGATGGAGCACACGGTGATGGAGGAGGTGAAGGATGGACCCCACAAGGTAATGGAGGAGAGGTGAGGATGGAGCACACGGTGATGGAGAAGGTGAGGATGGACACGGTGATGGAGGAGGTGAGGATGGACCACACGGGTGATGGAGGAGGTGAGGATGGACCAACACGGTGATGGAGGAGGTGAGATGGAGCACACGGTGATGTAGGAGGTGAGGAATGGAGCACACGGTGATGTAGGAGGTGAGGATGGAGCACACGGTGATGTAAGGAGAGAGGATGGAGCAACAACGGGTGATGTAGGAGGTTGAGGATGGAGCACACGGTGATGGAGGAGGAGGTGAGGATGGAGCACACCGGGTGATGTAGGAGGTGAGGATGGAGCACACGGTGATGGAGGAGGAGGTGAATGATGGACGCACACGGTGAATGGAGGAAGGAGGTAGGATGGAGGCACACGGTGATGTAGGAGTGAGGATGGACCAAGCAACGGTGATGTAGGAGGAGAGGAATGGAGCACACGGTGAATGTAAGGAGGTGAAGGATGGAGCACACGGTGAATGGAGGAGGAGGGAAGGCATGGACCACACGGTGATGTAGGAGGTGAGGATGGACCACACGGTGATGGAGGAGGTGAGGATGGTAGCACACAGGCAATGGAGAGGTGAGGATGGAGCACGACGGTGAATGGAGGAGAAAGGTGAAGGATGGACCAGACCACGGTGATGGAGGAGGAGGTGAGATGGAAGCACACGGTGATGTAGGAAAGGTGAGGATGGAGCACACGGTGATTAGGAGGAGAGGATGGAGCATCACGGTGATGTAGGAGGTGAGGATGGAGCACACGGTGATGGAGGAGGAGGTGAGGATGGACCACAACGGTTGATGTAGGAGGTGAGGATGGACCACACGGTGATGGAAGGAGGTGAGGATGGAGCACACGGTAATGGAGGAGGAGTGAGGATGGAGCACACGGTGATGGAAGGAGGAGAGATGGAGCACAACGGTGATGGAGGAGGTGAGGATGGACACACGGTGATGTAGGAGGTGAGGATGGAGCACACGGATGATGGAGAAGGAGGTGAGGATGGAGCACACGGTGGATGTAGGAAGGTGAGGAATGGAGCACACGGTGATGGAGGAGGTGAGGATGGAAGGCACACGGTGATGGAGAGGGTGAGGATGGAACCACACGGTGATGGAGGAGGTGGAGGATTGGACCACACGGTGATGGAGGAGGTGAGGATGGATCACACAGTGATGGAGGAGGTGAGGAGGAGCACACGTGATGGAGGAGGGAGAGGATGAAGCACACGGTGATGGGAGGAGGAGAGGATGGAGCACACGTGGATGTAGGAGGGGAAAGGATGGAGCACACGGTGATAGGAGGAGGTGAGGATGGACCACACGGTGATGGAGGAGGTGAGGATGGACCACACGGTGGATGGAGGAAGGTGAGGATGACCCACACGGTGATGGAGGAGGAGAAGGATGGACCACACGGTGATGGAGGAGGACGTGAGAATGGAGCACACGGGTGATGGAGGAGGAGAGGGATGGACGCACACGGTGATGGAGGAGGTGAGGATGGAGCACAACGGTGATAGAGGAGGAGAGGAAATGGAGCACACGGTGATGGAGGTGAGGATGGAGCACACGGTGATGGAAGGAGTGAGGATGGAGCACACGGTGATGGAGGTGAGGATGGAGCCACACGGTGATGTAGGAAGGTTGAAGGAATGGACACAGCGGTTGGATGGGAGGTGAGGATGGAGCACAACGGTTGATGGAGAGGAGAGGATGGAGCACACGTGATGGAGGAGGAGAAGGATGGAGCACACGGTGATGGAGGAGGAGGTTTTGAAGGATGGACCAGACGGTGAATGGAGGAGGTGAGGATGGAGCAACACGGTTGATGGAGGAAGGAGAGGATGGAGCAACGGTGATGTAAGGAGGTGAGGAATGGGAGCCAGCAAACGGTGATGGAGGAGGAGGAAGAGGATGGAGCACAACGGTGGATGGAGGAGGAGAGGATGGAGCACACGGTGATGAGGAGGTGAGGATGGAGCACAACGTGATGGGGAGGAGGAGAGGATGGAGCACACGGTGGAATGGAGGAGGAGAGGATGGAGCACACGGTGATGGAGAGGTGGAAAGGATGGAGCACACGGTGATGGAGGAGGAGGTGAGGATGGAGCACACGTGATGGAGGAGGAGGTGAGGATGGAGCACAACGGGTGATGGAGGAGAGGATGGGCACACAGTGGATGTAAGGAGGTGAGGATGGAGCACAACGGTGAGTGGAGGAGGAGGTGAGGATGGACCAACACGGTGATGGAGGAGGAGGAGAGGAATGAGCAGCACGGTGATGGAGGAGGAGAGGATGGAGCAACGGTGATGGGGGAGGTGAGGATGGACCACACGGTGATGGAGGAGGAGGAGAGGATGGAAGCACACGTGATGGAGGAGGTGAAGGATGGACCACAGCGGTGATGGAGGAAGTGAGGATGGAACACACGGTGATGGAGGAGGTGAGGGATGGCCCACACGGTGATGGGGGAACAAAAAAAAAAAACCACAAGGTGATGGAGGAGGAGAGGATGGACACACAGTGATGTAGGAAGGTGAGAGATGGAGCACACGGTGATGGAGGAAGGTGAGGAATGGACACAACGGTGGAATGGAGGAGGAAGGAGAGGAATGGAGCACACAGTGATGTAGGAGGTGAGGCATGGAAGCACAACGGTGATGGAGGAGGTGAGGAAATGGGACCCACACGGTGATGGAGAGGAGGAGAGGAATGGAGCACACGTGATGGAGGAGGAGAAGGAATGGAGCAACACAGTGATGTAGAGGTGAGGATGGAGCAACAGGTGATGGAGGAGGAGAGGATGAGCACACGGTGATGTAGAAGGAGAGGATGGAGCACACCGGTGATGGAAGGAGGAGAGGATGGAGCACACGGTGATGGAGGAGGAGAGGATGGAGCAGCACGGTTGATGTAGGAGGTGAGATGGAGCACAAGGTGATGTGGAAGGGTGAGGATGGAGCACACGGTGATGTAGGAGGAGAGGATGGAGCACACGGTATGGAAGGTAGTCGAGGATGGAGCACACGGTGATGTAGGAGGTGAGGATGGAGCACACGGTGAATGAGGAGGAGGTGAGGATGGAGCACACGGTGAAATGTAGGAAGGGTGAGGATGGAGCACAACGGTGATGAGGAGGAGGTGAGGATGGACCACACGGGTGATGGAGGAGGAGGGTGAGGATGGAGCACACGGTGATGTAAGGAGGTGAGGAATGGACACACGGTGATGTAAGGAGGAAGAGGATGGAAGCAGCACACGGTGATGTAGGAGGTGAGGATGGACCACACGGTGAATGTAATGAGGTGAGGGATGGACCACACGGTGATGGAGGAGGTGAGGATGAAGCACACGGTGGAATGGAGGAGGAGGTGAGGATGGACCACACGGTGATGGAGGAGGAGGTGAGGATGGAGCACAACGGTGATGTAGGAGGTGAGGATGGAGCACACGGTGATGTAGGAGGAGAGGATGGAGCACACGGTGATGTAGGAGGTGAGGATGGAGGCACACGGTGATGGAGGAGGAGGTGAGGATGGACCACACGGTGGATGGGAGGAGGAGAGGATGGAGCACACGTGATGGAAGGAGGTGAGGATGGAGCACAAACGGTGTGTAGGAGGTGAGGAATGGAGCACGAGCGGTGAAATGGGAGGAGGAGGTGAGGATGGAGCACACGGTGATGTAGGAGGTGAGGATGGAGCACACGGTGATGGAGAGGTGAGGAGGAGCACACGGTGATGGAGGAAGGTGAGGATGGAGCACACGGTGATGGAGGAGGTGAGGATGGACACACAGTGATGGAGGAGGTGAGCGAATGGACCACACGGTATGGAAGGAGGTGAGGATGGATCACACGGTGATGGAGAGGTGAGGATGGAGCACACGGTGGATGGAGGAGGAGAGGAATGGAGCACACCGGTGAATGGAGGAGGAGAGGATGGAGCACACGGTGATGTAGGCAGGTGAGGATGGAGCACACGGTGATGGAGGAGGAAGGATTGGAGCACACGGTGATGGAGGAGGAGGTGAGGATGGAAGCACACGGTGGGGATGGAGGAGGAGGTGAGGATGGCCCACACGGTGATGGAGGAGGAGGTGAGGATGGACCACAACGGGTGATGGAGGAGGTGAGGATGGACCACAAGACAGGTGATGGAGGAGGAGAGGATGGAACGCACACGGTGATGGAGGAGGTGAGGAATGGAAGCCACCACGGTGATGGAGGAGGAGAGGATGGAGCCACACCGGTGATATGGAGGTGAGGATGGGAGCCACACGGTGAATGAGGAGGTGAGGATGGAGACACGGGATGGAGGTGAGATGGAGCAACACGGTGATGTAGGAGGTGAGGGAATGGACCACACGGTGATGGAGGAGGTGAGGATGGAGCACCACGGTGAATGGAAGGAGGAGAGGATGAGCACACGGTGATGGAGGAGGAGAGGATGGAGCACACGGGATGGAGGAGGGAGGTGAGGGATGGAGCACACGGTGATAGGAGAGGAAGGTGAGGATGGACGCACACGGTGATGGAGGAGGAGAGGATGGAACCACACGGTATGGAGGAGGAGGTGAGGATGGACCACAACGGGTGATGGAGGAGGTGAGGATGGACCACAAGACAGGTGATGGAGGAGGAGAGGAATGAACAACACGGTGATGGAGGAGGAGGTGAGGATGGAGCACCACGGTGAGATGGAGGAGGAGAGATGGAGCATAGGTGGATGTAGGAGGAGGTGAGGATGGAGCACACGGTGATGTAGGAGGTGAGGATGGAGCACACGGTTGATGGAGGAGGAGGTGAGGATGGAGCACACGGTGATGTAGGAGGTGAGATGGAGCAACACGGTGATGGAGGAGGAGAGGATGGAGCACAAACGGTGATGGAGCAGGAGGTGAGGATGGAGCACACGGTGATGGAGGAGGAGAGGATGAGCATTATACGGTGATGTAGGAGGAGGTGAGGATGGAGCACAACGGTGATGTAGGAGGTGAGATTGGAGCACACGGTATGGAGAGAGGTGAGGATGGAGCACACTGGTGATGTAGGATTTGGAGGAGGAGCAACAGTGATGAGGAGATGAGGATGAGAGCACACGTGATGGAGGAGGAAAGGGGAGCACCGGGTGATGTAGGAGGTGAGGATGGAGCACACTATGTAGGAGGTGAGGATGGGAAGCACACGTGATGAGGAGGTGAGGATGGACCACAACGGTGAATGGAGGAGGTGAAGGATGGACACACGGTGGATAGAGGAGGAGAGGATGGACCACACGGTGATAGAGGAGGAGAAGATGGAGCACACGGTGATGGAGAGGAAGGATGGACCACAGGTGGGAGGAGAGGTGAGGATGGAGACACGGTGTGTAGGAGTGAGATGGACCCACGGTGATGGAGGAGGAGTGAGATGGAGCACACGTGATGGAGGGGGAGGATGGAGCACACGGGATGGAGGAAGGAGGTGAGGATGGACACATATGGTAGGAGGCGGGTGGACCACACGGTGATGGAGGAGGTGAGGATGGACCAAACGGTGATGGAGGAGGTGAGCGATGGACCTACACGGGTGATGGAGTGAGATGGACCACACTGTAGATGGAGGAGGAGGTGAGGATGGAGCACACGTGAGGAGGAGGAGAGGATGGAGCACCGGGGATGGAGGAGGAGAGGAGAGCACACGGTGATGGATGAGGAGAATGGGCACACGGTGATGGAAGGAGTGAGGATTGACAACGGTTGATGGAGGAGAGAGGATGGAGCACACGGTGATGGAGGAGGAGAGATGAGCACACGGTGATGTAGGAGGTTGAGTGGAGCAACACGGTGATGGAGGAGAGTGAGCATTGGACCACACGGGGTGATGGAGGGAGGTTGAGGATGAGCACACGGTGATGGAGGAAAGAGGCACACGTGATGTAGAGGTGAAGGAGCACACGGTGATGTAGGAGGTGAGGATGAGCACACGGTGATGGAGGGGTGAGGAATGGGACCACACGGTGAAGGAGGAGGAGAGAGGATGGAGCACACGGATGGAGGAGGTGAGGATGGACCACACGTGATGGGGAGGGAGATGAGCACACGGTGATGGAAGGTGAGGTGACACACGTGATGGAGGAGGAGGGAGGATGGAGACCGGTGATGGAGAGGTGAGAGGAGCACACGGTATGTAGGAGGAGGGATGGAGCACACGGTGATGGAGGAGGAGAGGATGGAGCACACTGGTGATGGAGGAGGGGGTGGAGCACACGGTGATGAGAGGGTGATGGAGCACCGGTGATGGAGGAGGAGGATGAGTGGACGCACACGGTGATGGAGGGGTGAGGATGGACCACACGGTGATGGAGGAGGTTGAAGATGGACCACACGGTGATGGAGGAGGTGAGGATGGACCACACGGTGATGGGAGGAGGAGGAGAGGATAGAGCACACGGTGATGGAGGAGGAGAGGATAGAGCACACGGTGATTTGAGGGAGGGAGATGACACACGGTGATGGAGGAGGAGGGAGGTGGAGCACACCGGTGATGGAGGGGAGAGGATGGAGCACACAGTGAGTAGGAGTGAGGATGGAGCACACGGATGGGGAGGTGAGGATGGACCACAAGGTGATGGAGAGGAGGTGAGGATGGAGCACACGGTGGATGCGAGGAGGAGAGGTGGAGCACACGTGTGTAGGAGGAGAGGATGGAGCACCGGTGATTGGAGGAGGGAGGATGCGAGCACACGGTGATGGAGGAGGAGGAGCGATGGAGCACCACCGTGATGTAGGAGTGAGGATGGAGCACACGTGGATGTAGGAGGAGAGGATGCGACACGGTGATGGAGGAGGTGAGGATGGACCACACCGGTGATGGAGGAGTGAGGATGGACCACACGGTGATGGAGGAGGTGAAGGATGCGACCACATGGTGATGTAGGAGGTGAGGAGGAGCACACGGTTGAGGAGGAGAGTGAGGATGGGACCACACGGTGATGGAGAGGAGGTGAGGATGGAGCACAACGGTGATGTAGGAGGTGGGGACACACGGTGATGGAGGAGGCGAGGAGGACCACGGTATGTAGGAGTGTGGGATGGACAACACGGGTGATGAAGAGGAGAGGATGGAGCACACCGGGTGATGGAGGAAGGTGAGGATGGAGCACGACGTTGATGTAGGGGTAAGGATGGAGACACGTGATGCAGGAGGAGAGGATGAGCACACGGTGATTAGGAGGAGAGGAGGAGCACACGGTGTGGAGGAGGAGGTGAGGTGGAGCACACAGTGATGTAGGAGGAGTGAGGATGGAGCAACGTGATGGAGAGGTGAGGAGGAGCACACGGTGATGGAGGAGGAGGTGAGGATTGGGAGCACACATGATGTAGGAGGTGAGATGGAGCACACGGTGATGGAGTGAGGATGGAGGCACACGGTGATGAGGAGGAGTGAGGATGGAGCACGGTGATGGATGGAGGAGAGGAGCACACGTGATGGAGGAGGAGAGGATGTGGAGCACCACAGTGATGGAAGGAGAGGAGTGGAGACACAGTGAGTTACCACCACCAATATGAGTGAATAATAATGAGCTGTGAAAGCGCTCTGGGTATCTTGAAAAGCGCTATACAAATCCCAAGAGATTATTTGAGGTCCTGGATATGTGGTGCAGGAAGAACGGATGGTTAGTAGATCTGTGTCTTTTCTGAAAGTCCACGATCAGCTCACTGTCTTCTGAGTGTTCAATCCCAGGTTTGGCTGCACCAGACATAGCGGTCACCTCTCCCTGTAGCGATCATCACCGTCGAGGGAGGCCCGATGGGGTAGGTGTCGTCTGCAACTTGATTAGGTTACGGAATAAACTTGCGTGGATTTTTAAAAGAGCTTTGGAGTTAAAGTGGTCGGTGTAGTTGCTCCAACCACTGTCTTCTCAAGCTGAAGGATGTCTATTGGACAATAACGTGTTCATGTCTTGTTTGTCACCGACTTACCATAGAAAACGCTGTTGAAATACCCTATGTTGTTGGAGGACCAGAAAACTATGTCCTTGCATAATTAATAATTCATTTTTTAAACTTTAATTTTTTGTCGTTGGACCAAGTTAAACTGAAAGTTTCACTGGAACTGAGAGAGGAATGAACAATTTGAATTCGTGAGCATTTTTGACAATGTCTAAAAAATACATGTTTTATTGTGAGGAGACATAATAATTTTAAGAAGTGGGCGGTCGTCATTTGTGTTATGGCCATAGATTTAATATTAGAGATACCGGTGTTCTATTCGCCCCTTATTGTAAAAGATCCCGAGTTTTCTGTGAAACTTACAGGGCCGCCATGTCTCCTTCTACGAAGCCTGTTCCTTAAAAGGGGCAAAAAAGGCGGGAAGCCGTGCTCAGGGGTGGGCGGAGCCTCCACGAGCTCCAGCTGATTGACAGGCTTCTGGAGCCAGTCAATGCAAACCAGCGTGGTTAAAAGTATTTCACCTACCCAGCGTGTTGTCAATGGTCATAGCATTTTAGAAAAAACAACTCTTTGGAGCAGGCTGTTTAAGCTGTTCATGTATAGGGAGGTTGAAAGTCCCATTAGAGTACTGTCTAAGTTCTTTTGGAATCGCCTCTGGCCACAAAGGGGTGTATCAGCAATGTCGCTCCCGTCATGAGGTACATAGAGAAGCACGTTCCTCAGGGGCGGACTGGCCATATGTCCATTATGGAAGAAGCACAGAAGGCCACCGGTCTGGCCCCTCAATTTTCTCCTTAACCGTCTTACCCACCATCTAAACCGAGCTTTACCCAAATCAATTTAAAGAAAAGCATCATACAGCGAAAACGAGTTTTTAAAACGAACAAAAGGTTGCGAAAGGCATCAAAACAGTGACCAAAAAAAGACGAAAACGTGACAAAAACCGACAAAGCAATGAAAAAAAACAACAATAAAAAACTAACATAAAATTGACCAAAAACGACAAAAAAAAAGACAAATAAGAGCACAACACACACAAACACAACAACAAAGTAATGAAAAAGCAACAAAAAGCCATAAAAAGTAATGAAAAAACAACAACAAAATATGACAAAAAAATGCAGTGACAACGTGACCGTTACGATCACTTTTACAGATCTTAGCTTTAAATGAGGTCAAGAAGTTTTTAGATTGGGTAAAGCAAACTGGAGAAAATGCACTCGGTTAAGGCGGGGGGGTTTTTCAGTCCCAGTCCGCCCCTGCCATCTCTGAACTATCAGTCTCTAAATCAGCGCTGAAGACACACTTATTTATACTGGCCTTTTGAAAAACAGTTTTTTTTACTGTCTGTTTGTATCCTTGGTCTGTTTTTAAACGTGTTCTGTGAAGCACTTTGTGAAAGGTGCTATACACATGTTGATTGATTGAATAATGTTTCCATTCATTTCAAGATGGATATCCTCACATTATGACTTTTCTTTTCCATTCAATTTATCAAGAGTTTTCTATTATTATTCCCATATATTTTCTGTAATTCTCTGTAGTTGAACGGTACACAGCAAATGTTCCCGTGTTAATTTAACACGGTTTGGTTTTTATATAGTTCACACCTTCTCAGTGTGAAAGTGAATGACACTCGTCAGTGTTAACTTCAGGTCAGACATCCTGAGTGACAGAAACATGACGCTAAATACAATGTGCTCTTTGTTTTCAGTAAAAAGGCTGAGGCCAGTCACAGACCTACAGGTGAAGGAGGAAGTCATGGAGATTTTGTTTTAGACAGAACTTCAGACTCCTGATGGAAATACGAACTAGTACAGAAACTTAATTGTTTATTTATATCAGGGAAATAAAAATTCTTAAAATTACATAATGGGTTTTGGTTTATATATTTATAAAACACATTCACTTCTATCCAGTGTAGTAGGTCATGTGTGTCCCAGTTCCTCTGAGTCATGGTGGACCATGACAGATGTGGACATGACTGTGGTAGATCTACTTTTACTTTGGAGAAAACAGTTACTATAGTAACTGTTGAAGAAATTAACCTCATGAGCTTCTTCAGTAACATCTGTCCACATCAGTCCTGCTGCACCACGACTCAGAGTTAGGATGGCCAAAGTGAAGCTTCATGAAACTCCAAAGCAGTTGAAGCGATCGTGCCGGAGCCTCGAATCACAGTTCAAAACAATCACTCCACAGTGACATCTTGTGGCAAAGTGTCATTACAACCGCATTTACAGTGTTTCAGGATTCAGCCATATGTTATTGATTCGTCTGTGAGTGAAATTAAACCACATTCTGTTGATGTTATTTGCCATAAGAATAGGGACTCTTCATGAATGTATTATTACAGAAAAATAAGCACTGTCATAAATGTTCCACATTTTTCCTGCAACTCAATGCTTCTTTTTGCTAATTGATTTTTTATTTTAAAAAGCATTAACAATTATTGTAACATAAAGCTTAGAGGCCTAGGTAACGCTTTAGAATACAGCCCGCGAGTTCCAGGTGTAAGTAACAAGAAAGTAATTACACATATAAGTACAGGTACTCTTACAACGTGTAAATGGTAAATGGTAAATGGTCTCAACTTATATAGCGCTTTTCACCTTCATTAGGCACTCAAAGCGCTTTACAGCAAGGATCCACTCACCCATTCACACTCTCATTCATCCACCAGTGTACGCTTGTAACAAGGGGAATAATGTGTAACAAGGAAGTACAAGTGTTACAAGGGGGAACAATGTGTCATTTTCATTTTATTATTATTATTTAAATTATTATTTATTTCATTCAAAAGTGACATCATACAATCACAACAAAACCGCTAAGCCAATACAGTATGAATGAAACAGAGCATTAATGGTGCTGAGCTATCACATAGTTGTGGCAAAGGGAATGTGGTATTGTGTATGTGTATATTTTAATGTTGCAGGACAACAGTATTACTGTTGTGAAAGTGAAGACATGACTCTAGGCATTTTGTGTTTTTTTTTTTTTTTTTTATAGTTGCCTGTAACAAGCATAAACAAGAGTGAACAGAAAAAAAAATAAAGCAAAACAAGGAAAAGTACCACGTTATCAATGTGCATGTGTAACAGAGGTAAAGCTGGTTAAATTCTGGTAATAGGATTACCTACTTGTTGTCTTATTGTGATGTTAATGTACCTGGCAGTGTGTGTAGTCCACGTATGTCTTTTGTTTTGGTAGTCTGTCTCCAACGTTGGCACTTCCGGTTTGGTCGATATAACTGGTCAACTCCGCGCTAGCTCTTTCTCTGTTCCCGTACTCATGAGAGAAAGGTTAGCGAGTTTTGTATCTGGAAGCATCGTGTTATTAGATTAGCATCTGTGTAATTTTGGTTTGTCTTTTATGTTACTACAATGTTCTCGTATCATCCATGTTAGTAATTTTGTACTTATGTGTTATTATTTTGTACTTACGTGTTGTTTCCCCCCCCGTGTTTCTAGGCCTCGTTGGGCACATGATATTAGGCTAACGCCAAAACTTTTATTTCCCTCTGCCAGGTATGTGTTGTACATTTATGTTCTCTCTGTTCCCGTACTCATGAGAGAAAGCCTCGTGGGCACATGATATTAGGCTAACGCCAAAACTTTTATTTCCCTCTGCCAGGGTAAATAAATGGGGTTTGAGCGTTGCTCTTCCCCGATTGCAGCCTTGCCTCCTCTCCGTGGTTCAGAGCACCATAAGCACAACACAACGCAGAGAAGTTTATCATAGGTCACACTGGTGCCGTGACTCTGTCGAAACCGGACCCGACGTTGCTGGGTCTACGGTTCTCTCGTAATTGGGCTCCAGGACGGTTTCTCCTGAGCCTTCACCGCCTCACCGCTGGGAGCTGCCAACGCTGTACGTCGGACCGTCGGCGCTCTAACCAACGGGCGGCCTCCCCTCGTCCGCGTCAACGTCTTCTGCTCACCGCCTGGGATGGAGCCGGAGGAGCTACACACACCCGCCATGGCCGGCAGAGGGCGCGGAGCCCTGGTGTCGCCTCTTCCTTTTCCCTTGAGTGATGTGGGTAGTAGTGTGGCTCGGGGCAGAGCTATGCCTCGTGCCATGAACAATGTGAGTTTTGAGCTGCCTAAGTGCAGCACGGGACATGTGTTTGGTGATGAAACTGTGGGGGGTATGAGCCAAATGAATGACATGATGCAACAGATGGGTCACATGTTGGCGGATAATATTGTGTCTAGGTTAAACTCGTCTAGCTCATCCGCCGAGTCTCCCAGGGCTCCTACTACGCCTCCACAGGCGAATGATTCCATGAACAGCCACAGCTTAAATCTGTCAAATGTCACTTTTGTCGAAAAAGGGGCCAAAGAGCCACCGGTGTACAGGGGGGATGGCTCCGATGTCCTAGCCATCGACGAGTGGGAGGATTTGATGAAGGTTTATCTGAGGAAAAGCAATATTCCCGTTGATTGCAGAACGGAGGAAATACTTGTACATTTGAGGGGCAAAGCCAGAAATGTCGCTAAGCTGGGTATAAAAAATGGCGGGCTGGATTCCACACATGGGCCCGAGGCCATTTTCGGTCTCCTGCGTAAACATTTTGGTGCGGGTTTATGCTCCTCGGTCCCTCTGGCTGACTTTTATTCCATCCGGCCCACAGCTAATGAGGACCCGTATGATTTTTGGTTACGGTTAAATAATGCTGCGGACACCGCTATTAGCTGCCTTGCGGGTTGGGGAAATTCTCCGAGGTTCCAGGGGAGGATGTCACGCGGTTGTTCATAAGACATTGCCCAAACAAAGAGCTGTCTTACACATTCCGGTCTAAGACCATTGATAAGTGGACGGCTCGCGAGGTTCAGGAGGTGCTGGACGAGTACCACTTAGAAAATAGCTCTAGAAAGACAGGGGTGATGAACATGGTTTCTGTGAATAAAGGTGATATTCCCGCTGTCGTGGCCCCCACTGTTAACGTGCCCGACCACTCCGCATTCGAGGAGCTGGCCGCCATGTTGAAAAAGGTTTTGTCGCAGTCCCAAGATGGCGCCCAGGTAACGCATAGGCCGCGTCGTGACACGCGGTTTCCCAGAGCAGGCGGGTTAAACAGCATGCCGTGCGCGATCTGTAGAGATGTGTCCCACACCACGTACACACATTGTAGGAAGCATAAACTGTGTTTTCGGTGCCATGAACAGGGCCACATTAGCAATGCGTGTCCCCAGGGCGTTGACACTTCTCCCTCCGGGCCGCAGGGAAACTAATCAGTCTACGTGTAGGGGAGGACAGCGTAGATGGGAAATTTTCACCTCCCACAATGGACAGTGTGGTACATCGTGGCTCCAGCCGGGGCAACTTGCAGCGACAAAGTGCCGCTGGGCAAGACACCGATTGTACAAGTATTACAGAGACTTTCAGAGACTGACTCGTTATTCCACACGGACGTTATCATGGACAATGGCCATGTCATCAAGGCCTTAGTGGACAGTGGATCTATGGCGTGCACTATTAATGGAGAGACTGATTCAATGATGAGGAGGGATTACCCGGAGATTGACAGGAAGCGTGCGGATGAGTATGTCATCGTGGGCTGCGGAGGTCAACAGGTATTGCCCACTGCTTTGTACGACCTCTCTGTTTTGGTGTACGGTATCAGAGTCGTGGTCCCGGTCTTGGTGGTGCCCGGCCAGTCTGACAGCATGATACTGGGGAGTAACGTCTTGAAATGGCTCATGAGACGGATCGAAGATGGAGAAATAGACTCAAGTAAGATGGGCGCGTCCGGCAATGAGTTACCCCAGCTGCTATCACTGTTGTCCCATACAGTGCATCGTAAGGACACGTCATCGCTGGATTTTGGGACTGCAAAATTAAAAAGGAGTGTTACGCTGCAGCCTTTAACTGAACATTTGGTGTGGGCTAAACTACCATCCGTGGATGCTTCAGCGGTGGGGAGCTCCGTCATCGTGGAGCCCACCCGGTCTAAAACGAGACCAGCGCAGATCTTGGTGGGGAGGGTCGTCACCACTCTGTACGGGGACGGGTGGGTTCCCGTCAAAATAGTGAACCCGACGGAGAAAGCGCTCACACTAAAGAGAAATGCCAAGCTGGTGGATGTTTCGCCCAGCTTGTCAGTGCAAGATCTGCCGGAGCCACAGCGAGTTCAGTCAATATCCAGCGCGCGACGGAGACCCCGTTATTGAGAACTGAGGACGAGATCAAAAAGGCTCTTATCGACATGGGACTCTCAGAAGTTGACATCACGTCGTGTGAGGTGTCCTTGGAGTGGAAAAACAAGCTACTCAACCTGATCGAGCGATACGACTCCACGTTCTCCAGGCATAAGATGGACTGTGGAGAGGCGAAAGACTTCGTACACAGGATACGATTGATGGATGACAAGCCGTTCAGACTACCATACCGGCGTGTCCCTCCGTGTCATTACGAGAAATTGAGGACAGCTTTGAACGAGATGGAGGAGGTCGGGATCATCAAGAAGTCCCAGAGCGAGTATGCGTCTCCGTTGGTCCTCGTCGTGAAACCCAATGGTGATTTACGCATCTGCAATGACTTTCGGTGGCTGAATGCGAGGACTATTAAAGATGCACACCCATTACCCCACCAGACTGATGCGCTCGCGGCGCTTGGGGGCAATGTATTTTTTTCCACCATGGATCTCACCTCGGGTTTTTACAACGTTCCGCTACACGAGGACGACAAACGGTACACTGCGTTCTCCTCCCCGTTCGGGCTACACGAGTATAACAGGATGCCCCAAGGACTGACCAACAGCCCCGCGACATTCATGCGCATGATGATGTCGGTCTTCGGTGATAAAAATTTCACCAGCCTGTTGTGTTACTTGGACGATTTGATGGTGTTTGCGCCGTCTGAACAGATTGCGCTAGAGCGGTTAGAGATGGTATTCTCGCGGTTAGCTGCAAACAACCTTAAGCTTTCCCCCAAGAAATGTCACTTCCTCCGCCGTTCTGTAAAGTTTTTGGGCCACATCGTCTGCGAAGAAGGTATGAAAACTGACCCCAGTAAAGTCCAGGCCATCGGGGACATTAAGGAAACGGACCTCATGGAGGCAGATGGTAGAACCCCCTGTGCTAAAAAGATTAGGTCCTTTTTAGGCATGGCCCTGTATTACCACCACTTTATTGAAGGCTGTTCAGCCAAGGCTAGGCCCCTGTTTAGTCTCGTGTCAGAACCCTCCACTTCCAAGAAAAAGGGCAGACCCCCCAAGCCTAAGTTCAAGAAAGGTTTAGTGAGACTGAAACCCGCTGACTGGACTGACGACTGTAGGGTAGCCTTTGAGACCCTCAAACATGATTTGATACACAGTGTGACGTTGGCTCATCCAGATTTCGAGGCCCCTTTCATCCTCGCTGTAGACGCTTCTTTCGACGGGATAGGCGCTGTTCTTTCGCAATTGCCACCTGGTAGTAAGATCGCCAGACCTGTGGCTTTTGCCAGTAAAACTTTGTCCCAAGCCCAGTTGAATTATCCAGCTCACCGCCTGGAGTTTTTAGCTCTTAAGTGGGCTGTATGCGACAAATTTGGCCATTGGTTAAAGGGACGGACCTTCTCTGTTTGGACTGACAATAATCCACTGACGTATATATTGACTAAGCCCAAACTCGACGCTTGTGAACAAAGGTGGGTGGCGAAGTTAGCGGCGTATAGCTTCGACCTTAACTATGTCCCGGGCCCTAAGAATGTGGTTGCTGACGCGCTCAGTAGGGAGCCATTTGTTAAGTCCTGCGTAGCCCACCGTCTAGTGTCTGAACCGTACTCTCACATGCTCGCCCAAGTTAGTGAGTTAGCGGACCAGAGAGTCCAAGACGCGTTTAGGTGCACAAATAACTGCCAACGTGTAGACGAGTCCGGGGATTCCGCCAATTCGCTTTTCCCACAGCCATCTCTGTCCCTCGACGAAGTCCAAGCGGTGTTAAGCGCACAGAGTGAAGGGGGTACCAGCCCGTTGCGTGTCACTTGTGCTGATGTCCCGCAACTAGCGTGTATCACCGACAGTGCTTCACTTCCGCTGAGCCAGCTTGTGTCCATGCAAGACAGGATGGCACCCTGAGTCGAGTCTTTTATTACGTGCAACGGCGTAAAAGACCCACCAAGCGTGAGCGCGCACGCGAACCAGGTGGTGTTAAGAACCTCCTCAAACATTGGGCAAAGTTGTCCATCAAAGACGGGTTGTTGTTCCGGTCGAAAAGAGACAATAAAATGAACGTGACACTCCATCAGTTCGTCGTTCCGAGCGCTTTGAAACAACAAGTCCTCACTGGCCTCCACGACTCAGCGGGCCACCAAGGCCAAGCGCGGACGCTATCTCTGGCCAGGCAAAGGTTTTTCTGGATAGGGATGGAAAGGGATGTCATCAACCACGTCAAGAAGTGCTTCAGATGCATCGTGGGTAAAACGCCTGAACCACACGGACGTGCTCCCTTGGAAAGTATCCAAACCTCAGAGCCAATGGAGTTGGTTTGCATCGACTTCTGGACTGCTGAACAGACGGACAAAAAATGTGTCGATGTCTTGGTCGTTACTGACCATTTTTCGAAAATGGCGCACGCATTTCCCTGCAAGAATCAGTCTGCTAAACAAGTCGCCCGCCGATTGTGGAGTGACTTTTTCTGCGTGTATGGCTTCCCAAAGCGCATCCATTCAGACCAAGGTGCAAATTTCGAGAGCAGTCTCATGAAAGAACTTTTGACGCTGTCTGGGGTCCAGAAATCGCACACGACGCCATACCATCCTATGGGAATGGCATCACAGAACGGTTCAACAGGACTCTGGGGAACATGATCCGTGCTTTGCCCCCGCAGTCGAAAGCAAGATGGCCCCAGATGTTGCAGATGCTGACTTTTGCTACAACTGCACTGAACATGAGACCACGGGATTTGCGCCCTTTTATCTCATGTTTGGGAGAGTCCCACGGTTGCCTGTCGATATTGTTTTCCAACATGTGCTCGAGGTACACCTGTCGTTGACCACCATGAGTTTATTGCAGCTTTGAGGCGGGATTTAGCTGAGGCATCGCGTATTGCCCTCCAAAACAGTAGGACAGCTCAGGCCCGTCAGACAGAAATCTACAATCGTAAGGCTAAGGGCGCGGCTCTCGTCGTGGGGGATCAAGTTTTACTCGCCAATAGAGGGGAGAGAGGGAAGCGGAAAGTCGCGGACAAATGGGTTTCGACGGTGTTTGAAGTTATCTCCGTGAGACCGGGCGTAAATGTCTATTCCATCAAAGATCCTGACACTCAGAAAGTCAAAACGGTACATAGAAATCTTCTACTCCTGTCAGTTTCCTTTCGTCGAATGTAGAGAGCCCATGTGCGTCTAATTGCCCCTCATTAGCGAACGACGAACCAGAATTCCTGTTGAGACACAGGATAGTGAGACTAGGACGATTAATTGGCTGTTGAACACTGAAAATGGTTCTTACCAGAGTGAAGAAGCGAGTCTAGTCGACGAAGAGACTGTGTCTGATCCGTTTGCTGAATCTGATGTGGATTCTGTGGCGTTGAGTCCGTGTGGCAGCGCTTCAGTCCGTGTTGAATCTGAGAGCGCGCTTTCTCAATTGCCAATTAGTGTGAGCGACCACAACTCACCTGAGAACCAATCAGAATCTGCCCTTGCAGATGTAGTGACGTGTGACGCAGTAGCTGACGCGCATCTGTTACCTGTGCGTACCAGAACAGGCAGATTGATTAACCCCCCCGCTCGGTTAATTTGTGAAATGAATGAACAAAATGTAGAGTTAAGGGGACCCTCAATACCTGTGAGATTTGTTTTCTCTTTTGTAAATAGTATGTTCACGCATGGGAAGGCCTACCAGCTCCCATTGGTTTTGTGTTAAGGAGGTTTTTGGAACTCCCATTGAGAGGAAGAGGTGTAAAGAAAAATTTTTTTTCCCTTTCATGAGTATCACCACAGTACGAGGGGTGTAAACGGCACTCCTCATACCCGCGTGGAGTAGGGCTCTACTCTGTGCGATCCTTTGGGATGGATTATTCCGGTTTGGGGGTTACTCTGGTATTTTTTTTCTCCTCTTTCTGTAATTTTGGTTTAAAAACACCCCCTATACTCAGAATTTTGGGGGGGTGTGTGTAACAGAGTGTAAAGCTGGTTAAATTCTGGTAATAGGATTACCTACTTGTTGTCTTATTGTGATGTTAATGTACCTGGCAGTGTGTGTAGTCACGTATGTCTTTTGTTTGGTAGTCTGTCTCCAACGTTGGCACTTCCGGTTTGGTCGATATAACTGGTCAACTCCGCGCTAGCTCTTCTCTGTTCCCGTACTCATGAGAGAAGGTTAGCGAGTTTTGTATCTGGAAGCATCGTGTTATTAGATTAGCATCTGTGTAATTTTGGTTTGTCTTTTATGTTACTACAATGTTCTCGTATCATCCATGTTAGTAATTTTGTACTTATGTGTTATTATTTTGTACTTACGTGTTGTTTCCCCCCCCCGTGTTTCTAGGCCTCGTGGGCACATGATATTAGGCTAACGCCAAAACTTTTATTTCCCTCTGCCAGGTATGTTGTTGTACATTTATGTTCTCTCTGTTCCCGTACTCATGAGAGAAAGGCCTCGTTGGGCACATGATATTAGGCTAACGCCAAAACTTTAATTTCCCTCTGCCAGGGTAAATAAATGGGGTTTGAGCGTTGCTCTTCCCCGATTGCAGCCTTGCCTCCTCTCCGTGGTTCAGAGCACCATAAGCACAACACAACGCAGAGAAGTTTATCATAGGTCACACATGTATACTGTAACTAATGTGTAGGTAGAGGAGAGCACGCGCTGTAAATTGAAGTGAGACACCGTTGCATGTAACAAGCAGAAACAAGAGTGAACATTCTTGTTTCTGCTTGTTACATGCAACGGTGTCTCACTACAAAAAATAAACAACAATCAATGTCTTCACTTTCACAACAGTAATATAGTTGTCCTGCAACATTAAAATTAATGCACAATTTATAATACCACATTCCCTTTTGCCACAGCTATGTGACAGCTCAGCACCATTAATTGCTCTTTGAATACCTTTACTACACCTTGACACGTAGTTACACGTTGTACTACCTTGTTACACATTGTTCCCCCTTGTTACACATTGTACTACCTTGTTACACATTGTACTGCCTTGTTACACATTGTACTACCTTGTTACACATTGTACTGCCTTGTTACACATTGTACTACCTTGTTACACATTGTACTACCTTGTTACACATTGTACTACCTTGTTACACATTGTACTGCCTTGTTACACATTGTACTACCTTGTTACACATTGTACTGCCTTGTTACACATTGTACTACCTTGTTACACATTGTACTACCTTGTTACACATTGTACTGCCTTGTTACACATTGTACTACCTTGTTACACATTGTACTACCTTGTTACACATTGTACTGCCTTGTTACACATTGTACTACCTTGTTACACATTGTACTACCTTGTTACACATTGTACTGCCTTGTTACACATTGTACTACCTTGTTACACATTGGTACTGCCTTGTTACACATTGTTCCCCCTTGTTACACATTGTACTTCCTTGTTACACAGTGTTCCCCCTTGTTACATGTTGTAAGAGTACCTGTACATGTGTAATTCCTTTCTTGTTACCCGTACTTACACCTGGAACTCGCGGGCTGTATTCTAAAGCTTTACCGAGGCCTGTTGTTCAGATTGACATTTAGCAATCAGTCAGAGCTGGGACTTGAACCTATGCCACTCAGACGAGTAGTGTTTACAAGTGCAGCAATTTGACCAACTATGCCATCTGAGCACACCCTAAAACATTACACAAACATGGAGGTGTTTGACACAGATTTCCCCTAGTGAAGTGTTTTGAAACAGCCGCGTTTCATGAAACACTTCAGTCTGAGTCACGTGACATGCGCGTTTTGAACCGAAACATGACTCTACAGCAGATACAAATGACAAGGGTTTGTTTATAAAAGTACATAAGGAGTTTCAATAACAAACACTTCTTTTCTTTGTCTTTACTTCTTATATCCATCAGAAATCTGAATTTCTGTCTAAAGCAGAATCTACCTGACGTCCTTCTTCACCTGCCTCAGCCTTTTTACTGGAAACAAAGAGCACATTGTATTTAGCGTCATGTTTCTGTCACTCATGGTGTCTGTAGTTAACACTGAAGAGTGTCATTCATATTTACACTGAGAAGGTGTGAACTATATAGACACCAAACATGTCAAATTAACACTGGAGCATTTACTGTGTAGCAGTGTAGTTCTACGCTTCAACTGCATAACTCAAGAACCCTCATCTATGGACATCTCCATACAACTGAGAGCTTGCTATATCCTGAGAGACGTATTTTTCCTTTAGTCACCCGCAGTGTCATACATAGTGTCATTTAGCTTTTAGAAAGAGTCCTGACTGACTTGTTACTAAACAGTAGCCGATACTGTTTTGCCCCCACAACCACTAGAGGGACCTATAGACCAGCGGAACAGAGGGAATTCTCCTTCTCCAAGTTAAGGTTAGTTTGATAACAACGGCCCTGCTGACATTTATTTCATTTTGAAACTTTGACTGCCATTAGTCTACAGAGAGACAACAACACCCCCTGTTCCCTTTTTTGTTTCGCTATAGCCTAGTTGTTTGATCACCTCGACAATTGTGAAGTGTCAGGTTTTTTTCTTCTGAGATGAGACAGCGGCGGCGCACGGAGCTGAAGTGAAACATTTTCTCTATGGACTCCGCTCCTGTCATCCTCTCACCCTGATGTAAACAGCGCACCAGGAACAGCGGGAGACTGGCGTGCGCACGGCCCAATCGTAGCGCATCAAGCCCTTCAAGCCAATCTACAATTTCTGCTCTTTCTGCTTCACTTTGCCATTTTTGCAACACGAATGCGAAATACAGACCACAGGCAGATTTAGAAAAAAATATATAATAATGAAACGTGAAATCACGGTGAGCGTAAGGGGAGCGCCTGTATAGACTGAGTGAAATGAGGAAAAGTTGCAGTCAGACTGGATCGGGCGTAGGGACACTAAAACGCGCTGTAGCCGCTTCCTTCTGCTGTCATTGGTTTGTTTACCTGTCCATCAGATCATCACGCACTGGCTCGATTTACTCTTTACGCATGGGCTCAGGAGGGTGAGCAAATTAAGGTGAAGATGTTCAATCTACGAGTATTTACCATTGACTCTATGTTGTGTCTTGTTGAAGCACTTAATCATAAAGTACTTTGCTTTTGCTTGAATAAAAGTAAAATCATTTTTGAAATATCGTTCTTACTTGAGTAAAACGTTGCCAGAAAAATGTGAGAGGGGCTATAGTTAGTTCCACTAAATTTCACTTCATTTGCTTGTCTCTAGCAAACCAAGAACCATCAAAAACAATGCAAAAAAAAATATACAATGATATACACGTACAAGTTCAAAAAAAGTAAAAACGTTTCTTATGGAGCCAGAGGCAGCTCACTTTACCCCAGCCCCCTGGTCAACGTACCAATCGAGTACAAATCTAAATGTTTTGAAGAGGAAATCTGGGAGAAGCCTCCATCCAGGTGATTCTGACCTCCACATCTGGAGATGGGTCCCCGGGCGCAGCACTACCGTCGCCCACTGCTTCTGATGGCCCCAGCGAGTAAATGTAGCTTGAGTAACTTTTTGGTCTAATTGTACTTCTGTTAGCTTTACCATGGGGTTCTTTTCTACTTGAGTCATATTATGATGATGTATTGTACTCTTTCTAGAGTAAAAATAAGTTACTCGTTCCAGTGAGTAATTACAGTATTTAAGGGACAAAAGCTTCATGTTGACACAGAAAGTAGATGTTTGTGTTTCATGTTCTTTATTCTTCTTTTATTTGTATATTTTTCTGGCATTTTCTTTGGATATAGTAGAATGCTTGCATCATTTCATGTTTTCTTTATCGTAATTGAGTAAATATTATAGCTTCTCTACCCACCTCTGAAAATATGCAAATATATTTATATCTTGCAAAATGACCAACGTCTAAGAAAAATGCCTGAATCTATTTCTGTTTTGTTACAGATGTTTGAACAAGCTGAAATATGTATGTAAAACTATTATTTACAATGCCACATGAAAAAATAAAAGTAACGCATTATTGTTGTTATTATTATTATTAGTAGGCTATTATTATTATTATTATTATTAGTAGTAGTAGTAGTAGTAATAGTAGTAGTAATAGTAGTAGTAGTAGTAGTAGTAGTAGTAGTAGTAGTAATAATAGTAGTAATAGTAGTAGTAGTAGTAGTAGTAGTAGTAGTAGTAGTAGTAGTAATAGTAGTAATAGTAGTAGTAGTATAGTAGTAGTAGTAGTAGTATAGTAGTAGTAGTAGTAGTAGTAGTAATAGTAGTAGTAGTAGTAGTAGTAGTAGTAATAATAGTAGTAATAGTAGTAGTAGTAATAGTAGTAGTAGTAGTAAGTAGTAGTAGTAGTAGTAGTAGTAGTAGTAGTAACATAGCATTACTACAGGAGTATGTATGTAAAATACATAAATATGTATGTAAAACTATTATTTACAATGCCACATGAAAAAATAAAAGTAACGCATTATTGTTGTTATTATTATTATTAGTAGGCTATTATTATTATTATTATTATTATTATTATTATTAGTAGTAGTAGTAGTAGTAGTAATAGTAGTAGTAATAGTAGTAGTAGTAGTAGTAGTAGTAGTAGTAGTAGTAGTAATAATAGTAGTAATAGTAGTAGTAGTAATAGTAGTATAGTAGTAGTAGTAGTAGTAGTAGTAATAGTAGTAATAGTAGTAGTAGTAGTAGTAGTAGTAATAGTAGTAGTAATAGTAGTAGTAGTAGTAGTAGTAGTAGTAGTAGTAATAATAGTAGTAATAGTAGTAGTAGTAGTAGTAGTATAGTAGTAGTAGTAGTAGTAGTAGTAGTAATAGTAGTAATAATAATAGTAGTAATAGTAGTAGTAGTAATAGTAGTAGTAGTAGTAGTAGTAGTAGTAGTAGTAGTAGTAGTAGTAGTAATAGTAGTAGTAATAGTAGTAGTAGTAGTAGTAGTAGTAGTAGTAGTAGTAATAATAGTAGTAATAGTAGTAGTAGTAGTAGTAGTAGTAGTAGTAGTAGTAGTAGTAGTAATAGTAGTAGTAGTAGTAGTAGTAGTAGTAGTAGTAGTAGTAGTAGTAGTAGTAACATAGCATTACTACAGGAGCCCGGGCAGGAGGGGCGTCCCTCCGGCCGATCCATTTTGCATTCTGTGCCATAGTTCTGTGCTCAGGAGCAGCGGGGGCGTGGCCAAGGGTAGTTGGGTTGCACCGCAGCGCATACACAATGGCTGCTCCAAAGAGGGGAAAGCAAACAATTTTCAGGCCCGCCGCGTCTCGCAAAAAATATGAGAAAAAAATTATTAAAAATTCGGAAAATAGTTGAAAGCTCAGAAAAACTCGACCGAAACGATGTTAAAGCTCCCGGGGTAAGTTTGACGCAAATTTGGTGCGCGGTTACGCGCTATTTGAATTAAAATATCGGGGTTGTTTCAATTAGGAGAGAGAGGGGTGAGCGGGGAAAAGTTGGTGTTAATCAGGACTGAGCTGCAGAGCTGTGACAAAGCCAGGGGAAGGCAGCAGTCCACGGGTATTCGATTTTGTCGGGACCCCGGCAACGTCCTGACACTCGGCGGAGCTCAGGCAGGCGGTTAAAGCGGGGAAAGTTTGGCCACAACTTTATTTGGAACTGAGCGCAATAACAACGGCATGGCGAGGGCACCGCGCCGCCACGACATGAGCTGTGCACGGCGTGACAGCAGGTCTGACAGCATGTTTCAGGGGACTTTTCCATGTCATGTCGTTAGGAGCCGGGCTGATGGGCACATGCAGCCGTCCGCGGGTGCTGCTGTGTAGGCATCGCGGCGCACATGACACACGCACACACGCAGCTTCACTGTCGTCAAACATCAAAATGGAGGCAGAGATAGCGGCGCTAATTGTCAACTTTTTTAGTGATATTGCCTACGGCGGACTCCTGTAACCTGGCGCTGGAGAGGGCAGACTCACTGATCTAATGGTGAAAGCCTCACTGCGGAGTTAGAGCCTATGTTCCTACTGTATGTCACAGGACATAGCAACTAAACTCTGCTTTATTTTTGGCAAAAAAAATAAAAAATAAAAAATGAATAATTAATTTCGTATTAACAATATTACTGCTGTGTTGTACTAAACATTTCCACACAGTAGGTAATGTTTTGATAAGCTTACCTACCCCAAAAATGAAAGAAATTTCTCTGAACAAAACTTTTAAAAAAAAAAGAAGCAAAATCAGGACCAACGGAACTAAGTTCCCAAGTGTTTTTTTTAATTTTTTTATTATTTGTTTTTAGGTTGTCTTAGCAAATGAAAGTAAAACTCAGTCAGATGGAAGACCACTAAGTGATTTTGTGATACACTGTGTCTTTTTGTAATATGGACGTTGTGTCATAGGGCTGCAACTAACGATTATTTTGTAATCGATTAATCTATTGATTATTTTTACGATTAATCGATTAATCGCTTGGCTGTGAATGGTGTAGGAAAATTGTATTTTTTCAATTTTTTAATCACATAAAGCTAAAGTGGCGCCGCTTGAGGACGTGTTGATGGAGTAAACGTAAAGTAAATGTTTGTTGGAGGCTCTTAGCGCTAATTCTGCTTTCTGATTGGATGAGACACAGACAGATATTCATGAAATTTACAATGTACAAAACACTACAGACCCTAACTATAAAAACAAAGTAGGTTTTCATCAAAAATACTACATTTTCATGTCATTTTTGCTCCATTTAAGTCTGTGTGAACCAGAAAACGATTAATCGATTACTAAAATAGTTGTCGACTATTTCAATAATCGATTAGTCGTCGATTAATCGATTAGTTGTTTCAGCCCTAGTCATCCATAATGTTGCAGAACAATAATTCGGCAATATAGTACTGAGCAACCCTAGCCACTTCTCCATGGGACGAGCTGGAGACGTCCCTGCTCTTATTAAAGTTACAAGTCAGGCCTGAAGAGAGTTGAGCAACTCAAAGCAAACACACATGAATGCTTGTCAAATCTTTTAGGAATTAGGTAGCCTATCTGTAGTGATGAAATAGACGCTTGTATTTTTCCTGTTTATTGGGTGAAATGCTGTGCAGTGGGGCTTTAAAGAGCCGCATTCTGCTAATCTAACTTGTTTCAGCATTTTCGCATAATATTACAATGTGCCTAATGACAAAAAGAGCTGGATTTGTTTTGTTTCGTTCATGAATGTTTGAGTAATGCTGCATTTTCACTCCGTCTTCTCAAGAGCTCAGAGAAAACTGTACAACCTGATTAAAGTCCTTTGACTATCTGGACGAGTTCTGCATGTTTTAGTGCATGATTCATGTAAGATTGCCCAGACTATGTTTTCAACGTGAGAATGTGTATCCTCTTGAGTTTGGCGCTGGCCGCAGTGTGGCACGCCTCCTACATGAGTCTCCTTTTGCCGTGCATGTGCAGAGTGGGCGTAGTTGGAGGGAACCTGCAGGTTACTACACGTGTAAATATGATAGGACAGACCTGAACACGTGAATCTGCGTGTATGACAGAGCCTGTACATGTGAATGTGACTGTATGACAGGCCTGTACATGTGAATGTGACTGTATGACAGGCCTGTACATGTGAATGTGACTGTATGACAGGCCTGTACATGTGAATGTGACTGTATTACAGACCTGTACATGTGAATACAGACCTGAACACGTGAATCTGCGTGTATGACAGAGCCTGTACATGTGAATGTGACTGTATGACAGGCCTGTACATGTGAATGTGACGTATGACAGGCCTGTACATGTGAATGTGACTGTATGACAGGCCTGTACATGTGAATGTGACTGTATTACAGACCTGTACATGTGAATATGACTGTATTACAGACCTGTACATGTGAATATGACTGTATGTCAAAGCCTGTACATGTGAATGTGACGGTATGACAGGCCTGTACATGTGAATGTGACTGTATGACAGGCCTGTACATGTGAATGTGACTGTATGACAGGCCTGTACATGTGAATGTGACTGTATTACAGACCTGTACATGTGAATATGACTGTATGTCAAGCCTGTACATGTGAATGTGACTGTATGACAGGCCTGTACGTGTGAATATGACTGTATGAAAGTCCTGTACATGTGAATTAGACTGTATGCCAGAGGCCGTACATGTGAATATGACTGTATTACAGACCTGTACATGTGAATGTGACTGTATGACAGGCCTGTACTTGTGAATATGACTGTATTACAGACCTGTACATGTGAATGTGACTGTATGACAGGCCTGTACTTGTGAATATGACTGTATTACAGACCTGTACATGTGAATGTGACTGTATGCCAGAGGCCGTACATGTGAATATGACTGTATTACAGACCTGTACATGTGAATGTGACTGTATGCCAGAGCCGTACATGTGAATATGACTGTATTACAGACCTGTACATGTGAATGTGACTGTATGACAGGCCTGTACATGTGAATGTAACTGTATGACAGGCCAGTACATGTGAATATGACTATATGACAGGCCTGTACATGTGAATATGACTGAATGATAAAGCCTGTACATGTAAATGTGACGGTATGACAGGCCTGAACATATGAATCTGACTGTATGACAGTCCTGTACATGTGAATATGACTGTATGACAGGCCTGTACATGTGAATGTGACTGTATGAAAGTCCTGTACATGTGAATCAGACTGTATGACAAAGCCTGTACATGTGAATGTGACTGTATGACAGGCCTGTACGTGTGAATATGACAGGCCTGTACATGTGAATGTTACTGTATGAAAGTCCTGTACATATAAATGTGACTGTATGAAAGTCCTGTACATATAAATGTGACTGTATGACAAAGCCTGTACATGTGAATGTGACTGTATGACAAAGCCTGTACATGTGAATGTGACTGTATGACAAAGCCTGTATTTGTGACTGTGACTGTATGACAGGCCTGTACATGTGAATATGACTGTATTACAGACCTGTACATGTGAATGTGACTGTATGACAGTCATGTACATGTGAATATGACTGTATTACAGAACCTGTATGTGAATGTGACTGTATGACAGGCCTGAACATATGAATCTGACTGTATGACAGGCATGAACATGTGAATATGTATGACAGTCCTGTATATGTGAATCTGAGTGTATAACAGCCCTGTACATGTGAATGTGACTGTATGACAAAGCCTGTACATGTGAATGTGACTGTATGACAAAGCCTGTATTTGTGACTGTGACTGTATGACAGGCCTGTACATGTGAATATGACTGTATGACAGGCCTGTACATGTGAATATGACTGTATGACAAAGCCTATACATGTGAATATGACTGTATTACAGACCTGTACATGTAAATGTGACTGTATGACAGGCCTGTACTTGTGAATATGACTGTATTACAGACCTGTACATGTGAATGTGACTGTATGCCAGAGGCCGTATTTGTGAATATGACTGTATTACAGACCTGTACATGTGAATGTGACTGTATGACAGGCCTGTACATGTGAATGTAACTGTATGACAGGCCAGTACATGTGAATATGACTATATGACAGGCCTGTACATGTGAATATGACTGAATGATAAAGCCTGTACATGTAAATGTGACGGTATGACAGGCCTGAACATATGAATCTGACTGTATGACAGTCCTGTACATGTGAATATGACTGTATGACAGGCCTGTACATGTGAATGTGACTGTATGAAAGTCCTGTACATGTGAATCAGACTGTATGACAAAGCCTGTACATGTGAATGTGACTGTATGACAGGCCTGTACGTGTGAATATGACAGGCCTGTACATGTGAATGTTACTGTATGAAAGTCCTGTACATATAAATGTGACTGTATGAAAGTCCTGTACATATAAATGTGACTGTATGACAAAGCCTGTACATGTGAATGTGACTGTATGACAAAGCCTGTATTTGTGACTGTGACTGTATGACAGGCCTGTACATGTGAATATGACTGTATGACAGGCCTGTACATGTGAATATGACTGTATGACAAAGCCTATACATGTGAATATACCTGTATTACAGACCTGTACATGTGAATGTGACTGTATGACAGGCCTGAACATATGAATCTGACTGTATGACAGTCATGTACATGTGAATATGACTGTATTACAGAACCTGTATGTGAATGTGACTGTATGACAGGCCTGAACATATGAATCTGACTGTATGACAGGCATGAACATGTGAATATGACTGTATGACAGTCCTGTATATGTGAATCTGAGTGTATAACAGCCCTGTATATGTGAATGTGACTGTATGACAAAGCCTGTACATGTGAATCTGACTGTATGACAAAGCCTATACATGTGAATATGCCTGTATTACAGACCTATACATGAATGAGACTGTATTATAGACCTGTACATGTGAATATGACTGTATGACAAAGCCTGTACACGTGAATCTGACTGTATGACAGGCCTGAACATGTGAATGTGTCTGTATGACAGACCTGTACATGTGAATCTGACCGTTTTACAGAGCCTGTACATGTGAATGTGACTGTATGACAGTCATGTACATGTGAATATGACTGTTTTACAGAACATGTATGTGAATGTGACTGTATGACAGGCCTGAACATATGAATCTGACTGTATGACAGGCATGAACATGTGAATATGACTGTATGACAGTTCTGTATATGTGAATCTGACTGTATGACAGGCCTGTACATGTGAATGTGTCTGTATGACAGACCTGTACATGTGAATATGACTGTATTACAGAACTTTTATGTGAATGTGACTGTATGACAGAGGCCGTACATGTGAATATGACTGTATTACAGGCCTGTACTTGTGAATATGACTGTATTACAGACATGTGAATGTGACTGTATGACAGGCCTGTACATGTGAATGTAACTGTATGACAGGCCAGTACATGTGAATATGACTGTATGACAGTCCTGTACATGTGAATCTGACTGTATCAATAGCGCCTGTACATGTGAATATGACTATATGACAGGCCTGTACATGTGAATGTGACTGTATGACAGGCTTGAATATGTGAATGTGACTGTATGTCAGGCCTGTACATGTGAACATGACTGTTTGAAACAGGCTATACATGTGAATCTGACTGTATGACAAAGCCTGTACATGTGATAATTGTATTGTATTACAGAACTTTTATGTGAATGTGACTGTATGGCAGGCCTGTACATGTGAATGTGACTGTATTACAGACCTGTACGTGATTGTGACTGTATAACAGGGCCTGTACATGTGAATATGACTGTATGACAAAGTCTGTACATGTGACTGTATGACAGAGGCTGTACATGTGAATGTGACTATATGACAGAGGCTGTACATGTGAATGTGACTGTATGACAGAGGCTGTACATGTGAATGTGACTGTATGACAGAGGCTGTACATGTGAATGTGACTATTTGACAGAGGCTGTACATGTGAATGTGACTAAATGACAAAGCCTGTACATGTGAATGTGACTGTATGACAGAGGCTGTACATGTGAATTTGACTGTATTACAGATCTGTACATGTGAATGTGACTGTATGACAAAGCACGTACAGAATGTGATTGTATGACAAAGCCTGTACATGTGAATGTGACGGTATGACAGGCCTGAACATGTGAATATGCCTTTATTACAGACCTGTATGTGAATGTAACTGTATGACAGGCCTGAACATGTGAATGTGACTGTATGACAGGCTTGAATATGTGAATGTGACTGTATGACAGAGGCTGTACATGTGAATGTATGACAGGCCTGTACATGTGAATGTGACTGTAGGACAAAGCCTGTACATGTGAATGTGACTGTATGATAGGCCTGAACATATGAATCTGACTGTATGACAGTCCTCTACATGTGAATGTGACTGTATTACAGACCTTAACATGTGAATATGACTGTATGACAGGCATGAATGTGTGAATGTGACTGTATGACAAAGCCTGTACATGTGAATGTGACTGTATGATAGGCCTGTACATGTGAATGTGACTGTATGACAGAGGCTGTACATGTGAATGTGACTGTATGACAGAGGCTGTACATGTGAATGTGACTGTATGATAGGCCTGTACATGTGACTGTGACTGTATGACAGAGGCTGTACATGTGAATGTGACTGTAGGACAAGCCTGTACATGTGAATGTGACCGTATTACAGACCTGTAAATGTGACTGTGACTGTATGACAGGCCTGTACGTGTGAATGTGACTGTATGACAGGCGTGTACATGTGAATGTGACTGTATTACAGACCTGTACATGTGAATGTGACTGTATGACAAAGGCTGTACATGTGAATGTGACTGTAGGACAAAGCCTGTACATATGAATGTGACTTTATTACAATCCTGTACATGTGAATGTGACTGTAGGACAAGCCTGTACTTGTGAATGTGACCGTATTACAGACCTGTAAATGTGACTGTGACTGTATGACAGGCCTGTACGTGTGAATGTGACTGTATGACAGGCCTGTACATGTGAATGTGACTGTATTACAAAAGCTGTACATGTGAATGTGACTGTATGATAGGGCTGAACATATGAATCTGACTGTATGGCAGTCCTGTGTACACATGTGAATGTGACTGTTTTACAGACTTGTACATGTGACTGTATGACAGAGGCTGTACATATGAATGTGACTATAGGACAGTCCTGTTCATGTGAATATGACTGTATGACAGGCATGTACATGTGAATATGACTGTATTACAGAGCCTTTATGTGTATGTGACTGTATTACAGGCCTGTACATGTGACTGTATGACAGAGGCTGTACATATGAATGTGACTATAGGACAGTCCTGTTCATGTGAATATGACTGTATGACAGGCCTGTACATGTGAACATGACTGTTTGAAACAGGCTATACATGGGAATCTGACTGTATGACAAAGCCTGTAAATTTGAATATGACTATATGACAGGCCTGTACATGTGAATGTGACTGAATGACAAAGCCTTTACATGTGAATGTGACTGTATGACAGTCCTGTACATGTGAATGTCACTGTATGACAGTCGTGTTCATGTGAATATGACTGTATGACAGGCATGTACATGTGAATTTGACTGTATTACCGAGCCTGTATATGTATGTGTCTGTATTACAGGCCTGTACATGTGAACATGACTGTTTGAAACAGGCTATACATGTGAATGTGACTGTATGACAAAGCCTGTACATGTGAATGTGACTCTATGGCAGAGGCTGTACATGTGAATGTGACTGTATGACAGAGCTGTACATGTAATGTGACTGTATGACAGAGCCTGTACATGTGAATGTGACTGTATGACAGAGCCTGTACATGTGAATGTGACTGGTATGACAAAGCTGTACATGTGAATGTGACTGTATGACAAAGCCTGTACATGTGAATGTGACTGTATGACAGAGCCTGTACATGTGAATGTGACTGTATGACAGAGCCTGTACATGTGAATGTGACTGTATGACAAAGCCTGTACATGTGAATGTGACTGTATGACAAAGCCTGTACATGTGAATGTGACTGTATGACAGAGCCTGTACATGTGAATGTGACTGTATGACAGAGCCTGCACTAGGGTTGGGACGATGGACGATATCATGATGTGTTAGCCGTAATTATTAAAATAAAGACGCAGCGCTGCTCTATTTCTGACGCGCGGGGCTCTCTCTCCTCTCTCTCTCTCTCTAAAAGCAGCTACCGTTTAACACCGCGTGGTATCGCTTTGCTTTTCGTACGGAAACTAAACTGTTTTAAAATGCCGCGATGGATCTCACATCAGAGCTGAGCGCGCATGGGTTTGGATGTTTTCACGAAGGACGGAGAGAGGAGAGAGAGGAGAGAAAGAGGCGCGGAGGTACAAGGCTACGAGCTCATGGACCGAGTGGTGCGTGGAGCAGCTTCAAAAACGTAGGCTACGATGCAAACTTGTAAATATTGTCCCGTTCACCCACTGTTTCTTAAACATTACGTTAAAATTGAGCAAATGCAAATAATAAGCTCCGAATTACAGCTGTATTAGTGTGATATGAGCCTTGGTATTGAGGAGCAGATGAAATTGTGAAAGGGTCAGAGAGCAACAGAGCGCTGTATCACAGCAACTTGACGTCATGAGAGAGACGTCTCAGAAAAGATGCCAAACAGCAACAGACACGAACAACAAGCCTTTACCAAACTTAGTGTTACTATTTTACTCTTATTGTCTGGAGTTTTATAATGTGTTTTTAATGTATAGAGTTAGTTTGCTGTTGATTATCACAAAGTTGAATAAATTAGTATAATAATTCAATCATTTTCTTCTTCAGTGTGTAATTTAAGTTATTTTAGTTACAATAAAAAATCGTGATATAATCGAAATTGGGAGATATTCTATTTTGTCATATCGCCCATATCGCTCCTAAAACAAATGTCCTTTTAGCTAAACAAGCAAAAAGTTTCTAAGGTTTATCAAATTTCATGTTAAAGCTGCCTTAAGCAACCCCCTGCACCATTTAAACACAAACACGTGAACAAGAGATCCAAATGCTCGAAGCAGAAGACGCAGCAACAGTTAGCGGCTAACAGTTTAGCATGATAGAAGTTTACAAAAAGATGGTGAACTGACAAACATCTGACCGACCTGCTCTGATGCAGCTGAAATCCTACTGAAATGTCAGTTTGTTTATTAATCCAATATCTACAGGAGCTGTCAGGTCTTTTTCCTTTTTTTTCCCAAAGCAAAGCAGCACCGGAGGAGAGGCTGAGTGGTTTAAGGGTTGCAGGAAAATAAAGTACTGTGCTGTAAACTTAGTTCTAAATGGAATTATTATTATGTTCTAAATGTCCAAAAAACATGACAGACTTTCATGAAAGTTGCAGTTTAGCAAATAAACGTAGATCTCAAAATATTTACATATCTTATTTATGCGGATGAATGTGTGTTTTACACAAGATTAATGAGATTTCCGTAGCTCATTGAATGCAATCAGAGCAGCGTGTGGTGTAAACAGTTTGGAGGGGAGTGAAGGGCGTGTGTGACCGGGGGAGCCAGGTGAGGGGAGGGGGCTGGTGGTGGAGCAGAGTTCACTACTCCACCTACTGATGAAAACAATTCAAAAAGACATTGCTTAAGGCAGCTTTAACACCAAAAACTTTATTAAAAACAATAGTGACCACCAACCCCAAGCATTGGGACAACCTGCCCTGCACATGGGGCACATTGTCACAGTTGATTTTCTTGTGTTTGATGGTTAATAACTATTTATCGTAATATGATAGAAAAAAAGGGAGCAAAGTCTATGGAGTTTCCTCCATTTACATGGTTAGTGTACCTATAGCAGCAGCCACAGACCTTTCTCTCCTCTTGGGCAATGTCTCTCAAAATGTAAACTTTCACCTGGAAAAAAGATACCTAATCCTCAAAATGAAATATTACATTATTTTTCTGATTCAATGTTTTTCCGTAGATATATGGAAATTGTCATTTCATGGGCCCTTTCCTCATAGTGCGTTTTCCTCACTTTGTGGCGACAATATGCCCACATAAGTAGCCCCTACATACTTTACATTTTCCAGTCTTGAACTTTGAAGTTTTTATAATATTTCATTCCTGCCTAATTTGAGGAACGAGTTAAGACACAACTAACAATTCAAAATTACAATGAAAGGAAACTAAGTGAAAAATCTGGTATAAGGCCTTTAATAATCAACATATGTTCAGATTTTTTTTCTACTTCTTTATGCATAAACCTCTTGAAGTACTTAATGTGTTTCCAAAAATGCTAAACATTCAATAATTGTATGGAATTTAACCCTTTAAAGGCCAGTTTCGTTACGTACAGTAAGCTTTGAAAAATGCCCAACCAATAACATGAAAAACATTAGTATTTTCTTCGTAATTAATATTAGAGGGCTCGGGCTTTGGTGGTGTTTAGAGCCTTGGATGGGTCAAAGATGAGGACCAACATTGATTTGACTGCATTTGTAGTATGTCTTTAGTGGATGATTCTTTATGTCAAAATGTTCTTGGCCCCATTGACTTCCATTATAAACACATTTTCTTCTTTGCTCCTATATCGCCATATAAAAGTCATATATTTTATAATGTCAGCATTTCATTTTGAAGAACAAGAGTCAGCTTTGACATTTTTACTGTATTATTTCAGTTTGGGCCTTGTTTCTATTGTCAGCAGATGAATGAAATTGTGGTATTTTCCCATTAGAATATAATGGGGACATCTTTGAGATTTTAAATCTCACTGCAATACAGGAAAAAAGTAACATATCTGTAATGTCAGCATTTCATTTTGAAGAAAAGGAGTTGAATTTGACTTTTTCACTGCATTTCAGAATTTTCCACTTTTCTAACATTATACACAGATGCATGTATCTTCAGTCAGCTTATACTGAAGCTGTGGCTGAGGTTTTTTTTGTAAAATAATAAATACAAATTCAACTTTATGTATTGAAACTGGGATTTTAAGGGTTAAAATCCAGAAAAGTTTTATATGTTTGGTAGTTTTTGGAAAGGTGTCACATAGAAAAATATCAATGTATGGTGATTTTACGTCTGTTTTTAGACGTGTACATTTTTGTACACCAAGGTGGTGAAAGGGTGGAAAATGCAGATGGACGATATAAAAGACCTGGGGATCAGAGGTTAAAGTGGGATTTGGAAGGTGGGGGAACTCTAACCTTTAACAAGCAGTAGGATACGCGCTACATTTTATATTTTGTATGTACTTATGTACTGACATGTAGTCATGGGTTCTGAACAGTATATAGTATTCATATTGCACAATACAAGGTATTTGATACTGTAATTATTTTTATTTTCCAATATTTTTTAAGACCTTGAATTATTTTTAGATATCCTTTAGCAGGTTTTAACAATCATAAATGATTGGAGTCTATGTGATTTAATAAATGAACAAATTCTGCTTTTGCCAGATCCACTTTTTTTTGTTTTGTTTCTATAATCTATTAAGCTCCTCTCTGGGCAGGCATGGTGCTCCTCAGTCCTCCGTCTAAGAAGAACCCATTAATTGACATATTTGTCAGGATCCACTTAATGAACATGAGTGCTGAAACATTACTTATTAACAATTGTGGCTTGTTATTATGTTGTTCATTTAAGAAAATCCTCTTTCACAGTCAGTGGTGCTTACAGCAGGGCTCTTGCATTACTTTTTTCACTGGGGGAGATTTGTCGTTTGTCATTGGCCACTGGGCCGGTCAGGGGTGAGCCTCCCACCACCAAACGTATTCATATTTTTGGGATAAATAAATGAAAATTTCATTATCATCACAGCTTGAATAGAATAGACTTGGGCCTAAACATAAAAGTTATATTATATTCCAGTATTTTAATGCTTTGGAGAGAAAAAAAAACACAGCAATAGATTAATACAGAATAATAAAGAGCCTAATAATAAACTAGGACTACTCAGAACTAAACCAGGATTAAGCCAGGGCAAAAACATGCAATATCAGGACTAAGGCAGGACTAAATCACATCTAAACCAGGCCAAAGGCCTAACACAGAATGAGAGAGCTACATGTGAGACCAGTACATGTCAAACAACATGACTAACTCCTGCTCAGACACTGCTTCTCAGCGCTGAGCAGACAGACAGACTGACTGACCAAACATCTGAGCCGCTGTTCTGTCCAGACCTCGTGCTTTAGGAATAAACTCAGTGAATGAAGCGCTCCTTGGAGATGATGCGCTCATCCACATATTCAGCTTCAGCCTCTTTTACCTTTTAACTTTGCAAAGAGCATCTCTGCGCTTGTACATTTCCCACAAAGACGTATTGAATGAAGTCAGAGCAGAAAGGAAGAAAAATGCACCTGTCAGATTCATGATTCAGATGTTATTTAGTAAAGTTACAGCCCAGATAGCGAGATTTAGCTTGTTGACCGGTTAAACACGAGTGCTGCTGGTGCAGTGCAGTTTTCCAAAACTCACGCACCATGAGCTTTATCGTCCGCTTTACAAACATCCACAACTGAACTGGTGTCCTTACCAAAGGGTTAAGTCCTTTGCACCGGTGAAGGCAGGAACACACACTGCATCTGCCGCGGACCGCGAAGAGTCCTGCTTCTGCATGGGATAATCTGAGCAAACACGAATCATACTGTTCTTGTGCTTCGGTTTGATCAAATCTGTCAGTCCGTCCAACGATAAGCCTCCTGTTTTCTCAGTTTAGCGTCTTACACCGTTTTACAGAGCCATGTTTTCATTTGAGCCCACGCTAGAGATGATGGTACCGGAGCAGGAGGCACACTGCTACGCAAAAGTGGCGTGAATGGTGCGGGTAATGCGGGAAAAAATTAAAAAAAATTGGGAAAATGAAGTCAGATTTGATTGTTTGGCCCCCGGAATGCATACTGAGTAGGCCCGACCTAGTATTTTTATTACATTGATTTATCTCACAGGCAGAATTTCGTATGTGCGTGAAAATGACAGAGTTGCAATCATTAACTTTTTTTTTTTTTTTGTCATTTTATTTTATTGTGTTTCTTATAGTGATTATACAGATGTTATGTTTCTTACAATATAGATATGTTGTGATTTGAACTTGGGGCCCATGCAGCACATGCAAAATGTGCTATGCATGGCTCCCAGTCCACATTTATTTACCGTTCTTACATCTGTATTTCCTGTGAGAAATACTCCACTATCAGCCATATTTTTTACAATATTTCATGTTATTTTAAGTTTTATACTTAAAAGTTTGTTATTTGAAATAATGTATCATATAGCAGTGTTATATGCCCACAGGTTAAACATAAAAAGAAAAATATGTATAAAGAAATACAAAAGTAAACAAAACAACAACAAAAAATAGGAAAAAAATAAGAAAAAACAATAAGTGATAAGTGCTCCCCTTAGTGGCTGTTAATGGTTTTACATCCTATTTTTTGAGTGCTTTATCAATTTTTTATTTAGTTTTTTAAATTAAGATATTTCTCCCATTTCTCCCACATTTCTAGACCAATTGTTTCCTGTCCTCTTATTTTGAAAGTTATTCGTTCCATTTTTTCACCAGTTTCCTCCATTTATCTATGGTTGGGCTTATTTTTTGTAGCCAGTTACCCTTATTCTAAGAAGATATAGATCTTCTTTACTAACCTCTCCCACTGATGTTAAAGGTCCTATATCATGCAAAATCGACTTTTTGGAGTTTTTAACCATGTTGTTGCTATTTCCTTATCAAAAACACCCCAGAGCGGTTTTTGGCTTCATTCACGCAGTTCTAAGTAATCCTCCTGAATCCTGCTCTCTGAGCAGCTGCTCCGCCCTCTCCTGGTAAACCACTGAGCTGTTCAGTTGTGTCGTCACAAAGGAACGGAAGTGCTCTACGTCTGTAATGTAATGCCTTACGGCCTGAGTTTAATTTATTTTTTGTTGTAAGAGAGCAATAAAGGGAAAAAAAAGAAAAAACTCCGTCTCCGACCATCTGTGCTGTCCCTGGACAGTAAGCAAACGCTCCCGCGGCCGGAGGGTGCATTGCTCTTTCTAACCTACTCTGGACACCGCCTTTTCATTTTGCTTACCCAACAATAATGTCACGGATGCGCATTTGGCTCTATTAGATCCATGGTTTGGCTACGAGAGGACTAGTCAGCCTTCCTAAAGAAGAGTGCACTCGCCAGAAGTTGGAATTTCTTTCTGGGATTCAGCTAGCTACTATATCAACCAACCTGATTGATGCTTGGTGAACCTTGGCCAGAATCAAAGTGGATTCACTTTTATAACCAACACGATCCCATAACGTAAACACCCGACGATGGGGAGGCCATGCTGAGCGGTGAGTCATCAAAACGCGTGTTAGCGTGTGTGTTAGCCATTTATGAAACTGTGTTGCACATGTCAACTCCTTATAACTGCGTTATGTGAAGTAACTTCACTTTTTGCAGCGATATTTATATTTATAATACTGTAAATGTGGAATGAGCGGAGAGAGGGGCGGAGTTAACTGAATCGAAGCGTCTTGTCTTATTTTTGGAAAATACCCCCCAAAAATACTTATATTTCTCTCAAAAATGAGTACTCCATAGTGATAGAGGTACAATATATCATATAAATGCCTATACTTTACTTTGGAATGGCTAAAATAGCATGACACAGAACCTTTAAGCCCAACATGATGGTAGTTTTATCCATTTTCTTATCCATTTTTAGCACCCTCTGTATTTCGTTCAATATATTTTCCCAGTATGCATTCAAAAGTGGACATGACCAGAAGATATGGAAATAATTTGCTATTTTCTCTCCACAGTCTCTCCAACATTTTGATGTTATAGATTTTTGATATTTAGACTGTTGGATTGGTGTTATGAAATATCTCATTTGGAATTTCCATGCAAATTCTCTCCATATTTGGGAGGCAGTTGTTTTATGTATCGATTTATTAAAGTGATAGTCTGGATTTCTAAATGTATTACAAATTTTAAGAAATGTACAAAATTGACCTTCTGGCCTTACGTTTTGATATAAAGTAAGTAAAAATATTTATTATTATATTTTTGTTAAGTCCCTCCTTCTCTGATCTCAGAAACTACTCAAGAGTCCCCTCGCCGATGGCGTTAACCAATAAAATGCGAGTAAGACGATGATTGACACTTCATGCGCGCTGTAGGCTCGTGCCCGATAACTGAGCACGCGCAGCCGCAGAGAGTGTTTCTGTTTCTGCTACCTGTATCCTCCGCCATTACCCCGGAGCGCCCTGCAACAACAACCTGCACACGGACAGAAGCTACGACTGCTTGCCTGCTACTTCTCAAAAGAAATTTAAATGGTTCAAAAGCCCATCTAGCAGAAAAACTAATGCAAGATAGATGTGGAGTTTATATCGGAGAGTCGTTCAACTGATGGACGGAGCTTCGTGAGCTCAACGAAAGAACGGATGAAGAGTTGGCAACATTTCTTATGTACAGGTAAATGCATGACACTTTGAAGTATTCATGGCGACAATTTGTTGAATTTAGTGCGTCCGTCGTGATTAGGCTTTTTGCAAATTCTAAGCGCTAATACGCTAGCTAACTATGAACTGTTTGCATCTCGTTATAAAGGTTAGCCTACTGTAAACAATGACACTGGTCACCACGGATGTTTTTCACAACGTTACACGCACGTGTCTTCACTATGTATATTTCTGTGCATACTGGCATTACATCAAATGTAGCATTGAGATTTGGAGACGTGCAGACATGCAGTAGGTCTAATGCCAAACTCTAAATGTAGTGCTAACATCTGAAGTTTATTGTATGATAAATGATTGAAGGCCAGCGGGCTACATATGTTTTTTGAAGGAAATGCGATTAAAAATATAGCTTACTCTGTAAGAATTTTTAATTAGAAATGAACAATGTTGTTACATTTTATGTAAATATGTATAACTATGTTTCCAGTTACCAAACCGGATCAGGGGCTACAACATCTACTATATATAAAAAAACAACTATTTCCTGCTGTGCCAACACTATCGAGCATCCATGGGGACTTATCTGAGAGGTAAGAATGTTTTTTTGTAAATTAGATTAGCACTCAACACCACAATAAAGGGCAGACAAAAAATTGTATTGAAATTCAAAGCCCCATACCCCCAACAATGTGTGAACTGTAGTGGATTGAAGATAATAGTCTAATGAAATGGCGTGCACAGCCTTACTGATGCTAGCCATGGAAAAATAGACACTCAAACGCCACAAAACCACAATCAATTGGTTTAGGAAATTATTCATAAACTGCTATTCTCTTGTATTTGTAGAGATACAAATTTTGAAGAGGGACTGAACGTCTTGGAGCAAGAGGAAGCCCTTTCTTCAAGAACTGCAGAGTAAGTAAAACATGTTTATTATCTGTGTAGTTGTCACACTGGTCATTGACAATGAAATTAAAATAATGTTGTTTTTTGTTTAGTTTACCATCAGTTGGTTTTCCTGAGGAGGAGTACAACCACACTGTGAGGATTTGAGCTTGTGTTTACAAAAACAAGTTTAAACCAAAACTTGTGTACATAATGCTAATTTATAATGCTAATGTTTACACTCTGTGTTCACAGGACAGGGGCCTCTCTGAGAAGGAAAACAGACCTGAATGACCTTCAGTACATAAGTGAGCAGGACACAGGGAGAGGTCCACATTACAGAAGTGTTTACTGATGCCCACTCACAGATTTCTGCTCTTTTCAGTAAGTGTCATCGTATTTATGTTATGAAACTTGTAATTGGACACATCTAAAGCAATTATAGTTTTAAGTTTTGAATGTATAAACCTGACACAGGAAATGGGATATACAAAGACAGTGGTGTGGCGCACACATGATATGTAGCATGGGTCTAAGAACTTGGGCAAAAAGCTACATGCAGTAAGTAAAATTGTGAGCTTTGTAAAAGATGCTTATTGTGCATTTATACTGTACATGTATTTGATTTTTGTTTCTTTTCTGGGTAGACTGGCCAGCAACACGGATGTTTCACAACTACAGTGGAACATAGATGGGAGAAAGAGTGGAGAGTGAAAGGTTCAACGGCACACAATACTCTCAGGGAGGTCATTCTAAAAGAATGTTGGTTCAAAGAACTACCAAAGTATCTGAAGTTTAGGTATTGCATAAAAAAAAAAATTATAGAAGCTCCAAATTATGCAAACATTTTTGTAGATCAACTGCATGGCTGGAGGCATTGCACAGTCATCTTATGTACGCCAGCAAAAGACTCAGTTATGACCCGGCCATTATGGATATAAGAATGTAACTTGCAGCCCTCACCATGTATACTGATCTGCAAAAAGCATTATTTTGTCTCTCTTTCAGATACCTTTTTAAAGTATTCAATAATAAGTCTACGTGCTGCAGGATTTATACAGTGAAGGTTGAGAAGGACTATTCATATATTCCAGAGCTCCAGACAATGATTGTTGCTGAACGGTTGAACAGCAAAAAAGGACTCCCACGCCCTGCAATACTGAGATCCTCAGACAACTGGGTTTGCTTTTAGCTGTCCCTGCCCCAACAACCCAGGAGTTACTCCAGCACACCCAAGGAGATGGTATGGACTCATTGATTCTTATCACAATATGGAATACAGAAATTGCATCCATGACACATTCTTTATCCTTGGCTTTTTTACAGGTCAACGATTGCCACAGAAATATCAAGAAATTGTCATTTTAATTGTAAATAAAGTTTTTGTTGAAAAATAGTTGACCATTGTTTGTTTATATCTGTAAACAAATGTTTCCTGACAAGTTATGAGATGCTATTTCTGTGCAAGAGCTTTTTTTAGGCAATGTGTTAGTTGTGCTTTTAAATTACAAGACTTTATTATATTGCATTCTTTTATTCTCATAAAACAAAGCAAAGTGACTTCAATTGAAATGTAAATTACAATCGATGTGGTATAAATCCAATGTAGTGCCCATCAGGATCAGGAAATGTGTCTGAGTTAGTCTCCACGTGTGGCACTTTAGATATGAAGTTCTCTAGAGGCTACATGTGGCATTTTTTTTCAATATCAGTGGGCATTTCCCGGCAGTGGGCACATCTGCACCGGGGGGCTGATTTTCAGTGGGTGAGTGTCTTCCAGGAGGTGCAGTGTGAGAGGTGATGTCAAACAGAACACCAGGGTCTTTGTCCTCCACCCTGAATAACACGTCTTGATCTCCAGAGTCATATTCTGTATGTGTCCTACTCCCTATACAAAAAGAAAGTGTAGTTTTGTTAGTTTATTACAATTGATGTAAATGGTTATGCAGATGTCTGAAGGGACTGACACGTTCGAAGTGTAGCCTCTGCATTCTTAGATTATGAACACGGGCTGAATCCTCTTCACTAAAGTCTAAGCTGGGTCTCCAGCTGCCTCTGGCCACAGATGCTTTTGGAGATCGTTTGCTTGATACTGCAGGTGGAGTCTCTCACAGAGTTTTGAAGACAAAGATAAAAAATAATTAGAAAAAACAAAACATAAGCAATAAGGCCCAAATCTAAAGTGGTTTAAAACACAAAAAAGATGACAGACAGGACCGGACAGTAAATCGTACGCTAACTTTGTAACTGTTAGCATCATAAAAGTAAACCATGTTGCATGCTAAACTATGTCAAAACTACATGTTCACTAGATATGCCCGTTTAATTGAAATTTTAGTACAGAGTGTTATCCCCAAAAACACAAAGATTTTGTACCATAAATGCATCGTTACCTCGGATAACTCCATTGTTGACACTGTCACCGTAATGTCTCCTCCTCGTCACTTCTTGGCCCATTGAACCTCGCGCGTGCACGGGAAAACAGGCGTGGCTTCCAAGACAAATCAGGAAGGGAGGGGAGGGAGCTTGGGCCGTTTTTTTCAAAAAGAGTCCCTCTCTCTCTCTCTTTCTGACAACATCCAGACTATCACTTTAATGTTTTCCCATTCTTCTTGTGAAAGGTCAATTTCCATATCTTCTTCCCACTTTTTCTTTAACCTCAACACATTCATTAGATTCGAAGATTTTGTATAACATTGCAATTTGGTGTTTTAAGCTTACGCTCTCATAGTTCTTAATCCACCACTGTATAAGAGGGTGAACTTGTAAGCTTTTGTTTTGTGAAAAATGTTCTCTATATAACTTCTGGTCTGTAGATATCTGAAGAAATTTGAATGTGGAAGCCCAAACTTTCCCTGTATCGACTCAAAAGTCATCACCCCTCCCTTATCCAAGAATTGTGCGAATATTTTTAGACCCTTTTGGTACCACATTTTAAAGTAGCATCTGATTTATTTGGGTGAAAATCTCTCTCTCAATAACGATATGACATTTCCCAATTTGCAAAATTTACTCATTTTCTTCCAAACTTTTAGCATATTAGATATCCATATATTGGTTTGTTTTAGAGTTAGAGCTTTGTTTGTAAGAGTGAGTAATTTCCAATTATCTTTGTCATCGCTTTGTTTCCATTTTGCTTGATATGCCTTATTTTGCCATTGATGTATTATTAAAACTTGGGATGCATAATAATAACTTTGCAAATTGGGTATAGCCATTCCTCCTTTATGTTTAGCTTGTTTTAATGTTTTACATTTTATCCTAGCCCTTTTTCTACCCCAAATAAATTTTAGTAGCATTCCATCCCATTTCTTAAATACTGATGGTTCAATATAGGCTCTTTTCCACATGCAGGCGCGTGTCAGCCGAATGACTCTTTCACCCGCTTTGTCGAGCTTTTCCATAACAAAGGCCAAACCGGTCTGACCAGGTATAGGTTTTGGGCCCGACCTCTGGCTGTGGCCAAAGCGAGCTACCCCGTGTCTGATGTGACGTGAACAGACTGCTGGCCTCTGATTGGCAACGAGAGAGTGGACAGCCCTCACTATTGACACGCAGGTCATAGGATTTAATATTTCACAGCATTATACCGCTGTGCTAAAAAGGGATTTTGCCATTAATAACATTTAGCCGCTGTTAGCGCAGCTTTAGCTGGTGTTAACATAACATTTGCATGTAGCTTACCTTCATAGTTCGTAGTTTAGCTGTTTATTTTCTGTTTTAATACAGCTTGGCTCCTCTGAATGATTCCATAACTCCCACCAGATGACAGCATTTGTCCACATTTGTTCTCATCGCGGCTCTAAAAACTTTTAATGACGATCTGTACAGCGTGCTCCTCTGTGCGGCTCCGCCCACAACAAATGCATGTGTGTGTGTGGTGGAAACAGAAAGGTCTGCGGGCCAGTGTCGATACGTGCACGTAGATCGTGGCGTGCGCGGCCGGTGCGCGCTATGTGGAACAACGCTTTATGAAGTGGCAATGCTTTAAAGAGTAACTAAACACCAAATCAAGTTTTTTTTACTGATAAACTGTCTCAATGGGTGTCTCATAGTGTTGTCCACTGGTCCCTGACATTATTCTGACATTATAGCGCAAACATGTGTTAAATCCTAACTTTGGCCTGAAAATGAATGGGTTGCGCCCCCTTCAGGGTTAACTCTGCTACTGAATTAGAATTTCCTGATTGGCTGGAGAGTGTCCACGGCCTTCACAGAACGTCATAAGGCGCACCAGCTCCACACATCGTCATCAGGTGCTGCCCATTGTCCCGCCCCTGCACCTGTGGTTTATAACCAAGTCCCTCCCACGCAATCTGTCTGCTGTGATTGTGCCAATGCAAAGGCCCACACACTCACCCCACCTCATGTCACCCCCAAACTTCAGAGACCGCCTCTTTCACAGCACTTTTTGACTTTTGTTTGTGGGTAGGGAAAGGCTTTGGCACGCCCGTTTAGTTACTCTTTAAAGAGAAAAATAAATCTTGGGAGAACATTCATTCTGATTGTATTACATTTATCTGATAGGGTCAGTGGAGTTAAGCTCCATCTATTGATATCCTCCTTTATAGCATTTTCTAAATAATTATAATTTAAATGATAAAGCTCATTGATATTTTGTGGAATCTGTACTCCAAGATATTTGATCTTATCTTTATCCCATTGCCATTTATATTCCTGCTTTGTTTCATCTGCAATTGATTTTCCAAAACATAGAGCTTCACATTTATCTTTGTTGAGTTTGTATCCCGAAACAAAACTGTAATGCTCTATAGTTCTCATAAGGACTGGAAGGCTACTCCTTAAACCTTGTAAATATATTATGATATAATCTGCATACATAGCAAGTTTATGTGTTGCATCTGCAATTTCTACTCCTATTATTTCAACATCCTTTCTAATAGCTGTCGCAAGTGATTCGATGCATAAAACAAAAATTAAAGGCGATAGACAATCCCCTTGTTTTATTCCTCTCTGAAGTTCAAACGGCTCTGACAAAATACCATTAACCTTAACTTGAGCTTTAGAGGTGCTGTATATTGTTTGCAACCATGAAATAAAAGTCTCATTAAATCCAAAACTTCTACATGTTTCAGAAATAAAAGACCAGGCAACTCGGTCAAACGCCTTTTCGGCATCAAGGGTAAGTATCAATGTTTGGAGATTATTTTTCTGAACAAAATCTATCACATTGAGGGTACGTATGATATTATCTGTCAGATTTCGATTATTAATAAATCCAGTCTGATCAAGTTCCACAATCGATGGCAAAATTTTGGCTAATCTTTTTGATAGTATGCTGGTTAATATTTTTTGGTCCACATTTACTAAGGTAATTGGTCTGTATCCTCCACATTGTGATGGATCCTTACCCTCCTTATGTATAACCATGATGACCGAGTTGACCCAGGAATTTGCCCATACGTTTTGTTCTAGTACATAATTATATGTTCTAGATAGAATAGATCAATGCCTTAAATTTTCCACAGTATAAAATTCACTGGTAAACCCATCACTTCCTGGGCTTTTATCGGTTTTTAAATTTTGAATGGTTTTTGATATTTCTTCAGTAGATATTGGTTGAGTGAGACTTCTATTCTGTGCATCGGTCACTTGCGGTAAATTCAGCTTTTGCAGATAGTCCCTCATTTGCTCAGGAGTTGCCTCATTTTCTGAACTGTACAGTTTGTGGTAATACTCTGCAAACTCTCCTGCGATTTCTTTTTTCTTGGTTAAAAGTGTATTGTTCTTACTATTCCTAATACTTACGACTGTGGCTCTAGACTGTTGTTTTTTCAATCTGTTAGAAAGAATTTTTAATGATTTTGTTCCCCCATCATAGTATTTTTGTTTAGTGAATGCTAGTATTTTTCCCACCCTATCATTTAGTAATATATTCAGTTCATTTCTAACTTCTTCCAGCTGTCTCAGAATCTTTCTTTCTCCTTTAAGTTTATGTATTTTTTCAAGTTTATTTATTTTTCCTTCTAAGTAATTTATTTGTTTCAATCTTTCCTTCTTTTTCCTCGAAGAGAAACAGATTATTTCCCCTCGTATTACGGTTTTCAATCCTTCCCAGAGGATCACTGGGTTTATCTCATCGATATCATTAAATTCCAGATATTCCTTTATAGCAGAGTTTATCTTTAATTGAAAATCTTCCGTCTGCAATAATGAGTTATTAAACCTCCATAGTGTTTGCCCCTTTTCTTCATCCAAACATATCTTTAATGATATTGGTGCATGATCTGAAAGGGTAATCTCATGTATTTTACATTCGATAATTCTTGATAGGGTATCTTTAAACACAAAGAAATAGTCTAATCTTGAATATTTGTTGTGTGATTTGGAGCAGTAAGTGTAGTATTTTACTAATGGATTTAAATTTCTCCACACATCAGCTATACCAGCCTCCTTCATGGCCCTTCTTAGAACTTTTGCAGAGGATTCAGAATAATGTTTTTTGTTTCCTTGAGAGTCCATATTTGCATTCAATATCAAATTAAAATCCCCTGCTATTATTGTTATCCCCTTGCTTTCTGAACTTATTAGATCCGCGATCTTTTTGACCAAATCTGGTCCTTCCTCAGGTGGATTGTAGACGTTTATCAATGACATCTCAGTATGAGATATATGCCCTATTACCGTCACATATCTCCCGTCTCGATCAGAGATAACCTTATCGGCTTGAAATGCAATATGAGTTCCAACTAAAATGGCTACTCCTCTCCTAGATGATTTGTGGGAAGAGTAGTAAACCTGAGATGATGATAGTTTACCGAGTTTTTTGTGTTCAAATTCATTTAGATGCGACTCCTGAATAAAAGCCATATCTAGTTTTTTTTTTTTTTTTTGCCATGCGAAGGTGGGGGAACACCGTTCCCGACCGATCCCGCCCGTTCCCGCCCACTTTAACCCCTGCTGGGGATTGAACCCGGGACCGTTTTGTTGTGGAGCAGGAGCTCAAACCGCTGAAAAAACGCTAACAATCTGTGTTTAGACACAGATTGTCTAAACACAGACAATCTGTTGTCTATTAATTTCAAATAATTTTATGAAATTATTTGCTGAAATAATTTCATAAAATATTGTTGATATCATTCTGGAAATCATCAAGACATTCATTAAATATCATTTTTTCTTCTCATATGTAGCAGTCTTAGTTCTTACACCTTAACTTGTGTGTTTCAGGCATGTGGCTGCGGGCTGCTCTGACTGGATAAACCAGGACAGATCGCTCCTCTGTAGTGGTTTTCAGTAGAAGTCATGGCCACTGGACCTCAGGTGCCCCCACCGCAGGTCCTGGAGGTGTCTACCGGGAGACGCCGGAGAGCTGAGGGCAAGCCCAAGAAAAACTTCTGCTGCCAGCAGTGCCAGAAAGCCTTCAACAGCCTGGAGAAGCTGAAGGTGCACTCCTACTCCCACACTGGAGAGAGGCCATACTGCTGCTCACATCCTGACTGCTCCAAGGCCTTTGTGTCCAAGTACAAGCTGCTACGGTACTCATTGCACAGTCATTAGGATAGTTACTGCATTAGCTCTACGTTCAGTAGCATCGTCACTGACATTGTTATGAGTTCACTACTTGGGTTGGGCGATGTTTCTTTAATTGCCAATTGACGATGTTTACAGTGAATCATCGTGATATCTCTCATCATAAGCATTTTTTAAAGACATTTACATAGTCTATATCGGGTGAGGAGCTCAGTTACCCGGGAGGTGCTCGGAGTAGAGTCACTGCTCCTTCACGTCGAAAGGAGTCAGCTGAGGTGGCTAGGGCATCTGTTCCGGATGCCTCCTGGTCGCCTCCCTCGGGAGGTGCTCCAGCATGTCCTATTGGGAGCAGGCCTCGTGGAAGGCCCAGAACACGCTGGTGGGACTATGTCTCTGAGCTGGCCTGGTATCGCCTCGGGGTACCCCAGAACAGCTGAAGGAGGTGTGCGTGGATCGGGAAGTCTGGGCATCTCTGCTCAGACTGCTGACTCCGCGACCCAGCCCCGGATAAAGCGGAAGAAAATGGATGGATGGCTATATACACCGCGTTCCAAATTATTATGCAAATTGTATTTCAGTGCCATAAAGATTTTCAATGAAACTCATGGATGGTATTGTGTCTCAGGGCTCTTTGAATCACTGACATCAATCTCAGACACCTGGGATAATTAGTTGTCAGTTAAGCCCAGTTAAGGAAAAAGTACTGAAAAAGGACGTTCCACATTATTAAGCAGACCACCATTTTCAAGCAATATGGGAAAGAAAAAGGATCTCTCTGCTGACGAAAAGTGTGAAATAGTTAAATGCCTTGGACTAGGTATGAAAACCTTCGATATTTCATGAAAGATTAAGCGTAATCATCGTACTATTAAGAGATTTGTGGCTGATTCAGAGCACACACGGGTTTGAGCAGATAAATGCACAATGAGGACGGTTTCTGCCAGACAAATACATCAGATTAATAGAACAGCTGCTACAAAGCAGCAAACAGGTATTTGAAGCTGCTGGTGCCTCTGGAGTCTCCCAAACATAAAGGTGTAGGACCCTCCAGAGGCTGCAGATGTGCATAAACCTTCTATCCGGCCTCCCCTAAACTGTTAATTGAATGCTGACGAACAGAAACGGCTGCAGTGGCTCAGAAATACATGAAGACGCATTTTCAAACAGTCTTGTTCACTGATGAGTGCCATGTAACCCTCGATGGTCAGATGGATGGAGTAGTGGATGGTTGGTGAATGGCCACCATGTCCCAACAAGGCTGTGATGTCAGCAAGGAGGGGGTGGAGTCATGTTTTGGGCCGGAATCATGGGGAGAGAGCTGGTCGGTTCCTTTAGGCTCCCTGAAGGTGTGAAAATTACCTCTGAAAAACGTTTCTGACTGACCACTTTCTTCCATGGTATAAAAAGAAGAGCCGTGCTTTCCTTAACAAAATCATCTTCATGCATGACAATGCACCATATCATGCTGTAAAGCAGTGGTTCCCAACCTGGGGGGCACCTGGGATTGGAGGGGGGGCTCAGAGCTTTGCCTGGTCAGAGGGTCAGGTCATAAATGGTATTATTTGAGCAAAATAAATGGTCTAAAATCATAAAATATGACTGAATAAGGACTACAAGTGCATTAGACACTCCAATTTTAGTGTATTTGTTTGAAATAAATACTTAATAGCAATTACTTTCATGTTTTGATATATTTGTGGGGCCACAGTTTTAGACTGGGGGCGTGGCCTGACTACAGCACGCGCAGAGTGGGCTTCAAAGAAAAAAGGTTGGGAACCACTGCGGTAAAGAATACCTCTGCATCATTGGCTGCTATGGGCATAAAAGGAGAGAAACTCATGATGTGGACCCCCTCCTCCCCTGACCTCAACCCTACTTAGAACCTTTGGAGCCTCAAGCAAAACATCTATGAGGGTGGGAGGCAGTTCACATCCAAAGAGCAGCTCTGGGAAGCTATTCTGACATCCTGCAAAGAAATCCAAGCAGAAACTCTCCAAAAACTCACAAGTTTAATGGATTTATGAATTTTGAAGCTGCTATCAAAGAAGGGTCATATGTTGAAATATAACTTGACCTGTTTTTGATTGAAATAGCTTTTGATTTCAGTAAATATGACCTCCTAATGCTGCAAATTCAATAAATTACCATTTTCAGTTAATTACAAGTGTTAAAATGTATTGAAACTATGAGTTGCATAATAATTTGGAACAGTAGATTGAGTTTTTTTACTATAATTATTTTTGAAAAAATACTGGGAGTTTTTTCAACCACATATTATCCTCTAACAGTTAAATACTTGACAACTATGCTGACTGTCATTTGAGTTGATAATTTAGAAAATCTTAGAAAAATGTCATTTGCATAATAATTTGGAACACGATGTAATATAGGCTGCATATTGGTTGTGTTAGGAAAAGTGTGAGATTGCAGGATAGATGGATCTAAACCGCAAATACACATTGTTGTTGTGTCCTTGGGCAAGACACTTCACCCACCTTGTCTCCAGTGTCTGTGTACATTGGTGTATGACTGAGAGAGTGAATGGGTGACTGGTTCCTCACTGTAAAGCGCTTTGGGCCTGATAAAGGTAGAAAAGCGCTGTGTAAGTTGAGTCCATTTTTACCATGATCTGAACAGAGTCATGGAATACAAATTTTGCAAGAGAGATATGTTAAAAATCGTGCGTAAAAGAGGATGACTTATTCAGAGCGTCATCTGCTCCTCAATATTAAGGCTCATATTACACTTAAACAAATGTTAATCGGAGCTTATTATTTGCATTTTCTAAACTTTACCGTAATGTTTAAGAAACAGTGACAATATTTAGCAGTTTGCATCGTAGCCTATACGTTTTTCAAGCTGCTCCACGCACCGCCCGATCCGTGTGTTCATAGCCTAGTACCTCCTGCACCGCGCCTCTTAATCTTTTTTTATTTCCAATAAAACATATGATGAATGTGTCTGTGTTGAAGGCATATGGCGACGCACTCTCCTGAGAAAAACCACAAGTGTTCGTACTGTGAGAAGATGTTCCATCGTAAGGACCACCTGAAGAACCACATGCACACCCATGACCCGTACAAGGAGGCTTTCTGCTGCCAGCAGTGCGGTAAGAGCTACAACACCAAGCTGGGCTACAAGCGTCACCTGGCCCTGCACGCGGCGCACAGCGGAGACCTGACCTGTCAGGTGTGTCTGCAGACGCTGCCTTCCACCAGCCTGTTGTTGGAGCACCTGAAGAGCCACGCGGGTAAGTCCTCCGCCGGGGCCAAGGAGAAGAAGCATCGCTGTGATCACTGCGAGCGCCACTTCTACACACGCAAAGATGTGCGTCGCCACATGGTGGTGCACACGGGCCGCAAGGACTTCTTGTGTCAGTACTGTGCCCAGCGCTTCGGACGGAAGGACCATCTGACCAGACACATGAAGAAGAGCCATGGCTGCGAGCTGCTGCGCGTGAAGAGTGAGCCCGCGGACATGATAGAGCCTAGTATGTATGATGCTGCTGCTGAGAGCACCCTGCGGCCCCACCAGCTCAGTGCCTTTTCCGGACAAAGCCTGGACACAGAGCCCTTCCCTCTGACCACACAGCCCTTCTCCCTCAAGTACCCTCTGGGTTTTACCTCATTTAGCGGCTGCTCACAGGAGCATGGCCTAAAGGGAGACTTAGACACCTACCTGATGGAATTACCCTCCTCCTCTGCCACAGATGCCCCATTGCCCCCACCCTCCCCCGCCCAGGAGTCCAAAATGTCTACTCCAACAGCCGCCACAACAGGAGAGTCATTAGCTTCCACTTTAATGGACTTCTCACAACTCTTCAACTTCCTTCCCCTGAATGGGCCCGCGTACAGCGCTCAGGCAGGGGGCAGCGGGGAGGGCGCAGGAGGGTACAGGCCCAGCGAGGAGCCTCTCCCTCTGGAGGACCCCTCAGACTCAGAAGCCCTAGGCAGCTCACTGCAGGGGCTCAGCCCCCCGTTCATGTCCAGCCTGAGCACTCCCACCCTGCCTCGCTTCCACCAGGCCTTCCAGTGACCCCTCTGGCCCTCCATGACCCCTCTGACCCTTCAGTGACCCCTCTGACCCCAGTGACTCCTCTGAACCTCCATGACCCCTCTGACCCTTCAGTGACCCCTATGACCCCTCTGACCCTCCATGACCCCTGATTCTCCACCAGGCCCTCTAGTGGCCCACCTACCCTCACCTGGGTGTGTCTGCGCTGTGGGGGGAGGAGCTCTTGTCATTCACCCACAGAGTGAAGTCTGAACCACACATCTCATCTTAAATTTCTGATAACTATTAATTCATTATTATTAATTATCAGAAAGAATTCACACGAAAAATAAGCAAAGCAAGATAAACATTTCAAATAAAATAAATCTGTTAAAAATGATGTGAAAAAACAAAACAGCCCACAGATTCTGGATCAAAAAAGGAACAAATCCCTCTTTCACTTTTGCCCTAAAGAACAAAATGGAAAATCACTCAATCAGTTTATTTCTATAGGAAAAGGCATAGTATCTACAGTAGGTCAACAGCAGAGTGAGGTAGGGCACCAGGGCCTATCCCAAGTGTCCCAAACAGAGAAGGGACAAATACTACCACACTGCCTTAAAGGAGCTATACCTGATTTTACTTCTATAGAAATGGAATGAAATGTATTGTGTCCTCCTTTAGTATACTGTAAACTCAAACGTTTATGGGGGAAAACAGCATCAAAGTATAAAACATTTGTATCAATTTTATGAACTTTCAGGCTATTTTTCTTGCATTTTTGTGAAAGTGACCCTGAAAAATGACCCTGCACGTTGTGAAATGTGCCTATAATGTAAAGAATGTGGATGCTCCAAATATATAGGAAAGTTACGAATGAGTTTTGACCGCGACTAACATTTTAATTTAACGGCTTCCCCTTTCATTGTTTGCAATCATAAAATCAGGTATAGGGCCTTTAATGCCTTTATGGTGCGTTCACACCAAAAGCATCAACCGGTGATGGACTTTGGTTGTTTGAGCATGTTGCAGTCAAAATTGTAAATGGAAACGTGTTTCTTGATTCTTATATTGTGTTTCTTTTACCATGCCCTCCTGGCCCTGTGCAGTCTGTAGGTCCATGAGCACTGCCCTCACCTCTAGACCCCATTCTCAGCATGTGCAGAGAGCAGATATTTGGCCCGTGCACCACACAGGATTTTAGCCTCCTGTCTCTTTTCCTTGGTTTTCACTAAAGTAAAAGCAGCCCACAAACCTCTGCTCAGTACACTATTTTAGAGTGTGCAGTGCCTGTCTATCTTGCAAGTTGCGACCTTTTGCTTTTTTCTCCTTGCTCTTTCAGCAGCCAGTACAGAGCTTTGTTCCTAATTGGTTGGTTCACCAAAATTCCCCAAATCAACACCGATTTCTACTTGTTCCTGCTCGTTTGTCATGTACCGTTCGCCCACTGCTGTAGGTCAAATGCAGGAGAGGCTGGATCCACCTCACCCATTAATGTTTTTACATAACACAGATGTCTCGGTCATGTTTGGGATGAACATACCATTAGTCTTGCCAGCCACAGGAATTCTATACTGACTTTTAGACAGTCTGGTACTACTTCTAGAAAGCAGAACTAACAGTAATATGACAAGTGAAGTTAAAAAATAAAAAAGCTTGAATAATTGAATAATAATGACTATTATCAGAGCTGAAATCAGAAGCACTGCTCCCTTGCTTCACTCTACATATCGACATATTGAAATAGATTCTTCTATTTCTTCTTCTTCTTCTTCTTCTTCTTCTTCTTCTCGATGTGGCAAAAAACAAACAGATCACTATTTTATTAGAGCCTGACATGATTTGGATTTATTCACCTGTCATGTGCAATTAGTTGCTTTGTATACATTTATCCACTTCCTATGAGACTCCACATAAAAGTGTGAATGGTTAAATCATTCACTCAGAGCGTGACAAAGGATGACCAATAAGCTCAATGCACAGAGGCTAGTGTTTCTCTCCCCATGTTATTCCTATGAGGTTTTAGCTGTGTCTCACAACAATAAATCAATGTTCAGGATGTGGTGCTGGACAGTGAAAATTCTTCACCAGAGCAAACATTTGTGTTCATTAAGGCCAAATCATTGACGAGATGAGGAGTATTAATTTGAGGATGTTTCGCTTGTGTCTTCAGAAGCTTTTCTTGCTCTTAGTACTAAATTAGTCATAGTTGTGAGTCTCCACTTGTCCTACACTGACTATACTGACTAAAGTCCTCAGCTACCAATATTTCCGGACTATAAGTCACTACTTTTTTCATACGCCTTGTGCTTGTACAACCGTTGCGCCAAATGTATAGAGTTTTACGGTCATACTGAATATTGTGTTATGTTATCAATAATATCAATGCACCTGAGTCCAAAAACATTATTTCTAATGAAAGAACTCCAACGTGAGAAAGACGCTTGCTCCAAATCTAAACATGAAGTAAAGAGCCAGACCTACCTAGACCAACCTAGCTCAGAGCAGCTTCGGACATCGGGAAATTCCGGGACCATGTGCACAGATGGCTGAGGAGGGCGGCTCTAAATACGGCCACACTCCCGAGGAGGAGTCCCTGTGCGGGCAGCGCTTTGGTTTGACTAAACCCGTGGGTTTAAAGAATAATATAATCGAATGTATGGACTTTTAAGTTCTTAACATACTTTTATACAAGTAAATGTACCTGTAGGCCACTGTTCTCTTGAAATATTTGACCGCGCACAAAGAGGAAAGTATTTCCAGTAGTTAATGGCTCTTCAAATGCGCTTGGAACGGCATGGACAGCTGCGGCTTACAGACCAGTGCGGCCTATATATGCACTTTTTCTTTATACATTTTGTTGGTGCGGCTTATATTCAGGTGCGCTCAATAGTCTGGAATTATCTGTAATTCAGCCCAGGATAGTTGAAAAAACCCTATTACAATGGATAATTCCTGATTGATAAAAAGGCTCCGGGAGCTCTGACAGGTCCGGCAAAGATTTGTGTCGATATGTGTGTATAATGAGTTAGGCCAGCCACGATAATTACTATATCGACTTATCGCTCGATAAGTAAAATGAAGGACGATAACATTTTTAGTCTCAATAAATGCACATGCTGCGTGTGCTTAAAATAAATACAGAAGAATGAACGCTATCACAACGCTGAGTGAGCGGAGCGTCCAGCCAACCCGTCTCCATGTGCGTAAAGACAGCATTGAGCACATCAGCCGTATCCCCGCATGTATCCAGATCATTTATAGATCAGCGCTGCTTTTGGAGAGAGGCGGGGTGTAAACAAAGTGCCGTGATACTACGGAGCTTTGCTGATTCCAACACTTTCTGTGAACTTTATCACGGAGCAAGAGGGACTCGTGTGAAAACACTTGGAGTTCCAGCCAAAAGAAGCATCACGGAGAGAATAACAACATTAATGCGACTGCAGGTTTGTCCAACAGCGAACAAAACAAAACCACCGCCCAGTCAGTATATCAAAGCTAATCAGCGCTACTGTTAGCGAGAGGAACCCGAGCGCTTTTGCCACTATCCAAATACAAGCGTGAGTCCTGAGAACATTACTCAGTGCTTAGGACTATGTTACTGTTCAAAAGCCAGAGAAAAGCTGCAGCGGTTTGACAAACTGTCAATAAGTTTCCCAAAAAAGCTGCTTCACACCGACAGCCGTGTGTACAGGAGGTTATATTTGAAAAGAAAAGGAAAAAGAACACAACATATGGCTACTCTACTTTTGCAGTAATACAGTATTATCTGAATCCATACATTTAATACATTTTATTCTAACCAGGTTTTATTCAACATAGAAGTGAGTTTTTGACAGGAAATATTTAACCAGAATAATGCAGATGAAATATCAATATTATTGTTATTTGGATATTTTTAAAGATGATATTGTATATTGACTATTTGAGAAAAAAAAATGTCATGACAGACCTAGTTCAAACACAGAACCGGGTGAGAGTGTAAGTTATGTTAAAAGGTTGAGAAGCACAGATGGATACAGTGTCCTAGAATATATCGACCCTTCTAGTTTGCACTTTGTTTGGTATAAGTTGTTAATATTGAATGTTCAATACATTTCAATTAAAATAGTTGCTTACAGTTTTCTTTTTATTGCCTACAGTATTTGCATTATACTCAATATTGTCATTTATTGCGATATTTTCTGAGACAATATATCGTCCTCAAAAAAAATGTAGCGTGACAGGCCTATAATGAGTGTGTCCCGGTGACTTTCTCTCTTTGCTTGTGGTCCCAGAAACACAGAGGAACCAGAGAGGAGACCGCTCTTTTTCTGTTGTAGGTCCAGAATTCTGGAATGCACCACCCTTGCACCTTAGACGGATCCAATCACTGCCTGTTTTCTAGTCCGCTTTGAAGATGGACCTTTGCTCTCTGGCTTCTTGTTTTGTCTTTACAAGCATAGTTTATTTCTGTTGGCTTATGTTCACTGTATGTTTTCTGCAATTATAATTACTCATTGCTGTTTGCACAGCACTTTGATTGACTTTTATTTTTAAAGTGCACCTTCTGTCCTTGTTAATGTCAACATGCAGTTGTACAACGCAAGAAGGGGCCGACAAGAAGGGGTCGGCCCATTAAGACGACAACCTATTAGTCCAGCGTCTCATTAGTCCGAAAAACCTAAAGAGATGTCGGACTAATGCCACCTCTGCTTAAAGGAATAGGCCACCGTTTTTACATACTGAGATATGTTCTTACCTTAGCTTTGATGAGTTCATCTGTACCTGTCTTGTCTTCACGTGTGCTTTCCGTAACGTAAACACAGCACAGACGGGGTTAGCATTTAGCCTCTCTCTTCTCCTCTATAGCTCCAAACGAGGTGAAGATAGAAGCTACCAAACTCTTACACGTTTTCCCTATTTAAA
>VHKM01000059.1:202500-680000 GCA_007210695.1 Neogobius melanostomus | reverse complement strand
GAGCTCAAGTGTCATGAAAATAGACTTTATATAAAAGCATGTGTATCTTTCTATTATTATAGTCCGGTCTGTGAAGTGATAGGGCTTAGATATTGTTATATTTGTCTACAGTGAGTGGGTCTGGCTCAGGAGCAGTTTCCCTTGCTACTACAAATATGTACAATAGGGTACAAAGCTCCGGGGCTTGAAGTCTCCTGTGTAAAGAAATTCTGAATGTCCTTGGGACTTACTGGTTTGCTTTAGTTTTGAAGATGTTTGGCCTCTCTCTTCAACAGGCTTTTGAGAGTATTAATGATCTTTCAGCAGCAGATTATACTACTTATCCAGTCTTTATTCTTCAGCATGTTAGCATGTTGATTATTCTCTATTGTATGAGTCAAGGTGAACACCTTCCTACTCCTGATGAAGCTGCTGATGAAGCCTCTTGACGTGAGAGGCCAAACGTCCGCAACACTAAAAGAACTCAGTACAGATGACGGCTTAAGAACTGCTGCCTAACTCGCTCTAGCATTAAAAGAGTATAAGTTTCAGATCAACTTTTTAATGTCATTGATCTGCGTTTGCAAAAACATGGCTTCAAGGCTGAGAATGTATTATAACTTCCAGATGATTCTAAATAATCCTGAACTCTACACATGTCTGAATGTCCAAACATTTCTCCTGAAGGTTGTTACACGTCGATATTTTTGTGTCTTTTTATTGTTTGTTGTAATCCTAGCACTTTTGATAAACCTGATGCCTTTATTTTTCTCCATTATGTTTTCAAAACTTTATTTTATTTTATTTTATGTGTAGATGATATATTTAGCTTTTTTAAGAGAACAATAACATGTAAATACTATATAAAGACCTCTATTTTTGCAGGTACCACGTGGATAGTGTTTCATTTTGCTTTACTTGCACAAGTGTTTGGGAGGGAAGCTGGATTCTGCCGCTGTGACCAGGGAAACAAGCCAGTCTGCTTCCCGTGTTCAAAATCATTTGCAAAAACTCAACAGAACTTTGGAATTGTTCTTCATAAAGATGGCTAAAGAGCTCTAAGCTGTCAGAAAGCAGCTTCCCAGACTGTAGACCATAGACTGAATGTTACTGCCAATCAAAATTGCAATTAGCAAAGGCTGCTGTTTATTATGTCATATATTGTCATCTGCAGAGAACTCTCCCCATCTCACTGGGGTCATTTTTACATTTAAAGAAACACGCCAGCGTTTTTCCATATACTGAGATATATTCTTACCTTTGCTTAGACGAGTTGATACATAACTGTTTGGTCTTTGTGCGTGTGCTCAGTCACGCAAATGTTATTAGCATTTAGCCTCTACCAGCAAAGGTATAGTTCCAAACTGGGGTGAAGTTAGAAGCTACCAAGCTGTTCCACGTTTTCCCTATTTAAATACAGTTACGTCAATCAATCAATCAATGGTTTTGTATAGCCCAATATCACAACAGGAGTTGCCTCATAGGGCTGCACCAAATATTAAGGCAATAAATAAGACAATGTAAAGTTCAGGTGAATCAAGTATGCAGGCAAACATAATGTCCAAATAAGCGTCAGCAGTAGGTGGCGACGAGCGGTGCGGGTGTCCCCTGACCCCTTAGACCCCTTAGACTCTCCAGCACGGCAAGGAAAAACTCAAAAACCCAGTGGGAGAAAAGAGAAACCTTGGGGAGAACCACAGAGGAGAGATCCACTCCCATGGACGGACAGGCTATAGAGACCCAGGGCCGATGGAGTCCCTTCAGCAGACGGGCCAGGATCGCAGACTGTCCAGTCCTTGTTGTCAATCCAGTAGGCAGGGTTCCTCCATTCAGCCGGGTTCCTCCGCTCGATCTAGACAGACACTCTTGAGGGGGAGTGGGACAGGAGACACCATGTGAATAGTAATGAACAGACTACAGATAAAATAAATATTGTATCATAATAAGACAAAGTTTGCAGTAAGAAGAAGAAGAGGATAGCGCTCAGTGTACCGTACTTCCCACAGCAGTGTTTCTCCTAAGGCCTAAGGCAGCTTTACTTCAGGCTGTGGGTTAGAGCTTTACTTCAGGCTGTGGGTTAGAGCTTTACTTCAGGCTGTGGGTTAGAGCTTTACTTCAGGCTGTGGGTTAGAGCTTTACTTCAGGCTGTGGGTTAGAGCTTTACCTCAGGCTGTGGGTTAGAGCTTTACTTCAGGCTGTGGGTTAGAGCTTTACTTCAGGCTGTGGGTTAGAGCTTTACTTCAGGCTGTGGGTTAGAGCTTTACCTCAGGCTGTGGGTTAGAGCTTTACTTCAGGCTGTGGGTTAGAGCTTTACTTCAGGCTGTGGGTTAGAGCTTTACCTAACTGACCTGATCATAAGCTCATTCAAAGAGGTACGTTTTGAGCCTAGTCTTAAATGTAGGGACTGTGTCTGCTTCTTTAACGTGAGCTGGAAGTTTATTCCATAAAACCGGAGCTTGGTAGCTAAAGGCTCTTCCTCCTACAGTGATTTTGGAGACTCGAGGAATCACTAGTAGCCCTGAGTTTTGAGAGCGGAGTGCTCTGGTTGGCTGATATGGAACGATAGCGTCCTTTATGGCTTTAAATGTGAGGAGCAGGATTTTAAATTTGATTCTAAACTCAACAGGAAGCCAATGGAGAGACTTTAGCACAGGTGTAATGTGTTCTCTTCTCTTTGTACGTGTTAACAATCTTGCAGCTGCATTTTGAACTAATTGAAAACTTTTTAGGGAACTTTTAGGACACGCTGCTAGCAGGCAGTTACAGTAGTCCAGCCTTGATGAAACAAATGCATGGATAAGTTTTTCTGCATCACTCTTAGGTAGAATGTTTCGTATTTTAGCAATGTTGCACAGGTGAAAGAACGCCATTTTACAAGCCTGGTTTATATGTGTTTTAAAAGAGAGGTCTTGGTCAAAAAGAACTCCAAGGTTTTTTACTGTAGAGCTTGTGAAACTTTACACAATCCAAATATAGCTACACAAAATTAAACATGTCGATTTTCTAAGCGGATAAATAGGGGTACTATATATGTAAGGTGTAATAATACCTTAGGAGCACTTCTTTGGGGCTATACCTATGCTGGGAGAGGTTGAACAATAACAACATTTGCGTGACTGAGCGCACGCACAAAGACAGACAGGTACGCATCAACTCGTCTAAGCTCCGTTCAGAACATATCTCAGTTTGTAAAAACGGTGGCCTATTCCTTTAAAAGATATTTTCATCATTGAAAAATATCTCATAAATTTACAAACAAACATGTGCCTTTGCTCTCCTAAGACATGACTGTAACGTTACCAGGAGTGGATGGTACGTTTCCAGCAGAATTTGAGATTTTAGGTCCTCTTCCAAATCCATTCTAGCATTATCTGTGTCGAGTTTATCATTAGGAGCATGTTTTGTACTGATGGCAACAGTATAGTCCTAAATGTTACGCAGTGTGCCTACAGAGTCTCCATAAGCAAATGTTCTTTATATGAAAAGATCGTCCAGGGTTCAGTCGCTGTGCTTTAACTCTTGGAGGCTGCTCTAGCACTAACAGAACCTTATTTGATTTGAACATGTCGACCTCAGATCTAGGAGCATGTTTTTAAAAAACCACACACACAAAAACCTGGCATTCCCTTTTTTAACACTCCTTTGTTGTTAACAATGTAAGAACCTGTAATAGTGGTAAAGATGATAATCGTAATAAATGTACTACTAAAAGTCTACGGTTTACCGAGGAGCACAAGTGCACAAAACACTCCAATTTCAGTTTATTTGTTTACAATAAATGCTTATTGGCCATTATTTTGATGTGTGGATACATTTGTGGACGCCTTGGTTTTGGACTGGGGGCCGCAGCCTGATCCAGCCTGCAGAGGGGGAAAAGAGAAAGACTTGGGAACGACTGGGCTAAATAGCCCTTTGGCTAATTCTGCCATATTGACAGTTTATTAATATGCACTGTCCTTATAATAAAAAATAATAACATACAGTCTATGGTCAACTCTGGCTTTGATGTGCTTGGAGACTGGGTCATGTTGACAAATGTGATGTTGTTTTCATACAAATACCATTTTTACCTGCAATGTCAACACACAGCGCCCTCCGCTGATACTGGGCCCCTGTTAGCAAACTGTCCATGTCCAAATGTCAGCATCGCTCAGCTCAGTTTTCCCTGCGTGTCTACTGGGGTTGATTGTGAACTGATTCTACAAAGGAAAAGTAGATATTGAAGAACAAAAGCCATTTTTACACCAGACTTAATGCAGTGTATCTGAGTATAAGGTTAAGGATAAACCTCAGGACTTGCATCATTTTTAGTCTTTAAACTAAAATCTTACTTTTGTTGTTTTTATGTCAAAGACTGTTAGCTAAACACCTAATGTGCCATAACTTGCTCTAATTTGTCAGTTGGTATCATGTGATTACATCGACGATCTGCTGTGATTTTGTATCGATCTAGTCGGTTTGTCTAAAATCATAAATGACCCTAACCTCAAGGTTAACCCTAATTGAAATCTCCCATTTTCACAGCGGACCGTTCCTTCTGAGCAGACTATCCAGCAGCTTTAACCTAGTGTATGTTTTAACATTGTCGGGCAGTAATGGGAATGTTACCACATGATACAAACTGACCAAACAGGAGCAAGTCACGGCACAACAGCGTAAACAATCGAAAAGCTGGTCCCGCCAAAAATATCCACTTTCAACTTCAAAAGTGGTGTATGCATAACATAACTTTAAAAAAAATTAAAAATGTTTGGTGTCAAAAGCCTTTGGGAGACAATGGGGAAGAACTCCATTTTAAACGGTCATCATTTTTCCTGTATTCACATTCAAATGAATGATTGATGGGACGGGTTTGCACAGATTTGATGAGGGTGCGCAGGAGCAGCAGAGGGCACTGGTGTTTATGATTGATTGAACTTTAGCTGCTAACCCATGGACACTCTTGAAGGTGCTCAGTCCTTCCTCCTCCCTCCTCTTATGTGCCTCTCATTTCTCTCTCTCCTCATACTGTGACTTCGGGACATTCTCTGCGTTGGCCTACTCCTCAGACATCATGCTCATTGGTTCTGCTGAGGCCCTGGCATGATGTGGACTTGTGAGTTCAATCAGCTTGTGCAATTACGCGGTTGTTTTTATATGGCCCAATATCTCAACAGAAGCTGCCTCACAGGGCTGCTCTAGCATCAGAGGCTGTGCCTGAGCACCGTCTTCACCAAATGATGCTCATTTTGTTGTTGAACGTCAGTGTCAGAGGTGCCCATAGCGGAGAACCCCCGCCTGCTCAAAGTGCCGCATTCCACCTCTTTGACCCATTGTACCGGTCACAAAGTTCCTCGGACTACTGTGGGGTTGCATGTTAAGTTTGTAGGCCGTGTAAGTGTATTCTGTAACATGATATCATCCAAAGAGGCAGATTATTTATTGTTTGGATACGTGCTGCTATAAAGGGGAGCTGCCGTTCAACTCTAGTGTTTGTACATGTTCAATAAAGTGAAAGATCAGCTCTGTGTTCTGTGGCTTTGTTTCATTTCACCACATTAGCCCACAGTGATCACTCTCAGCTCATCACTCACTGCAGCACACAGAAACATGCAGCAGACCGGGCTCTCTGGACACTTTGGAAAGAGCCCGTGGATGTAGCAGTGCAGTGGTCTGAGTTGGTCCTTTACGCAGGCGCGCAGAGGCGCGCAGGGTGATCGCAGGTCTCTCTTTGAGACTGAACTCAATGACCTTAGCTGCAACAGTGTGTCCGCCACCCGCAGGGCGGCGCTGTGACTCACTACAGTGTTTATGCGAAGCAGTCATGGCGGCGGCCTGTCCTGTAGAACCATGCCGTCTCCCATCCCCGTGTCCAGGCTGCTGCCCAGAGACCTGTACCCGAGCGTGGACACAGGAGCCTGCAGCAGCCCGCTCTTCAAACACGGCTCTACGCTGCACATCCCCGCTCCCAGACCGGCCTGCCTCAGACCCTGGTCGTCGGTCATCCTGTGGACCGAGCTGCAGCTCGCGGGGCCGCTGGGCTCTGGGGGCTTCGGCTCGGTCTTCAGGGCGGAGTATCTGGGGCAGAGTGTGGCGCTCAAACGGGTCAACAAGTCCACGAAGAACCGCGCGGCCTCCAGGCGCAGCTTCTGGGCAGAACTTAACGCCGCGCACCTGCGTCACCGGAACATTGTGCGCGTGCTCGCTGCCAGCACGTGCGTGCCCGCGGATCCGTGGCATGAGGGCAGCCTCGGGGGCGTGCTGATGGAGCTGTGCGTGTCGGACCTGCAGCAGGTCATCTACGGCCCTGACCCCCGGACCAGAGCCGCAGTCTGCGCTATGCCACTGACGTCACGCACGGGCTGCGCTTCCTGCACGCGCACGGAGTGCTGCACCTTGACATTAAACCCGCCAACCTGCTGCTATCCCGGGACCAGGCGGTGAAGATCGCGGACTTCGGCTGCTCCCTGAAGCTGGAGCCCGGCTGTGAGGCCACGGGGAGCCCGCTGCACCTGGGCGGCACGTTTACGCACCGAGCGCCCGAGCTGCTCCGCGGAGAGTCCGCCTCAGCCAAAGCGGACGTTTTCTCTTTCGCCATCACGCTATGGCAGCTGCTGACCCGAGAGCAGCCGTACGTAGGGGACCGGCAGCACGTGATCTACGCGGTGGTGGCGCACGAGCTGCGGCCACAGATTCAAGGGCACGAAACTTTCAGCGGCGCACGCGGCAGCGTGTACAGTGCGCTCCTGAGCCGCTGCTGGAGCGCGCGGCCCGAAGACAGACCGAGCTCCGAAGAGCTGCTGAACCTGCTGCCCAAAGACCAGGACCGGTGACCCAGGTCTGAGGGGATTGGGTCTGTGCTGAAGGACACATATGCCAATACTTGACATGATTATTTTATTTTCACCTTTAATGTGGAGTTGTGACACTCTCTGGTCTTAAATGTTTTCATTAAACTTCTTTTATACAGCTTTACTCCTCTCATTCTGACAGACTGCTCAGTCACATTTTCTCAGATGTTTAATACACAAGAATACACTCTGTACAGATGGTTTTAAAGTCACAGTGAGCAGAGCAGCAGGATGGGGCACAGTGACAAAGCCAACAGGACACACAAAACTACGGCACATTTCACACCTTCCTCTCCCAAACTACCACACAAAGTCCCTCTGGTTTATTTAACACACTCTTCACACAACACAAAACTAAATGTGATAACCCATCAGTTAAAGCTGGGGTACCTGACTTTTTGTAGTTGAAAAGTAAATTTGTTTTTTCCACCTCAGAGTAAGCAGCAAAAAAGAGATCTTGTTAGAGCGTCTTCACCTAATTATTTATTGAGCGATAGAAGATGGAAGTAGAATCTAAGTGAGTGGTATTTTTTTAGGGGTGGTCTCCCCTTCTTCGCTGTACACAGGCGTGAAATGTGCATATAAACAATTTGCTTGAACAATTCGGACATGCAGGAGGGATTGTGAGTGCTAGAAACGAGTTTGGGCCAAATAGAAAAATGTCACAGTTTGTGCGGGAAAAATCAGGTCCATTGTTAATGTCCTATTTCTAGAAGTGACTTTAAGAGGCTTATGGTGTGCTTGAATAAATGAACTTTGGTTGGTAAAAGTATCAAAGCAGTGGAGTTGGGATTTTTCTGCAGTTTCATTAGATGCTTTCTGTTCTATTCCTCCAGTACCAGTACAATACCACTAAACATATATGAGGGATCGTGAGGTCATGTCCTGGGCAAAGTAATGTTTTAAATAGATAATAGTTCTGTGATGTTCACAAATGCATTGCTTCCTGTGCGCAGTAACAGATGGGTAACTTTAAAGGCCTGGATGCATCAGCTGTTGCTGAACATTAACCAAAACATCTGAAGGTTCGTCTGGGAAGGGACTCCCCTGAATAAGAAACCGTTTCTGAGATTCTCTCAATGGGACTTTTCAGGTTCAATGTCAAAAAAATATGTAACGCCTTATATTTTGGAAAACAACCACAATCCAAAAAACAGTTTAACATTAGGTCATGATTTCTTCCTTTATCTTGCTGGTTACACTCAGATTTAGATAGACTAGCAAAAATATTCATTAAAGTAAAGGCTAAATGTAATAATGAGTGACCTGGACGATTAAAAGCAAGAAAGTAAATGAGTTAATTGAGCGTAAAAGTGATTTATGATTTAGTGTTATTCATGTAATAGGAGACAAAACATGTGGCAACTGATCTGACATTTGCAAAGAATACACCAAAATAAAATGAAAAAAGACTTTACGTTAACTTCCAGATTCACTCAGTAATCAAATGTAAGAGTACTGTTACCTCAATATAATATTACTCAAATGAATAAGAAAAATGATTCCCAGGACCACAGTTCGTCCCATTGGAATTAGAAGGTTTTATCCGACATTTTTGTTGAAATTGAGATATTCACATATTGTTCTTGGATCCAATCTGTGCACGATATGGAAGTTTTGTAGATTTTGGTGCATTTATTTTATTTATTTTTTATGAGCAAAAACATATTGCTCATTTCCATCATGTTCAACACTTTAAACCTAAATATCTCAGAACTACTCATGACGCAGATAGAACCTTATAATTCTAAGGGGACAAGTTGCTTTACAAAGTTCCAGTGTTTCCAAAGCACATGATCACACTTAAAGGCACAGTATCCAGTTCCATTACAATAGTGTATTTTGCCTTTCAGTATATTGTAAAAGCAGACATTTATGGGGATAAAAACCTTGCGCTGCGCATCTAATTGGAACGCTTTACATTAAAGCGGCGATGATCAAAAATGAGAAAGCCAGATGGTCAGGCGGAAGTGAAAAATATTGTACTTTGGGAACAACCATTTCATAGCTGTTTAAATGATTATATCATCATTGCAAGGATGCTTTTGTACCAAATAAATGCATGTCCACATGGCCGTGTACTACGGCTTCAGTAACTTAACAATGCATTGAAATCGATTTGGGTGAGCTTTCTGTTAAGTGAGCTACTTGTCCACATGCCCGTCCCGCTGTGAGAGGCACAGCGCTCAGGAGGGGTGTGGACATATGCAGTTATGGAGATGCACCATTGGAGGAATCTGAAGATGAGTCAGAATTTTCATTAAAATGAAGAAAAGTTGACCAGCACAAAGCTGTGACAGCTTGATCTTAAATTTCCCCGAATGTCTTTTGGACCTAAAATGTGGACATGTTTGGAGAAAAAGAGGAAGTTGTGAAAGGTGCCTATAAACTCGTCCCTGTGAGGAACCAGGATGTTAGAAATGCACTAGAAGAGCCAGGAATGTCTTTGAACACATCTCAATCTATTTACTAACTCTTTTGTTCTTTGTGAATAACAAAAAATGGGTACAGGGCCTTTAACCCCATTTGGATCACATGATAGTGACCCTCTCGGGGGACACAGCAGCCCCCACAGGCTCCAGGCGTGAGGGCCCACTCCGCCGGCTGTCCTGACCCCTCCTGATGAGATGCAGTCTGCGGGCCAGGCAGGGCAGCAGTAGCAGCAGCTTGCCCAGGACCACGCACACGGGCAGGGCCAGCGCCGGGACGAAGCTGGGCGGCAGGTAGAAGCGGTAGGCGTCCCACTGGAAGGCCCTCCTCCAGCCGAACAGCAGGCCGTGCAGGGTGGCTATGAGCAGCGCGATGTAGCCCAGCGTTGACTGAGAAAACACACAAGCAGCAGGAGGCATTAAGAACTAGTAAAAGAATAAGGATTTGTTTTTTATTTTGGTGATCTTCTCAATGACTTCATCCTGTTAAAGCCTAAAACTTTAACAGGATGTTCTCATATCCTCCAAACGTGTGCACATATATTTGAACTAAAGCTCCAGAAAAAAGGAAAATAAACAGATTTCATTAATTGTAATACATTTAAACTATCAGCAGATGGCAGTATAGAGCAAGGCTTCAGTTTCAACTATTTGCCAACACAAGAGCTTCAAAAGCCTCTTTGGTTCATGAGGCTTTATTTTGCGCTTCACTTTCTGGAGCCTTTTTATACCCCTCTGTTGGATGCTTGCTAGAGTTATGGTTCTGATAGATAATTATATCTTATAATTAGCACTGGGGCCAACAGTGTTGCCATTCCTTTAAAAAGTAACTTAGTTACTTTATAATCAAGTAATCAGTAAAGTAACTAAGTTAGATTTCAAGTTACTGTATTAGTTACATTCATCAGCTGCCGACATCCCCTTCCCGTCTCAAAATGCAAACGAACACATTTTGCCAATGCTCACGTTATTAAATTGCATTATAACAGCAACATATCACAATAGTGATATTTCCATATCTTTTCTCCCCTATTGTTGTACGTTTATGTTGTGAGTTGTGTCCATGCTGCTAATGTGATGCAAGAAAATGATTAAAGTTTACTGTGGAAAATTACAGAATAGTAACTCATAGTGACTAGGAGAAGTAACTTAAATCTGATTACTGGTCTGGAAAAAGTCATGCATTAGATTACTCTCTTACTACTTTTTTTCCATTTCTTCCTATTTTGTTGACCATATTTTCAAACTATACTTTCACCTGTTTTTTTGGAGTGAGAGGAGGAAGGTTTACCAAGGGGAACGAGCCTACAGCAGAGAGGTCATTTCAGGTCATTTTTCCCCCTCCATTTTCTCCATTGTATTCGACATTTCCCCCAGTTTTGCCTCAGTTGTTTCCCTGTCCTGCCATTTCTTCATCTTTAGTTCTGTTAGAACAGAACTAAAATTGTTATGGCGGGGCCATAATATAATTTTTTTTACATGTCCTGACGTGGTCTACAGTATGTCCCTGGCCAGTGTCACCTTTGTATGATGACATTTTTTGAGACCGGACTCTCATTGCCTCAATAGGCGTCGTTCCACATAGCGCGAACCGGCTGCGCACACCACGATCTACGTGCACGTATCGACACTAGCCCGCAGACCTTTCTGTTTCCACCACACACACACACATGCATTTGTTGTGGGCGGAGCCGCACAGAGGAGCACGCTGTACAGATCGTCATTTAAAGTTTTTAGAGCCGCGATGAGAACAAATGTGGACAAATGCTGTCATCTGTAAACTGCCTGTTTGAGGGGGCGCCACAGAGCCATCTTTTATTATTTTCTCTCGCGGACACCACCCAAAATTAGAGCTCGCGGAGCACTAATTTCTGATCCCTGTTACTTACGTATTGGTGCACGTTTGCTACGTGAATTCTTGCGGGACACAGTGTTGCGGGACACTGCGTGTCCATTGCTCGGGCCTAATAAAAGTTCAGTAACATTACAGGAAAGTCCAAAACAGTAAAGTACAGTACTAAATTATCAAGCAGTTGCACGCGCTTGAATCATTTGGATAGAGCTCACCACAAGCTTTTGTTTTGTTATCCCTAATTCTAGTTCATGCTGCACGAAGAGTCGGTATTACTTCAAATTAAAGCAGAACTAAGTAACTCATGCCCCTAGTGGCCGTAAGCGCTATTGCAGGTGTCATAGCATGTTGCATTTTTTTTCACTCATTAATTGTCCGTGAGAGTAAATACTACGCTGACAGAAAAGACAGAGGGAGAGAGGGATATTGTACATTGTGCCACAACTCAATTACACAATGAAGATCTTTTTTTTTCACTCAAACCTGGCTGTAAACACTGCTAAAGTGGCACTAGCCTGCAGTTAGCTTTGCCCATTAGCCTGTTAGCTTCTTCTTTGTGATTCTATTAGTTTGTATTGCGCCAAGGGGAGATGAAAATCATCCCATTAACACTTGTATTAAGTATTAAGGTATTACTAAGCATTAGTAGTTTAGGGTTACGGGTTTGGGTTTGGTTTTGGGTAGGCCAAGAATAAGCATTTTACTCATCGCTAATAGGCCATTAGCCTATTATCCATGAATAATGGCTAATATAATGGATAATAATGGCTATTATCCACTACCTGCTAGCCTGGTAGTTGATAATAGTAGAATAAGCACTTCATTAATACATTTATAAGCATATTATTAATGACCAACTATGGTAATAGATAATAACAATTCACTAATATTGTTACAAGCTTTTTATTCATGGCCTATTAATTACTAATCCTAATACCTTTTGAATAGCGACCCATATGAATGAAGCAAGGGCTGCATCACCTGTATGAAGCTGAATTCCCTCCAGTTGAGGGCGCTGTGGACCGAGGGCAGTGAAGTGACGGCCAGCAGAGACAGCAGCCCCAAGCTCATGACGCCAAACGACACGTACATCTCCACCCTCCACACCTCCTCCTCGTTCCACGTGCTCTCCACCTCCGCATGGACCTGAGTAACATCACAACACACCTCCATAAAGGTCAGGAGTAGGGCAGGGTACCGTTACTTTTTTCCCCTCAATACTGGTACTTGGTTAACGATATCGATACCGGGATTATACTTTTTTCGATGCCTAAACTAAAATTGTCATCTAAGACCAGAAAACAGAACAATAATTTCAATGTATTCGATAAAACACTATTTATTTTAAATTTGTATCATTTATTTGAGCTAAAACAACCAAGTCACTTCCTTTAATGCTGTCCCTGGACCAAGAGAATCAAAACTTGGTCTCTAAAGATAAAGATTTTTTTCAGTACCTGCTTTCAATACTTTTATTTTTCCGATAACAGTTTTTTCAATGCCATACTGATATTGTACAGACTATAAACATAAAAGACCAGTATATACCACTCTAACGAAAAAAATCATTCTTCTATCCCATAGTCCCTCTTTTAATCAGAGGAGTCCTAATCTATGGGTTCATTAAACCAGTAAATTCGTTTGGATTTAAAACATGACGATACTGGGTCCTTTAGTGTCCCAGACTACGGATATTCGCCGACTTAGTTTGCGTCACCACAACCAGAGTTCACAGTGTGGGGTAAAAAGGAAGAGCATTGAGTAGTCACCACGGAGGAAAACCGCTGGAGACACTAACCTGCTGAAGGCACTAACCTGTTGGTAACACGGTCTGTTGGTGGCACTAACCTGCCAGAGACACTAACCTTCTGGTAACACAAACCTGCTGGTAACACTAACCTGCTGGTAACACAACCTGCTGGAGACACAAACCTGCTGGTAACACGAACCTGCTGGTAACACCAACCTGCTGGAGACACAACCTGCTGGTAACACGAACCTGTTGGTGGCACTAACCTGCTAACACTAGCCTGCTGGAGGCACTAACCTGCTGAAGGCACTAACCTGCTAGAGACACTAACCTGCTGGTAACACAAACCTGCTGCAGACACAAACCTGCAGGTGACACTAACCTGCTGGAGGCACTAACCTGCTGGAGCACTAACGTGCTGGAGGCACTAACCTGCTGGAGACACAAACCTGCTGGAGACACAAACCTGCTGGAGGCACTAACCTGCTGGAGGCACTAACCTGCTAGAGACACTAACCTGCTGGTAACACAAACCTGCTGCAGACACAAACCTGCTGCAGACACAAACCTGCAGGTGACACTAACCTGCTGGAGGCACTAACCTGCTGGAGGCACTAACGTGCTGGAGGCACTAACCTGCTGGAGACACAAACCTGCTGGAGACACAAACCTGCTGGAGGCACTAACCTGCTGGAGGCACTAACCTGCTGGAGGCACTAACCTGCTGGAGGCACTAACCTGCTGGAGGCACTAACCTGCTGGAGACACAAACCTGCTGGAGACACAACCTGCTGGAGGCACTAACCTGCTGGAGACACAAACCTGCTGGAGGCACAAACCTGCTGGTAACACTAACCTGCTGGAGACACAAACCTGCTGGTAACACTAACCTGCTGGTAACACTAACCTGCTGGTAACACTAACCTGCTGGAGAAACAAACCTGCTGGAGACACTAACCTGCTGGAGACACAAACCTGCTGGAGGAACTAACCTGCTGGAGGCACTCACCTGCTGGAAGCACTAACCTGCTGAAGGCACTAACCTGTTGGTAACACTAACCTGCTGGAGACACGAACCTGCTGGTAACACTAACCTGCTGGTAACACTAACCTGCTGGAGACACAAACCTGCTGGAGGAACTAACCTGCTGGAGGCACTCACCTGCTGGAAGCACTAACCTGCTGAAGGCACTAACCTGTTGGTAACACTAACCTGCTGGAGGCACTAACCTGCTGGTAACACTAACCTGCTGGAGAAACAAACCTGCTGGAGACACTAACCTGCTGGAGACACAAACCTGCTGGAGGAACTAACCTGCTGGAGGCACTCACCTGCTGGTAACACTAACCTGCTGAAGGCACTAACCTGCTGGTAACACTAACTTGCTGGTAACACTAAGCTGCTGGAGAAACAAACCTGCTGGAGACACTAACCTGCTGGAGACACAAACCTGCTGGAGGAACTAACCTGCTGGAGGCACTCACCTGCTGAAGGCACTAACCTGTTGGTAACACTAACCTGCTGGAGACACGAACCTGCTGGAGGAACTAACCTGCTGGAGGCACTCACCTGCTGGTAACACTAACCTGCTGAAGGCACTAACCTGCTGGTAACACTAACTTGCTGGTAACACTAAGCTGCTGGAGGAACTAACCTGCTGGTAACACTAACCTGTTGGTGCCACTAACCTGTTGGTGCCCCTAACCTGCTGGAGGAACTAACCTGCTGGAGGCACTAACTTGCTGGTAACACTAACCTGCTGGTAGCACTATCCTGCTGGAGGAACTAACCTTCTGGTAACACTAACCTGCTGGAGACACGAGCCTGCTGGTAACATTAACTTGCTGGTAACATTAACTTGCTGGTAACACTAACTTGCTGGTAACACTAACCTGCTGGTAACACTAACTTGCTGGAGGAACTAACCTTCTGGTAACACTAACCTGCTGGAGACACGAGCCTGCTGGTAACATTAACTTGCTGGTAACACTAACCTGCTGGTAACACTAACCTGCTGAAGGCACTAACCTGCTGGAGACAGGAGCCTGCTGTAACACTAACCTGGTAACGGCACTAACCTGCTGGTAACACCAGTGTGCGAAATACAGGGGGTGGGGGGGGGGGGGGGTCCGACCCCCTTGATTAACCCATCAGACCCCTGGGGCCCGATCTTGGGGGCGAAGGCAAACGTGGTTGGCTAAAGCAAGGGTGCAGACACAAGTGCACTCTTGCCGGCGGAGCATGTTAGTGATAGGTCGGTACAAAGAGCCGGCGACCAACTGGTGATGAAACATGTTGCATGTTTATCAAGTTCCACATGCACCGCTCTGTGCTACATTCCAGAAAAATAGAGAAAGGCAAAGACTAAATGAGTAAGAAAATGGGATTGGGGAGAGAGGGAGAAAGGAGAACTCCACAGGTGCAGCCCATCCACGAGGAATGAACCTGCTATTTACACAAAATCAACATCTCTACAAATCCATAAATGTAGTCAGCGCTAGGGCTGCAACTAACGATTATTTTGTAATCGATTAATCTATTGATTATTTTTACGATTAATCGATTAATCGCTTGGCTGTGAATGGTGTAGGAAAATTGTATTTTTTCCATTTTTTTAATCACATAAAGCTAAAGTGGCGCCGCTTGAGGACGTGTTGATGAGTAAACGTAAAGTAAATGTTTGTTGGAGGCTCTTAGCGCTAATTCTGCTTTCTGATTGGATGAGACACAGACAGATATTCATGAAATTTACAATGTACAAAACACTACAGACCCTAACTATAAAAACAAAGTAGGTTTTCATCAAAAATACTACATTTTCATGTCATTTTTGCTCCATTTAAGTCTGTGTGAACCAGAAAACGATTAATCGATTACTAAAATAGTTGTCGACTATTTCAATAATCGATTAGTCGTCGATTAATCGATTAGTTGTTTCAGCCCTAGTTAGCGCAACACTAGCTTTCAGTCACTCTCTTATTTGAGAGAGATCAGCTTCATATTTTCAGTTTTATAGTTAGATAAAGTTACACTGGGTTTGTGGAGTGAAAAGTAAACAATGGGGAGCGGCGAGACGTCACAGTGTCAGCCTTTGCCTCTCGTGTGTAACTTTCTAAAGTTATAACTTCAGTTATGTCTGGAGTCTGTAACTCTCTCTCAGCGCGAGGCTCCAGCAGCTCACGGAGGCGGAGCTGACACAGGCAGCAGAGGGACTGGGGAGAAGCATGAAGGATTTTGACTGTACATAAAAGAGTACATACATGAAACTATGCAGCTTTAAAAGTGTGTGTTGCTATAATAAACAATGGCTCCACCACCTCGAAAAATCAACTTTGATTTCTGAAGACAACAACACAGACCACTATGAGCCAATATCACATTATTATAGCATTGAAAAAAATTAATTCTTCTGTTCTTTTCAATTTCTTTCTAGATTATAGTTCTTGTTTTGTGCAGTGAGCAGTAGAAAGGCTCAATCAACAAGCCATGAATCAAAATCTCTCCCAAATTTAAAGTGTATACGTAAAAACATGAAGAGCCATTTGGGAGCCAAAAGAGCTGGCTGTTTTTGGTGAGCCGATCCAAATGATCCGGTTCACCAAAAAGAGCAGAAAATCCCATCACTACTCCGCACTTCTCTGTCCCCAAATATTATCTTGGAAAGAAACCCTAGTCCTCGACAAGTGCACTGCGTGTTGACAGACCTGACATTTATTCAGTTGTTTGCTTGCATTGTAATAACACACAACATTGCAAAGGCTATGTTGAGAAAATGGATATCTGCATTGCGCAACAATTCGGAGATGGGGACCCACGAATATTTACAGGTATTTTGCACACTGGGTAACACTAACCTGCTGGTAGGCGGTGTTGAGCAGCAGGTATCTCTCAGACCTCCTCATGGGCAGACACAGGCTGTAGAGCACGTGCACCGCAGCCAGAAAGAAGCTGAGCAGACCCAGCTGTTTGCGACTGCGCAGCCAGCCCTCCAGCCAGCTGGGGAACTGCCTGTACTTTGTCCCATAGAACAGCTGATGGCCCGCTGCCACCTGCCCCCCAAGTACACCAGGGCGAGCAGTGTTATGGCCACAGAGGGCAGGGTCCTGTTCACCACCTCCATGGGGATCTTGTAGAAGTCACTCTGCTTGGACTTTACGTATGGGTGAATGACGTCTCGAACAAAGGAGTAGGAGAAGAAGAAGATGGAAAGGGCTACAGCAGCCAGAACGGGGCCCCTCCAGCCAGGAAACAGGCGCAGCGGCATGTTCTCGATATCCCGGGATGAGCTCAGGGGCCCCATGTCCACAGGCCGGAAGTGCAGCAGTCGGGCCAGCTCCATGATCTGCTGCCGCGCTGAAACAGAGTCACTGCAGATGTATACCTGATGATTACATGAAAAAGTTATTCAATCATAAAGCAGAATGAGCCAGATGTTTTGGTTAAAACCAGTACTTAGAAAACGCAAAAGGATTCTTACTTCCACAATCTCATGAAGCACTTGTTCACACTCAAGTCCTAGTTTGTACTACTGCAGGCCTCATGAGGTAAACACAAAGGGCCCAGTTTACTGTGCCTATTATTATCTCAAATAAATGAGTTTGTGCAGTGGCGTTTATCTCAACTGCACCTGCTTTTTGCACCACTTGACCTTGTACTATCCATTTGCATGTGTGCAAACATTTAGTAAATCAGGCCCTTAACTCTAACATAGAGGACTGAAGATTCTGAGTTAGAGGTAAGGTATATTTGCAAACTTATACGTACAGTGGATTGAAAAAGTATCCGTACGCCTTTACTGTAACTTTTCGACATTTTGCAACACTATGGACCACAAACATAAAAATATTGAGTTGAAATTTAACGTGAAAGACACACACTAAGTGACAGAAAATCATGAAGTGAAATTAAATTTATACATGATTTTGAATAAAATCTGAAAAGTGGGGTGTGCAAAAGTATCTATACAGGTGCTCGTCATATAATTAGAATAATTGAAAATGTGCATTCACTTCTGTTATTCAACTTAAACTGTGAAACTAATATGACAGACTCATTACATGCAAAGTGAAATATGTATAGCCTTTATTTGTTATAATTTTGATTATTATTAGGGCTCATCTTGTAAAAACCCCAAATTAAAAATCTCATAAAATGTAAATATTATAAAAATGGACTGTAAGCCATAATCATAACAAATTATAACAAATAAAGGCTTGACATATGTCACTTTGCATGTGTATATCATATATTAGTTTTACATTTTAAGTTGAATTACAGAAATAAATGAACTTTTCATGATATTCTAATTATATGACGAGCACCTGTAGAATCTGGAACAGTGGCTAGAAGAGTGACTGTTTGCCAGAAGCCACATGGTGTCTTCTGGCAAACAGCAAACAGGACTTATTATGGTTTTCTTTTAAAAATGCCACTCTGCCATAAGGCCAGATGTGTGCAGTGTACGACTAATAGTAGTTCTGTGTACAGTTTGGGCTGGTGTGTTCTTGGACTTCATGATGCTGTCTGCTCCCCGATAGTCTCTTAACAGACCTCTGGGACCATCACAAAGCAGCTGTATTTGAAGCAATGGCCGCTGGCTGCTCTGCTTTGTGACCGCAACACTGGAGGCCGCCATTGCTCCTCCATTGCTGTAGTACCTCCATTTGGCCGCTAGGCCCCCATTGAAAAGCATTGGACTTTAGACACGTTAAAAACAACTTTAATGCCTGGTTTCAATTTTTTCAACACTTAATATGGCTACATATTCCTCCTGAGATAACGCTGGGTTAGTCAAAAAATAGAAACCAGGCTGATTTTCGAAATAATTGTTTTTAAATCTCCTACTTAACGGAGGTCGGACTGTTGGCATTGGAGCTGCCCGAGCTACACGTCACGCAAGGGCCGAGTCTACAGTGAGATCCCGCCCTTTTGCCCTTATTAGGAACATGCTTCGTCAGAGCTGGGGAGGAGGAGTCTGTAAATCTGCCATGATTTCCCCCTTGAACGTGGTCATTATGGTAAACGGGTTGGAGTGAGGAGGAGCTGTCTATTCTTTTTAACAGTCTATGATTTGAAGTGACATTAGATTACACACAGGTAGACTCTATTTAGTCATTAGGTCAACATGTGATCATTCAGAAATCTTCATACCTCTTCTGAAGGCAATTGGTTTCACTAAAAGGAAAGGGATATGGATACTTTTGCACATCCCACTTTTCAGATTTTATTCACAAAACAAGTTCAAAATCATGTATCCATTTAATTTCACTTCACGATTGTGTGTCACTTAGTGTGTGTCTTTTACGTAAAATTTCAACTAAATTAAAAGTTAAAGGGGGATCCGGATCCGTTTAACCCACTTTTTCAACCCACTGTATGTAAGGATTGTAGTACCTTCTATGAAACACAAGCGGATGTCTACACATACACTACTTTCAGTGGCTCAAACCTTTATTTCCAGTTTAAGTCATATATTTGTACAGTTCTGGTGAACACTGAATAAACACAACAAACAGCAGCAGTAGAACTGCAAGCAAAGACAGATTATACGAAGTTTTAAAAAATTAAGTATTTTCCTCCCCTACATGTTCCAACAATGTCCTAATGTGTAGAATGAGCCCAGACCTGTTCACCACAACTGCCTCTAAAATCCTGCACTGTCACTCAGAAAGATGTTCATTCGGGTCAGAAGTGCCGTCATGCACAAGCTTAATATAGAGACTGTAGTTATGCATAAGACCTGAGGTGGCAGTAGTGAGTATAAAAATGACCAACTTGCATCTAGTCCCCTTAAATCTCTTACAGCACAGAACTGTACCTGAGACATCCTTGCTGTGAGGCAAGAGCGCTAACCACTCAGCCACTGTGTGCCCTGATTATGTCATATGTCTCTTCACTATGTTTTTGAATCCATGCCTCATTTACAGTGTTTCCCTGTCGCTTTGGTACATTTCTTAGAACTAATATTTTCAAAAGTTTAAGTTCACTTCTTAAAACAATGTATACAAACAGCAAAATACAATACAACAATTGCAAAATGACATCACCTGCTCAAAATTCTTAAGTTAAGTATCTGTGTCAGTGAAAACATCAGAGCCTTCATCAAATGACATTGTATTTTCAGTGTATGTGCTTTTAACAAATGAGGCTGAAACCTCAGCCTCATTTGTTAGAATATCACTGTAAACTGTACAGTATGATCAAAGTTGGACATGACTCTTATATAAGTAGAACACTATGGAATTATATTTGTGCCACCTTCAGAAGCGTGGACCATGAGTGTTGCGTCCGCGCAGTAGAAATGTTGCAAGCAATCAGAGTGAAGCTGGACAATGTGTTGCGTTTGTTTTTTAGTGGGGTGGTGACTCGAACATGAGCAACAAAGTTGTAATTTCAAGATAATTTCATGTTCGTACAACATACGTTATTTCAAGAAATGAAATGAACACGTTATTTCATGATACCAATTTATCATGAAATAACAAGATAATGATCACGTTATTTCAAGATACCAATTATCATAATAAAAAGATCACATCAGTACAAAACAGTAGAAAATAGTGGCAGTGTATTTGGAGATAATAGGCCTACAGCTCAACAAAAGATGCCACAATACACAAAACAACCTGCTAATATTAATTATTGTAGGGCTAATGGTGCACTTATGTCGGACGTCGGAAAATCCGACCAGGATAAAAGTTTTCTCGTTGTAGCGTTCCAGTTGTCCAGGTCGGAAACATTGGACGTAGACACGTCCGTAAAAGTTACAACTTTGTTGCTCATGTTCGAGTCACCACCCCACTAAAAAACAAATGCAACACATTGTCCAGCTTCACTCTGATTGGTCTGTCAGAGCTGGCCTCTGATTGGCCAATTTTATGTCATTTTGCTCCAAGCGTGCAGGAAAAGAATTGAGCGCGAGGAGAGAAATGTTTCACGCGAGCAGCTCAAGTGAGAGAGAGAGGAGGGAGGAGGGGGGCGAGCAAGTGAGCAAGCAGAGAACTGATTTGTGCATGCACAGAACCAAGATTTGCTTGGACATTTGACGTATATGAGGGAAGATATCAGAGTTGAGTGTGTGCAGAAATTTTTTTTTGCAAGCGCAAATTATTTATTTTTGAGAGCAGATATTCGCGTTGTGCATGCACAGAAAAAAAAGTTTGCTTGAACGTATTATATATTTTTGAGTGCAAAGATTTGAGTCGAGCGCGCACAGAACAAAGATTTGCTTGGACAAATAATATTTTTCTTTTCAAATTTGAATTCTGTGTGTAAGGATTGTAACGAAATCTGAACAGGCTCGTTACAGGAGACTCATGCTTTGCTCACACGCTACAGAACAAGAAGACCATGTCAGTGAGACTAGCTGATAGACAACGGTCGACAACATAATCATTCTGAACATGACGTACAGTACAGATAATGTACAAACACATAGACATAAACAACTGACTCACTGATAGGCAGTCACCCTCTCTGTGTAGAGAAGTGCAAGACTAGGATAAAAGACATCTGTCGACGGGGGTCTGGACTTCACTTCTTCTTTTTCTCTGAAGTCACCAGCTGGTTATACTCCTTTGTAACTAGGAACAACGGCAATAAAAGCCTTTTCTTGAGACGACTTCCATCTCCAGTGTTTGCTTTGGCCATATCCAAATAACTGTTCTCGCGTGATACAAAAGAACAAAGTCCTTACAATTGATGCCGAGACCAGGATATCTTCGCGAGAATAATAATTTTTTTTCTTTGCTCATCAGCGCTTCGAACGAGACAACATGGCGATCTCCTAAATGGACAGGCCAACCAGTAGCAGACGTGGGAGCTGCAGCCTGAGGACGAGACCACTCAAAGGGGAAAGAGGCCTCAGAACAAGGTAAGCAGAAAACCTTTTCTAAATTTCTGCCACGCGTGTTATTTCCCTATACTTGAGTGGCCTCGCTCTTAAGGTTTGGTACTTCCCTATGTTTAAATTGTTGACATACACTGATCAAAGGCAAGAGAAAGTGGAAAAAATGTGTTTGCCGTTCCTTCTTACAAGGACTCATTTAGATACAAAAGAACCAAGTCCTAACATGTCCCTGCAACATTTCTACTGTGCGCACGCAACACTCATGGTCCACGCTTCTGAAGGTGGCACAAATATAATTCCATAGAACACAGTAAATGTGGTGTGAATAGTAATTCATACTATTGACAGTATGAATTACTATTCACACACCATTTACTGTGTCACATCCAAAGCAGAAACATTAACATTATTGTGCTGTTTACACATGTTCCTTTGTGGTCGGTCAAAGATCTACATCACAACATATATTTTCTCTGGCCATACATTGGGGAATGCCATGCCATATCAGGTCTCTGCAAGCTCCACTGTGATGCTCTCACATGCTGCATCCATGTCTACGTACATATGTATGTGGACGCTAATCATACACCTCCATCTATGTGCATTGTGCACATCACATTAAGATCTGACAGTGTAACAAAACAGCACTGACTGCACAAAACCATTTGATGGAATGCATTGACGTGTTTGCTTTGCGTAAAAAGCAACAAGATTTTGATATTTTCATTTGTAAAAATTACTAAAGGATCAAAAGGTTGGAGATGCATTTTTGAAAATCAGTTTCGATCTGAGAAATGTGCCAAAGTGAGTGGGAAAAACTGTAAACATTGCTGTACAATGGGAATAACAGTGGTAGGGTGTAAAAATTGGTTCATGAAGCCTGATTAAAGGGACCTTGCTAATACCCACGTGTGTGCTTGCGTCCTGGGGTAGCTTTGTTGCATGGCCCAGGCGGAAATGACGTTGAAGCCTTTGACCACAGTGCAGGAGGGCAGCAGCGAGGACAGGTACTCCGCGTTGGACTCTGGGTACTGCTTCACTCTGCGGTTGTTGCTCACGTCCACCACAATCTTCCCTGTGACACCAGCAGAATTACAACAGAGCATTACAGAGGCTTCCGATTAGATGGAGCTATGGGAGTGTGTCTGAGAGTGTGAGTGGGGGACAACGGATGGAAATTAGGCCATGGCTACAATCCAACAACACGGTTTACATGCAAGCCACGTGTGTGTTCATTAACATTTACTGGCCCAACCATATAAACAAATAGATACAAAATATTCTGGATGTAATGAAAAGGTTTTGCCTCCTTTCGGTTTTTGAAGGTGTGTAGGAACAGATAAAGATAATAACACTGTTGAGCCTATACCGTAAAAATGGTTTGCCGGCTGATAATAAAATAAATAAAGTTATTGGTTGGCTATTACATCATTGGCCTGACAAGATGAAAGTCGTTTTCAAATGTTCTAGTCAGTCAATAATGTAATTATACATTATACTTTTCAGATCTCTTTTCTTGGCTAAAAACCGAAGCTGTATAATGATTTCCTTCAGCCACACTTCCCTCTCATTACACAGGAGTTCGTCACCTCAGATGCTTCAATTTAACTGACTTTCATTTTTTTTTGGAGTTGGAAAATGTAACAACCCGTTTCATCTACCGTACCTTCCAGCAGGTGCTTGAGGTCCCAGAGGACAGAGTAGTGCTCACGGCGGATGGCCAGGAACACGATGCTGGTCTTCCCCACAGCATCCTCGTAGTGTGTCACGTCCACCACATGGGGGAAGCAGAGAGCCGCCTGCTTAGGGCTGCGGCTCCCCACCACCACATGGAAGCCCCCACGCAGGAGCCTGAGGGCCAGTGCTCTGGAGAAGTCACCCGAGCCCAGGATGGTCACTGCAGGCAGAGCAGAGGAGTCTGGGGGGCCCGAGGAACTGACTGCCGAAAGAGAGCAATATGGGCAATATTTACCTTACAATCACTTTTTATCTCACTATTTCCAATACTGACTGACATAAAGCAGCACAATTAATTGCAATCAAATTCGCAATTAGAAAGCACATAACTGCAGTAATACAGTATAATATATTCTGAAAACAATACCAAAAAATGGTCTCCAGAAGGATTTATCATGTCTAAAATCTGCTATCACTGTAGTGTTAATCTAGAGCAGGGGTCTCCAACCGTTTCAACCTGGTGAGCGACTTTTACGCAACAAAAATGTCAGAGAGCTACTTCAAAGACACTCGTATAAAATGTGTCGTAGGTGGATCTCACAGTTTTGTCCTAGACTATATTGACCCAAATGTTGGTAGATTTTGTTGAGCATGTTCTGAACAAAAGAAAATGCATCTAAAATGGGAGTCATCAAGCATCATGACAACATGTAGAAAGTGTTTGGCGAGTAACCGAGAATAGGCTTGAGAGCTACTAGTGGCTCCCAAGCTACTGGTTGGAGACGTCTAATCTGGAGATTAAGGTGAACTTTATTGTCCCTGTGGGAAAATGTGTCCTCTGCATTTGACTACGATGCCACTGAGGTGACCTGTAAAAAGCAGTGGGCAGCAACATGTCGCTCGGGGTTTCATCTCCAGACCTGGAGTCAGAATCATTTGGCTGGCTGACTACATGTTGTACATGTTTTTAGTGTTGTAGAGATGCAGAGACGGGGAGAACATGAGCTCTGCAAACATGTATGGCCTTTTTATCCTGAAGTTATTTAAAATGTAAAATGCATTTAAAGGTTTTTCCCCAAACCATGCAGTCTTAACTCACTTCTCCTTGGTCCTCATGGCGGGGTGCTGATGTAACCGTGTGGTCTTAGTGTTTGTAATTTTGTCCAAATCCCGGTCTGTCATTTCTGCTTCCTTTGTGGTTTTATTTCTAAAATGTATAGTTTTGATCGCGGCAGCATGCGCTACTTCCGGTCCCTTTGCGCTGTTGTCCTCAAGTTTCTCTTAATCAGTTATTATAAAAATGTGTGATAAAAATTATATTCACGTTAAAAATAGATTGGATCTTTGTTGGAAAAGTATTTTGGCACGTTTTCCTGCCAGTTAATGTGTGAATCAGTGTTTTTTATGTTTTGTACAGCTCTTTGGGAATAAAGGGAAAAACGTCTGTGGTATCAACTGAACTAAATGACAGTTGCTCATGTGCGTGCTGTGTTTTCTCTGTCCAACAGACGCAGTGAGATGTGTGACGAAGAGGCTGTGCTAAAAATATTGTATTTGTGTTTCACACAGGTATTTGGCACTGTTTTTGTTTTTATTTTATTGTTTGTTTATTGAATGTCTTATTTTTACAAATCAATTGTTATCAAAAATATAAAAATTGCCGTTTGGTGGGGAATTTATAGACTAGAAGGACAATGTAAAACTAAATGATCACTATGTAAAAAATGGTAAACTGTAAATTGTATAATATGAGTTGCTATGAGGACGGAGGGGAGACGCAGTGAGATGTGTGACGAAGAGGCTGTGCTAAAAATATTGTGTTTTGTGTTTCACACAGTAAAGTCTCTCCTATCGGCAAACCCCTGTGTGCGGCTCCATCATTTGAACACAACGCAGAGAGTTTCCCTAGCTGGTGGTCGTGCGGAGTGAGAAGCTGACCCCGCGACACTGACATTCACTACATTTACATGTAAAGCCTAGTCCAACTAGGCCAAAGATTTGACCTAATCTGTTTTCAAAAGAACCAATCAAACCAATCTCCTCTCTATTACATGACAGCCACTGATCCAAATGTCCTTGGCAGATGACTGTGCCTTCCATTTCCGTTTGATCTTTAGCTCATGTTTGTTGTTAGCCCTGATTAGCCTGAGGTGCGTTCAAATCAAACTTCTGTTTGGGGGTTACACACCCATGGCCTACACCAGTGGTTCCCAAACTTTTGGAGCCATGTACTCCCTGAAGCTTTGGGTAACGAGTCGCGATTGAAAACACTGGGAATATCACATGTAACATTATGTTTATTTTCTTCATTATTACAGTGAACTCAAGCAGGTTTTCCACATTCAATATGTTTTGCTCGTCTGGGTGGTAGGCTAAATACAAAAAAAAAGAAAATGCCATTTTTTTAATTTTCTTTTTAAAACCAGGCTGTTAGTGTGAATGGATAAAGCTGAGTGTTTTGCTTTGTCCAAGTGGACCAGGACTCTGCTGCTTTGTCACTCATTCTGAACATCAGACTCTGCGTTCTGGCCCCGCCCCCTCTGCGTCTCCCTCAGTCATACTGTCAAACCACCGGTACAGATTCAAATGCGCTGGTTTAGGCTTTTGTTAAAGTTAAGGTAATGTATAATGTAAGACATTACCATTTATACACATACCACCGCACATCAGCACGTAAATTGAAATGTGTCAGACACAAAGCCTCAGGTTGTCGGCAGATGGGGGGACAGTGCTCCTCGGATCAGAATGAGAGGAAAACTCCTGTTACAAATCAAAGTCACCATCAGTCTGACGGCGCACAGGCTCCTCTCTCTTTATGACAGATATTACAGAAATTGCTACTTGATCAGACTTTGGCGCTGTTCAACAGTTAAAAGCGCTGCTGTTGTAGCACGGGCTAACACATAGTCTCAGCCCGCTCCCAGCCTCTGCGGAGTTTTATGCATTCTGGTCTTTGTGGTTCCAGAATGCATCCGTGGTGTGATTTTAGCGCGTCAATATCGATCAGATTGTGATAAACCTTTTGGACACTGCATATCCCCTTACTTGTTTCTACATGAGCGACCCCAGGACAAGTCTATTTTTGAGCTGTCTTATATATCCATTTCCCATATGTATTTCATGTGCCACTAAATGTTTTTATTGTATATATGTACATTATGTATATTTTATTCACTATATCCTGGCTTTGTTTTTTGTGTTAGCTGTCTTATCATCAGCGTAACTATGAAAGTTGACTCCATGTCTCCTGATGACATCACCAAAAGGGAGCATATACAGGTTAAAAAGCACTGGGCCTAAAATCGAACCCTGGGGCACACCACATGTAATTTTATGGACCTTAGAGGAGCAGGTATCCACACTCACCATGAATGTCCTGTCTGTGAGGTAGGATGTAAACCATTTGTGGACAGCACCAGAGAGGCCAATGTGTTTTACACGAGTTAAAAGAATAGTGTGGTCGACTGTATCAAAGGCAGATCCAGTAGAAGATCCAGTAGAACCAACACTGTGACCTTCTGTGAGTCATAATTTAATCTAAGATCATTTAAAATCTTTAAAAGGGCCGTCTCGGTGCTGTGGTTTACCCTAAAGCCAGACTCGAATTTCTCAAGGACATTATGTGCAGTAATGAAATCATTAAGTTGGATAAAGACAAAATTTTATAAGATTTTGCTTAAAAATGGTAAGTTGGATACTGGTCTAAAATTGTTACAATTATTACAGTCCAAATTGCTCTTCTTCAGTAGGGCCTCACCACCGCCCCTTAAAGGCAGCAGGGAAGACCCCCGTCTGAAGAGAGCAATTCATCATATGTAAAAGCTCGTCTTTAAAGGATCCATAAAATGTTTTAAAAAACGGGGTTGGGACCGGGTCTAAAAGACATGTGGTGGGCCTCACTGAGGAGAAAACTTTATCAAGCATCTCAGCATTAACCTGGACAAAACTGTGCAGTGTTTCCTCTGGAACAATAGACAACCAGATGTATTTAAAACCGTGTTACTTTGGGTAGATAAAATATTCCATCTGATAGTGTCTATCTTTCCCCTGAAGTGGTCTTAAAACACCTCACAAAGAGCTATTGTTGAGAATAGGACTTTTGTGTTATTTTTGTGGTTGGTGATTATTGTGGAAAATAATTTATGTCTTTTCCACAATGGGAAAGAATGGGGAAAAGTGTTTTCCCATTATTTAGGGGCAGACCAAAGATAGTATATCTTTGGTCTGCCCCTAAGAGCTGCTGTAACATATCTCCGCTTTGATAGTAATATTCTTATCTTATGTGTATCAAATTGTGAGGAACCTTACATCCTTCATCTACTATAGGGAAAGCTGTACATCTCCCACCTCCAGTGATGGCGGCTGCCCCATAGCCGTTCCTCAGGGGTGTGATCAGGAAGGCGCGTGTGAGGAAGAGGAGGTGGTGAGGAAGACTGGACTTCTACTGCCGCTCATAGACAGAGACTCCATCACTGTGGCTGCTCAGCTGCTGCTAAGGGCACCTGGGAACCTACAGGAAACAGGAAAATACATATACATTGTTGTCTCAAAGTTTTTGTTTTTTTTGTTTAAGTTTTTATATATATTATACTATATACTATATATTATACTATATATATTTATTTTTGCAAATCTTGTCTGGTATCTTGGGGGTGTTGAGAGGACTCTGGAGCAAGTTTGTTTTGTTTGTGTGACTGTCTTAATGTGTATTTTGTCCTGTCTGTATCCTGTCTTGTACTGTGTCTTGTTAATTGTTATTTGTGTATTGTGTTTATGGACCCCCTCGAAAACGAGATGGCGCATCTCAAGGGGCATTCCATCAATAAACTAAACTAATTTATTTTTTCTTTTACATGGCGTTAAGTGGAAACATTAAAATTGAGGGGCTAAATGCTTTACACCCAGTTTAGACATAAATTAGTCCAGTTTATAATTTTAGACCCGCATCAGTCCTGATTTGATCAAGTGGTACCTGGTAGGTCAAACATTTTATAAGGTGGTACTTATGAAAAGTTTGAAAACCACTGGTCTTCGTGATATGAATGTGAAGAGTTTTCCCAGTTTCTGAAAACCTTAACCAGGCTATTGTGCTAGGAGGCTACGGAGAGCTAACGGTTTGCCTCAATAAAAAAAACAGAAACACATTGCCCCCTGGCCATGAATACATGAGTAGTAGATGGTAAAAATGGTCACTCCTCACATCTTTGCTTCAAGATTCATGATTCATGTGTGAAAACCTGACAGACAATGACACTGAACACTCCACATTTTAGCACAGATTTGGCCTTTTAAAGGCATGTGCTTAAAAAACAGACAATTTCAGTTTATTTTATGTTTTCAATGAAAGCTTTACTTTTGTCTCAATCCCATTTCTTCTTGTTGCATATTGAAGATCTACTTGGAACCTTGTTAAAATTCAACCATGCCAAATGCAATTTTTTTCAATTTTTCAAGGACTGTACTTTATTAATCACTGTAGGGAAATTAGTTCTTATCTTCAATGCCGCTGGGCCGACCTGTAAGAGCAGAGATAGCCAGGGTAGGCAGGTGCCCGGAGAACCATCTCCAGATGTGGAGCCCAGCTAATGGTCAGGGGAACTCGCAGCGCGCTTTGCCACCCTGCCGCCAATGTACTTGTCCATGGTTGTAATATTTTTCAATCCTTATCATTTTTACGTATTTACTTTAAAGGAATAGGCCACCGTTTTTACATACGTATGTTGATGCACGCCTGTCTGGTCTTGGCCTTAGGAGCACGTCGACATTACTGCGCGGACGTCAAAGTGCTCCTAAGGTATTATTACCATCCATCCATCCATCCATCCATCCATTTTCTTCCACTTGTCAGCTGTTGGAGCTGCCCAAATGACACTGCACCAGCACTAGGGTCCCTCAGGGCACTGTCCTCTCACCGTTTCTGTTCACCATCTACACATCAGACCTCACATACAGCACGGACAGCTGTCATCTGCAGAAGTTCTCTGACGACTCCGCCATTGTGGACTGCGTGTCTGAGGGGAACGAACTGGAGTACCAGTCAGTTATCATAGACTTTGTGGACTGGTGTGAGCGCAACCACCTGTGCTTGAACACCAGTAAGACGAAGGAGATGGTGATCGACTTCAGGAGGAAGCCACTACCGCACACATCCAGTAGGAGGACATTGAGGAGGTGGACAGTTTCAAGTACCTGGGTGTTCACCTCAACAATAAACTGGACTGGTCCCACAATACCAACGCCCTGTACAAGAAGGGCCAAAGTCGCCTCCAACTTCTGAGGAGACTGAGGTCCTTCGGAGTGAGCAGGCCTCTGCTCAGGCCTTTTTATGACTCTGTGGTAGCCTCTGCTATCCACTACACTGCCGTGTGCTGGGCCCCGGGCAGCACAGAGCGGGACAAGAACAGACTGAACAAGCTGGTCAGGAGGGCCAGCTCCGTCCTGGGCTGCTCCCTGGGCTCTGTGGAGAAGGTCTTCATCCCCAGCTGTCAGACTGTACAACAAGACTCTAAAGTAACATGTGCAATAACCCACCTTTGCAAAACTACGTGCAATAATCTCTATATCAGCGCCACTTTATACCCTGTACCAGCGTCACTTATTGACAACCTGCACTAGGACTGTAAACTTTGCACCTAGATATTCTAGTTTTTTTTAAAGTCTGTTCTAACTTTTATTCTATTTTATTTATGCTTATTTCCTAATTGTTATAACTCCACCCCTTAAGATTTTTGCTTTTACTTACTGTACATAAGATACCTCTTTTTACTATTTAACTGTCTGCACATTTCCTGTCTATTTTGCACACCCTGAGTGATCTTATTGAATGCCAAATATAACAAGTGAAATTCTCCGTTGTGAGATCAATAAAGGATTATCTTATCTTAATGCACCAAATTGTAAAAGCGACTTTGAGCGTCTGGAAAAGTGCTATATAAGACTAATGCATTATTAGGCCCGAGCGCCATCAGGGCTGGCGAAGGGCTCTTGTAATCGTACAGAGTGTGCGGAGCGAAGCGGAGCACACTCCCCCAAAGTGCGCGGAGTGCACAAAACGAGCGCGAAGCGCTCGCCTCCTCTCAACATGCACTAACACACTCCTCTTGTCGTGCACGTCCCGTGCACATACATATATAATGCAAAAATCAACATTGTAATTGTACAGAGCCCATAAAAGTCAATGGGCGACTGAGAGCCCTGGGTCACTGACGGGCACGAAGTGACCCAGGACCTCTACCATGAGGTAGGAATGCGCGAGCGCTTTCCGAAAATATATATAAAAAATATTTATGGTACCCACGTAAGCGGGAACATTGTTTTCGTATGGGAATATTTAGGCCCGAGCGGCCTGCCGTCGCAAGGGCCTATTGTAATCGCAATGCAGTGCGCGGAGCGCACTGTACCTAGGTGCGCGGAGCGCACGAAAACAGCGCGAAGCGCTGTTCCCATGTCAAACGTAAACTCACCGTGTAAAACAGTGACTGCCCACACCTCTGGTGTGGGCCCTTTATACTTGTTATTGCATGAAAGTGAATGGGGGTATATGGCCAACTGACATACGGAAGTGGATGACGAGCGCAAAGCGCTCGTCATCCACCTCGTTAAGAGCATCCACCTCGTTAAGAGCTTTCCAAAATGTATAATATGGCGCTAAAGGAGGCACGGCCCGCGAGGGCCGTTCGATGCCGCTTGCGGCTTTAATTATTATTCTTTATTCTTTCTTCTTCTTCTTCTTCTGCTCTTTGAGCAGCAATTTGACCCCCTGAACATGGTCGAAAACTCACCAAACTTTGCCCAAAATTCAGGTCCGGTGAAAAATTAATTTAAATATGTGTTTCGTATTGGGGAAATAAAAAATGGCGCGACAGCGCCACCTACAAAAGTGAAAATACATTGCGCCTATGGAGGAGGGGCCAACGTCAACTTTGTCATAGAGCGACGGGATTCGGTACAGACATTCGTCATGTGACGACAAACAAAAAATATTATTGTGGCCACGCCCCCAGACAAACCGGAAGTCCGCCATTTTGACAGGAAGGTGGGAAAATGCTGAGTCAGCGTTTTCGCTTACATCGCATTTTAACGAACTCCTCCTAGGGTGTTTCACCAAATGAGCCCCAAATCGCTCCAGCTCATCTCGAGATGTGGGGCATCAAAAGTTATCCAAATTTTTCGGCTAAGTTTTACGGTTTGTGTGCGGCGAAGCCGCAATCTTTACCAAGAATTTTGCGACTTATCATAAACAACAAATTGCTCCCATTCGCACAAATGAATTCCAATTAAAAATCGGAAATATACATTTTATTGACCTTTCACCCCCGAACGCAACAAATGTGAAAATGTGACATTGGGCGCGATAGCGCCCCCTCTAGGCTGAGAAGAAAAAATGCATTATGGGAAAAATATTAGTTTCTCGGAAATGGATAAAATTCGGCACAAAAATAGTTGATGGCATCCCGGTCAAAAAAGCCAATAGGACCCATATCGTATTTTGTACGGTGTGGCCATGGTGACGCCCGGGCCCCCCATGTTATCCTAATGGGACTGACACATAAATCTCACATTATACACAATTACAGCGCGTCACCGCCCTCTGTAAGGAGCTTGTGGACAGTGGCCATGGAAGTACGGCCCGACAGGGCCGTCCGATGCTGCTTGTGAAATAAAAAAGATTTGGGGCGCGCTAGCGCCCTCTGTAGGTTAGAGCCATTATTCACATGGAGAGGCTAAAAATGTAGTTTGGATGTTTATTGACAAAGATTAATGGCACATGAGGACAATAAAATGCAGTGTGGCCGCACTAGCGCTCTCGGTAGGGTTATGGCTCGGCAATGGAGGCGCTAAAGGAGGCACGGCCCGCGAGGGCCGTTCGATGCCGCTTGCGGCTTTAATATTCTTCTTTCTTTCTTTCTTTCTTTCGCACCGTCGCAATTTTCACCCAGTGAACATCGACGAAAAAGTCACCGATTTTGGGCCAAAATTCAAACCCGATCCGACGCAACTTTTGACTATTTCCAAATTTTTAATTTCAAAATAGTGGCGCGACAGCGCCACCTCCGTTTTTTTTAACATTGCGAGATAGGACTTGGCCAAAAATGAAGTTTGTCGTAGAATCATAAAAATCGGTACAGACATGCATCATGACGGGTTGAGCAAAAAATATTATTACGGCAATGCCGTCCGCCATATTGGGTGTCGGCCATTTTGGATGACAGCCCGTGAAGCGGGAATCCGCCTTTATTTTTCACTTTGTACAAAATCTATCTCCTCCTAGAGCGTTTATCGGAACGACCTAATTTTGGGTGGAAAATAATCTTGAGAAGTAGAACTTTAAAAGTTATCCAAATTTCTTTTCTAAGTATTACGGTTTTATGCGGCGAAGCCGCAAACTGTACGAAGTATTTTGAGATTTTTCGCAAACAAAAAATGGCTCCCATTCGCACATATGAAGCCCGATTTCGCTCATTTTGGTATCAGTTGTTAAAGTCACAGTCCTAAACACTTTCATTTGGCAAAATTCAAATTGGGCGCGACAGCGCCCCCTATAGGAATTATATGGAGAGTACAAATTTTAGTTTTACGAAAATTAAAATAATTTGGCACAAAATTCTATTTGGTCGTTCCGATCAGAAAAGTCAATCACACCCATGCCATATTTTTCACGGTGTTGCCGTAGCGATGACCAGAACGTCCCATTTTATTCTGATGGAAAAATGTTAAAGTGAGGAACCAAAGTACTTTGGTTGATAACCTTTGTGGATGTTCTGCGGCGCAGCCGCAGCCCTAAGTAAAATGTAAAAATATGCTTCAGTTTGCAGATATAGTGTGATACAAATTCATACTAATTTTTCTCTGTATAATGTCAAAATTGAGTGCGGTGTGCGCGTTAGCGCATTCCAAGAATCCTAAAACTAAGACCCTTGGGAAAAAAAGTTAAAAACAAACATAAAGGCAGTAGCAATACCATAATTTAGATTGAAGGAGACAAAAGGGCGCGAAGCGCCCCGTTGTTTTAGGCAGGGTGGTCGGCGAGGGCCGATAATCGCCGCTTGCGGCTATATTTATAATTATTATTGTTAGGTCTAACAGAGTGTTCCACTGACCTTCTTGGTTGAGGTGGTTTGCAGCTTGGCTGACGCGTGTCCTTAATCCACTGCCCCGTTCGTTCAAAGTTGAAAATTATATATATATATATATATATTAAACTTAAATTATTCATAACCGAAACATAACTAAAATTGATGACGTATTTGAGCTCATAATATTTCACATGTGAAATGTACAAAATTCCGGCATACATTGCACAGTCAAAAACCATTTGCTCTCGCCACTCCAACAACCATCTAACAAAAGACCTCCGGCCATTTAAATCTCACAGGTATGCATTTCCTGTGGTCCCAAAATCAAGTCACCACGGGGTGACATCTAGTGGTACATATTCAGGTACACCCCAAACAATAATATTGTATATTTGCCTGGCTCTGCCATACTATTCCCTGTCCATTACACACAGGGAAGTTAGTCTGGTAACGGAGTAATTGGAGCAGTTTGAACGGGCGGGCCTAACGCGCACAGATCGTCAGTGAAATAAACCAATTGGATATTAGCAGACGTGACGACAGCTGTAGTCCAACTCACAAAATATGAACTGAATATAAGCTCACGAGCATGTTAATGTTGTTAATTGAACTAACAACATAGCAGCGCAGCGAGTGACGTAACCTTGTCAATTCTCTGTGACGGTCGTGATTGGTTCGGCTAGGCCTTAGCCGCCAATCAGCAACTTGTTTACCGTGTGTGTCCAGACCCACCTTCTTTCATGCAGAAAAGAAGTGGGTGTGGTTTATCAGGCTAACCATATATGGCTCACACAATTATTGATGTTAGTAAAAAAATATTTTAAATGTAGATGAGCATATGACAGCTTTTATCATTTCATTTTAAAGTGCAAGCTAAAGTACTATATAGTTCTAATCAATACCATAAGATTCTCGGAAATTATGTTTATTTTAATGATATTATTCATATCTAAAAAGAATCATCCATCTGTGTGTGCAAATTGAGATCCCTCTGAGTACAAAGTGTGATGTGCCAGGCTTTACTGACCCCTGAAATACAGCACTGACCATACTCTATCCTCTGGTTCCATTAGTATAGAATAGTGATGGACATTACACACACACACAGCTTAGCCTTTCAGCCAACTCCCCTCAGAAATAGACATCAACTCGTATACAGGAACTGGGAAAATTAGAATATTGTTAATATATAATATAGACTCCTTTATTTGTTATAATTTTGATGATTATGGCTTACGGTCTATTTTCAAGCTATTCTAATTTTATGAGATTTTTAATTTGGGTTTTTTACAAGCTGAGCCATAATAATCCAAATTATAACAAATAAATGCTATACATATCTCACTTTCCATGTAATGAGTCTAGTTTCACAGTTTAAGTTGAATAACAGAAATGAATGCACTTTTTAACGATATTCTAATTTTCGGAGTTTCACCTACACGAGGCCTTATTGGCCAGCAGCAGGTGACTGTGGCCTGGTGACGGTCGGTGAAGCGTGTACGGGGATCTGCCGTGCGTCCTTTTGCAGCTCGCGCTTTGGATTGTGTTCGACCTTGGCCGCGCGGAGGACGTGCACCTGTGGCATCCTCAACGAGCGCCACATGCAGGGAGCGTGTGAAGTGCGTCACTGACCTGGAGCTGTCAGGAGAGTCGAGCAAACACGGAACGGGAGCTTGCCGCCATCCTTCGACTCCCGCCGCCTCCTGCCTCCTCTGAGCTTCTGTCGGCGGCCGCGGTCTGTGCAGCTGCTGACTGACGCAGCAGCGAGAGGACAGGCTACGGAGAAGACAGAACCAGAGAGAGATGCCTGGGCTGCCACCTGCTGGAGAGGGTGCGCAACTCTGCATTTAGGCTCCTCTCAGTGTTGGGTAAAAATAAATACATGTATTTAGAATACTCATTTTGGGTAACTGTATTCAGGTGTGAGGGTATTTAGAATACAGTTTCTTTCCAAATCAAAGGAATACATCGCAGCACTCAATCATTACATTTCAGTTTCATATAGGCTAATCATGAGATAAAAAAGAAAGAAAAGATCATACCTACCCCAGGAAAGGTTTAGCTCTGTGTATAGCGTGCATAGAAAATGTTTCATGCCTTTGAGTTCAGTACATGAAAAATAGGAGCAAAAACAAAAGTGTAATCACAGAAACATTGATATTTCTGTTAGCCAACGGCTTCCCGTACTTGTTTGAATTGAGCATTCTTTATGCCTTATATTGGCATTTATCTAATTTCTGTGATTTCTCTCTCATGACAAGTTATAAGATGATGCTTAGTAATTGTTGGTTGTGTATCCGATCCTATACAATGGATATCTACAATGCAATATATATATATATATTGCCAAATACAAAATTAATAAAACCCATAGAAAACAAAAGAGAAGGAGCTACAGCAGTGGTTTTCAAACTTTGGTACATGTACAACCGGGGAATCTTCAGATGATACTCAGTCAGCTGCCATCTTTGCTATACTCTAGTAATGCAGATGAGCTAGGTGTTTTTTCTGGGTTAGACATGGATTATTCTTTTTTAGATCTTTTAAGACTTAATGTCTGCGCCGCTTAGACATGCTTTAATTTCTTAGCGCACAAAGTTTATGTGCTGTGTTTGCAGAATCTTTGGTCTGAACTTTGTTAAGGTCACCCATGTTAGTTGCGATAGGGGTTTCATGCGGCATGTATCCATGAAGACATAAACAGTGGAAGTTTGAAGAAGGTTGTCAGCGGCTGGAAAGGGCCTCCTCTTAATTCTGCCAAGTTGATAACACATGCTGATGTTTGAAGCATGTCCATCCATTGTGACGACAAACTGCCCTGATGTTGCAACACAGTTTCACTCCCAAAGCAAAATACATTGATGAATGGTCACTCGCTTTTTGCATCAATAGTCACACAAAAGGTGCCCGTTTTCGTCACCCTTGACTCAATGTATGACGATTTCGGAGTGAGACTATGTTGGTTGTGATGGTGAAGTTTCTCCCAAACATGGATCAACACTTTTTGTGTCTCAGGTGAAAGACAGCTGGTTAGGAAATATGCCCCAGCTCTCCAAAGTCTTTTGAGTCCTACCACCATGAAAGTGAGTGCTTCGGTGGCCACATCTGTCTTGTTCATCCCATCACCATGTCCACATGCTGGGCTAGGATTGAAGATGTGTTTTTAATGGACACAGCCTCTAGTTAGATGCTGTGCTTAACACATAGTTGTATATTTATTGTGATCCTGTTCTAGTTTTGTTTTAAAGCCGTAGGCTACTAAGTAACTTGTTTACCTTAGTAAATCCTTTCCGTAGTCCCTCTGGGCGTAATACAAGTGTTAATGGGATGATTGGGGGTCTTTCATCTTCCCCTGGTGTCTCTGGCCAGAAAACCACCCTTGCAACTTTCCCTGCACTGGGTTGGAGGCGCAATACACACTAATGGAACCTCGAAGAAGCTAACAGGCTCGAAGAAGCTAACGGGTAAAGCTAACTGCGGGCTAGCGCCACTGTAGCAGTGTTTACAGCCAAGTTTGAGTGAAAAAAAATATCTCCATTGTTTAATTGGGTTGTGGAACAATGTACAATATCCCTCTCTCCCTTTGTCTTATCTGTCAGTGTAGTATTTACTCTCACGGCAATTAATGAGTAAATAAAACGCAACATGCTACGACACCTGCAGTGACGCTTATGGCCTCTAGGGGCATGAGTTACTTAGTTCTGCTTTAAAGCAGGTGAGTAACAGGTGACGTTTCGGGCGTCTTGGCCCTTCATCAGACAGAAGATGTAAACACTCTCTCAAATATTTGTACGCCTTAGTTCCATGGAGGAGAGCAAGGGCAAACTCTCTGCTCTTGTGTAAGTGGCGTTTTAGGTCAGGAGGTTGACAGGAAGATCTGAAATACAGTTGACAAATACACTTTTATTGAAAACTAGCTAAACTATTAAAAAAACATTAACATTATGATGAATACCTTAACTTACTGATATTGATTGCAGATTGTTCTCCTGATGAGATGAGATGGGAAACAGGGAAGTGACTGCTGCATCTCTTATGTGTATATACAACTTGCCTTGTTCTCTCCACAAGCTTCTTGCACTGCACAGAGCTATGACTGGCTCGACTCCTGATGTGTTTGGCTTGCATACCATTGCCATACAACAAGCCAGCTTTTTCCAGCTGCGTCTTCTGACCAAGATGATGCCCTTTCTCTCGCGCCAAGACCTTGAGAAGGTGTAGCAAGACGAGTGGTGATGGTATATTTTAGCAGGATTCAAATTAAATAAAACTAAAAGACAACGCCACCAGAGAGAAGGCTCCGGACCTCTAGAAAGGCTCGTAGGTTCGTTCATTGAGAGAGGACAGAAAATGTTCCAAATGTATGCAGAAAGCCCATCTTCTCGCCGGTTCATCCAGACACAACCACATCACTCCCATCCTCTCCTCCCTGCACTGGCTCCCGGTCTGTGATTTTAAAATGTTAATGTTTGTTTTTAAAGCTCTTCAGGTCTCGCTCAGTTATATTTAACTGAAATGTTGACCATACATCGCCCCAGCAGAACTCTCCGGTCATCTGATCAAATGGTTCTGAACGTGCCCAGGTCCTGGTAAAAGTGGGGCGATCGTTCCTTTGTGGTTGCAGCACCTAAGCTGTGGAACAGCCTGACCCTCAGTATGCGTGTTCTCACGGACCTGTCCCTTTTTAAGTCCAGATTAAAGACTCATCCTTTCAAACTGGCTTTTAATACTTAGAACACACTTATCTATGTCTAGGATGTAATGATTTTTGTGTTTTTTTAAGCGGTTGTATCTTTCTGTGAAGCACTTTGGTCCTCCTTGTGTTTTTAAAGTGCTATATGAATAAACTTTGATTGATTGATTGAAGTTACGCTAGCACAACAAATAGGCTAGAAAGTGCTTGTTGATTGTCGTTGCTTTTTATTTTGAATGACAAGAAAAACAATTTAGGGGCAAATAGTAGGCCTACAAATACATACAAGCAAAGACACAATAATGATGAAAAAAAAAAAGGTTAAAAAACTAAAAAGAACAGCTATTTACATAATAGTTTTGTTTTAGTTTTGTTTATCGCCTTCATATACTTAGAACACACTTATCTATGTCTAGGATGGAATGATTTTTGTGTTTTTTTAAGCGGTTGTATCTTTCTGTGAAGCACTTTGGTCCTCCTTTTTTATTGCCCGAAAATGTAGATTTGTGGAAATGAAATTTTGCAAGCAACAGTAGCAGATGAATAAAAACATATTTAATGTAAGTCGTTGTCACCTTTAAAAATAGATCCATGGTTCTTCTTCTTCTTCTTCTTAGGGATTATTACGGCGGCTTGCAACCAAAGATTAGAGCATTATCGCCACCTACTGTTCCGGAGGATGGGTCAAACAGCAAGCTCACACTCTAAGGCCCCATCCGAAACCACTAAATTGTAGCCTCTAAGTACTAACACTAGCAACTAATCCTTAACCTTTCATGGGGTCAACTGTTAGATCTCTATGCAGTTAGTGAACTTCTGCTTCAGCAGCATTTGCCCAATTCGACCGTCCTTACCCAGGGGAAGGGGAAGTGACATCACCAACAGCTGTTTTTCTTTATACCAAACAAATGCCAAACAAAAGCGCATACCGCCACCTACTGTATATTGTCCAACAAAATAGTGTCAAATAAAGACATTTACTGTAGGTGAAAAAAAGAGAAACATCCAAATGATCCTTCACATTTCCCTTTATTTTATCTCAACAGCAGTTTCATAAAGCTACAGTATGCAAATTAGACATGCGGCTTAAGTTTCTACTAAATGAAAGCAAAAGCACAACTGCCTTCAGTCCATTTACTGAGGCGGCTCTTTAAAACCATGTGACTGTGCTGTGATGACTCTAACATGTATTTTGTCACTTTTATAAAGTTTGGCTTGTGCAGAATCTTATTTTTTTTTAAATTATTTTTATTATTAAATGTGCACCTGTCAATCAACAGTGGTTGCGCATGAATCACTCGAGGGTGGGGAGATTGGCGCAGTGGCTTATGGGATGGCACATGGCTCCTAATCGCCAGTAAGTTAGCATCAGAGGTCCCTATGCTAAAGTGGCTATGATAGTTAGCACACAGGCCACTTTCCCTAACTCCTTCCTAACTGAAAGCCCAATTCGGACGCATCTTATCATGGTGGACGCTGACGCACATCCGGTTTGGCGTAAGACCTCTTACCAATTTAGTGGTTTCGGATGGAGCACATGTTGAAGCTCTAGTTCACTAACTGCATAGAGATCTAACAGTTGACCCCATGAAAGGTTAAGGATTAGTTGCTAGTGTTAGTACTTAGAGGCTACAATTTGATGGTTTCGGATGCAGCATAAATCCTTCCATATAGCCCCGTGTCCTTTAGAACAGTGGTCCCCAACCACCGGGCCGGGGACCTGTACCGGGCCGTGACGTATTTGCTACCGGGCCGCAGAGAAATGAAAAAAAAGAAGAAAAAAAAAGAAGCATTTTCTCCTATGTCTCTTTGGCCTGTCCACACGCCAATTAGCTCATATATACGAAACTCCTGATAGAAAGTCTCCCTACAAATCCTTTGGACTCGAGTTCATCTGGTTTTATCACAGACAGAGTCAGCGCGGCCTCGTGCAGCTCAATGTGTTACGCGCAGCTCCAACGTCTTTCTGTCACCAGCGCGGCTGAGCGTCTGCTCTCTCCCTTTCCCCTCAGCTCGTAATGTTTCCAAAAGTTCATAGAGTTGCAGCCTCACAAGTTTTTGTCACAACCTTTAATGCTTTCACAGGACGGAGGAGAGCCGTATTTATCCCACTGCGACGCGGACACAGGAGAGAAAGGGAGAGGAGAGATTCTCTCCTGTGTCCACCTCCCGCTGCAGCGCTGTGATCAAAGGGCTGCGTTTGCATGCTGTAAAAACGTGACCCATAGTCTGTGCACGTGTTTCTCAGCGCGCTCCCCGTCACCTCCCCCCAAATCCCCCCCGCCCCACGCCGCGAATTTTTTTTGGGTTCTGTACCGGTCCCCAGCAGGAAAAAGGTTGGGGACCCCTGCTTTAGAAAAGCCACCACTACCCTCACATGCTCACCACTCCCAGTATCCAGAACACTCTTTAAGTCAACCTCCCTAGCTCCCAGCTCCTTAAGCCTCATAACCTCCCGACATGCACTATACCCCCTACACTGCAACAGAGCATGTTCTACGGACTCCTCCTCCTGACACACCTCACACAGGCCTGTACCATGCTTTCCTATAAGATGCAACGTCTTGTTCAGCGCACTATGCCCAAGTCTGAGCCTAGTAATAACAATTTCCTCTCTTCTATGTCCCCCCTGCATTCTACCACCTCTCACCTCTTTCTTTATCTCATACAAATGTCTTCCTGTGTTCCCTGCATCCCATCGCCTTTGCCACTCCTGAGTTGCCCGCTTCCATGCCACACTCTTCGCCTCACCCTTGCTACATTTCACTCTCATCTCTACACTGCGCTTACTCAGTGCGCCCTTAGCCAACCTGTCTACCCTCTCATTACCAGATATGCCGCAATGTGCAGGCACCCACAAGAACTGCACTCTATTCCCCTAGATTCACGGTTGTCACACGAAGCTACTTGTAGAAAGTCGCTGCTGGGTATTTTGTCCCTCGACGCCGATCGTAGCCACCATGCTAGCTCTGGAAGCAGCTGTGCTAGCTCTTGTAGTTTTCTTCTTTGTGTTTACTCTCCGTTTGTTTGTAGTCCTGAAATCTGGAGCCAAGCACAAGCCTGGCAGCAAAGGCTCGGTGTCGGTGCTGGTGGTGGCGGGCTCAGGTGATTTTATTCTGCTCTTTACCAACATGTGTGATGCTAACTAGGCTACATTATTAGCTTCCTGTTTGTTTTCTCTGGGATGGACCGTGCAAACATGTTAGCGATGCGATGTGTCACTCACGACATTCTTAAGCTCATCCGAGGGGCTTCTGTCAAACCTTACTTGAAAAGCTTGTCTTTATGATCAGGGGGTGGATGCGCAAGCCAAATAATTCTGTCCTGAATGGATATTTTCGTAATTTATTATTCCAAGTTACTGTTGTGCTTGTTAATGATAGAGGACACCCTCGAAAATGAGATGGGACATCTCACGGGGCTATCCAAAATAAAGAATAAAGACGATGGAGGGTCGCTGTAAATGTAGGCCACCTTTGCTGTGGAGTGTGTTAGCAGGTGGTAGAGTGGCCAAAATATTTACTCAAGTAAGAGTAACGTTACTTTGAAATTATTTTACTCAAGCACAAGTAAAAAAAAAAAAAGTATTTGAGTACTGTAAGTACAGAGTAACTGTTTAAGTGTAAAAGTCTGATTTATGTTTCAGTAGTGACACAAAAGGTGACAAACAAAACGTGTGAAGATCCTTACATTTCAAGAAAATACCATTAAAAAAAAATATTAAATGATAAACACAAATATTTTACATACACCTTGACTTATTTCTGACCTTTTTGTAAAAAACAACAACATCAAGAACCAAAAAACAGCTCATTGAGGGTCACAAGCGAGTCCCTGTTCTAATCTCACACTCTCCTACAGTGATGAATACTTCCCTCCGTCATTATTCATAGAAACACACAATAACCTGTGTGTGTGTGTGTGTGTGGTGTGAGCTGAACATGTCACGTTCTTGGGTGCAGGGGGTCACACCACAGAGGTCCTGCGGCTCCTGAGTGGCCTCTCCGCGGCCTATTCCCCTCGGTACTACGTTCTGGCCCAGTCGGACCGCATGAGTGAGGAGAAGATCCACGCCTTCGAGAACTCCAGGGAGCACATGCTCGCAACAGATCAGGTACTGATCACAGACACCAGCAGTGGGCGCTCTTTGTTAGTTTGATATTTATTTGCACCTTGCTATGAACTTGAAGCAAATTGAAAATATAATTTTCAATAATATAATTTGCAATTAAGAAATGGCAGAGACAACAGTTATTTTGGCTGCTCAATATTCTCTGCAAATAAAACAATAGTAGAGCATCTCTGTTTTTCAGTCTTTTGGAAATGCCTTTTTCAATCTCAAATTACCAGCCCAGAGACCAGTGCCCTTTGGAAAATAAAGAATATGATTAAATAACCCAAATTTAAAGTATTAGTTGTGGTCCTAACTCATTCCTAACTTCCGTAACTAATTTCTCACAGCTCAGTTCTTTACAGTGATGACTTTATAAGCACGTTTCACAGATTTCAGGAGTGAAGTGGAGTTTACTTTTACAGTGACACTAGCCTGCTAGGTCATGATCAATAAATATATTTTTTCTATTCAGTTGCACAGTGAATAGTGGGCTTATGGTTTCGCAAATGTCTGCGTTTACCATATACTGAAGGAGGAGGAGGAGTAAATTTGATTCATCTAGTAGTAGGGCTTTTAATTGATTAGACTTTGATATTCTTATTACATGTTGCTGATCTACCACACACCTGGAGCACATGGAATAATTATCATCATTAGGGATGGGAATCGAGAACCGGTTCTACAAGTAGTCCCGGTTCTGTTTGAGCAAAGCATCGGAACTGGACGTCTTCTTCATTATCGATCTCTCTTATCGATGCTCCGGCTCTGAAAACACTCTTTTTGCGCCGCAGAGACGCATGTGCGTAATGACATAGTTCTCCGAGTCCGTTGATGCTGCTTCGAAGTAAGCAGGGAAACATCGGCCTCCGCTTCGCCTTTCCCCTCCTTTTTGCGCGTTCACGAGACGAAAGAGTGTCGTCAATTAAAACAGTCCATTGCTATAAACGTGTCAGTTCTACGTTTTTGCTTTGCTGCTGCGAACGCTCCGTTATTTGCGCTGTATTGCTGTTTCTTTCCAAACTTTCGATACGTCGCTATTGACATGACACACGGGGTTCAGTGCCTCGCTGCTGCGCCTGCTGCGCCTGCTGCTTCCCCGTGCCGCTGTGCTCTGAGCCCGGGTCCGAGACTGCATGTCCCCGGTCTGAGCGCAGCGCACCTCGGCAGCCTCCGCTCAGGCCCGGGGCTCAGAGCGGAGGCGGGTGCCTGTCCCCGCCCTGAGCGCACTGTGAGCGGGAATACCTCTGCCCGTCTCCGCTATGAGTGCGCTATGATCGGCTGATTTCTCGCAGCTCTGCTGCAACAGAAGTAGTTCACACGGACAGGGGGAAGGAGAATGTAACGCAGGATGAAGCAGAAATAGATGGAAATGTGTGTAGGGTTTGGGCTGAGACCGAGTCCTGTTGTTTAGGTGTTACAAAACAGCATCAGTCTGTTACAAGTTACAGACACAAATGTTACCATTATATTTTAGAGGATGCCAGGCAGGCTGAGTGCCAGCAGGAGCCACAGTATATTTGGAAACTTGCTTAATTTAATGAATATTTTTTCTTGGGAAAACTAACAATGTGTCTTTTTTGATAGTTTATCAAAAGCACATTCATTCCTTGCTTTTCCCCAACACACAGACAAGCCAGGTATCGATAAGAGAATCGATAAAGAATCGAATTGATAGGTAAAATTATTGATGGTATTGATATCAATAAAATCTTATCAATTCCCATCCCTAATCATCATGATAATCATAATAATCAGGGACCGACCGATTATATCAGCCGGCCGATATATCGGGCCAATATCCGATATCTGCCTGTTATCGGCCAATATCTCCATAACCGAAAGTGAGAATAGAGACTTCCCGTCTTTTGCACCAGAAAGAGCTCAGTCTGGGTTTTAAAATGAGCCCTCCCACAACTTCCTTGGCCTCAGGGGAGCGAGGAAACATCGCGGTGAAACTCGGTCACCAGTTTGTTCACCTGTTCACCTCAAGCTCTTTCTTAAGTACCTATACATAATACAGTGCCCCCTGCTGTCACCGTTCAAAACAGACACGTTTAGAAACTTCATACACAGCATTATAGACCAGACATTAAAAAAAAATATTAGCCAAAAATATCAGTGGTGCATACTGGCATCGGCCAATCAAAATCCCCAAAATCGGCATCGGCCTCAGAAAAACTCACATCGGTCGAACTTTATTAGATATATTTCTATGATTGAAACCTTTATTATATAATAAATGAACTATAGACTATTTGAAAGAGAAAAAAACAAACAAACATCAAATTAAATTAAAATTAAAATATTGGCCTGTAGATTGGCTATCGGCCATGCCAAACCCCTTCATATCGGTATCGGTATCAGACCCCAAAAATCCATATCGGTCGGGTCCTAATATTAATATGTATTAGTGTTATTTAGCTCTTTTCCAGACATTTTCCAAATCTGTACATTATTCATTCTCTCCATTATTAGTGGTGGTAAGCTACGTTTGTAGCCACAGCTGTCCTGGGGTAGACTGACAGAAGCAAACCCATCCAGGTTCTAACCAGGTCCAACCTCGCTTAGCTTCTGAGATTTGGTGGGATCAAGCAGAGCAAAGGCTGCAGAAAAAAGTGGAGCACAATGGACTGTGAGGACTGCACTCCTCTTGAATGAAAGAGACACGATACACGGGCTTCCTAAACAAGACAGTCCCAGCATTGTAATAAATATTCTCTTTCTGTTATGCCTAAAATGACAAAAATGATCTGGTGAAGATGTGTGACACTACTGTTATCCTGACGGAGGTTGCTTTGTGTTCAGTTGCTGTAATTGCTTTTATTGTTTCATTCCGACTACTGCTATAAATCAACACCACTAATACTTGTACTCCCTCCTCTGTTCTGCCCTGTGTACTGTAGCACTGTTGTGGTTGTGTTTCAGTTTCATCTGTTCCGGGTCCCGCGCAGCAGAGAAGTGCACCAGTCGTGGAGCTCGTCTGTCATGAGCTCTCTGAACGCCCTCAGCTACTCCATCCCGCTGCTCTTCAGACTGCAGCCCGACGTGGTGAGGCTCTGCTCTGCGTATATCTGCGTACACCAGGGTTAGGCAACGTCATGTACCATTAGCACTAGCTACAGCATTCTCATCGTGGTGTATCGCAAACCCATCAAAAGTCAAGAGAGAACATCACAAAAACGACTGGGGAATAACTTTGATCAGCTTTATACATAAAGCATGGCACCGCTTTCTTTCTAGCCCGCTGTGTCACACTGAAATATTTCATACAAATCATCCGTAAAGAGAGATTCACTTTAGTTCCAAAGGTTAATTTATAAGAGAAGAAGATTGAAAGACAGAGGGTCAGACTGTGTCAGATTATACGTAAATCACTGTATTAGACATAATGGATATTGAATATTCCCTGTGCTGAGTAATAAAGCATTTTACGTGTAATTAGGCTTTTGCAGTCTGTACGGAAGGAAGTTATTATATGTTCTTAGTTGATTCTAAATAAGTGTCAAATTAAAAAAAGTGTATCTCCTCAATAATTGTAAACTGAAAAGAATAGTTAATTTAGTAGGTTAACCCCAACCCTAATACACACACTTACAGAGACAATAGCCTATGATAAACCATCATATCTCAAATGTCAACAGGTTTAATTCTGTAAAGCAGTGGTTCCCAAACTAGTGTACGCAGGTGGAAGAGCCTTATAATTCAGACGTGGATAGGGCTGGGTACCGTTTGTTTATTTCCGATACCACTACTTTAACGATACCTGCTTTTCGGTACCGGTGCCTTAACGGAACTTTTTTCGATACCTATGTTATTTTAATTGAATTAAAATAATGCATATAAAAAAGTATAGTTCAGGAGAAAATCCTGAACAAGGCATAACAGAAAGAGCGCGGCAGCGTCACCTGTAACTTGCATGATTTTTCGAGCAGAATTCCCACTTAAGCAGCACTAAAAGAGAGAAAGAACAGTATTACCCCCTGAGCTGCAGGGACAGACCAGATCCACATCAGGACACAGTTTTCTTTCAGCTAAACTTTTCTAAACACACTGCGCTGTCGAACAACAAAGTGAAAACACCTCACACGTCAAAGATCTGTTACATAGTGAGAGCGCTCACTCTGTCACTAATAATTGACCAAAACTGTTCCAAAATGGCTAATGCAGAGTAAGCATTAGCCATTTTGCTAATGGCTAATTAGCAAAATGGCTAATTAGCACTCCTCTTGGCAAACTAAATGCAAAAATCATATGTATTTAATTATGCTTGCATACGCCCAAGCCCAAATAGTTTTAATGTGTAGAACTTGCTTTAGTAAAATGTTATAATTTTATTATGTGTGCTATATTCACATTTCAATGGTGTCAAAGTAGGCGACCGGTCACCCAAAGCTTCAGTGGGACACGGCTTCAAACAGTTTGGAAACCATTGCTGTAAAGTAATCAGAAATATAAATAAATGCCTTAATTTGGCCACAAGTACAGAGAATTAAACATTATATCTAGAAAGTGCTTCTCTCCAGGGTTAATAGTTTTTTGGTGTTTGTACCAGACTAAAAACAGTTGAATCCCGGAGCGTCCTCGAGGCCACTGTGATGGAGGCGCCATGATGACCCCCACCCCCCCCCATACTATAAGGTCAAATATGCACTAATATCAAATTCAATGTCAATTACAAGTGCAAGTACACCTGTAAAATGTACTTAAGTACTAGTACAAAATTACTTGGAAAAAATGTTAATTAAGTACTAGTTACTTTTCAATGCGATTTTAGTCACATCTTGGATCAGTCTTTTACACATTATTATTATTGTATTTATTATTATTATTATTAGAGGACTGGTCTGAATCTTTTATGTCTAACAAGAATTATCTTTGCACCAATGAGCCTGTTGTTACATGAGCCCCAGTGCCAGTTTCAGCACAAGTTTATCAGTGGGACCTGGGGCAGTCTGTTTGAATAATAGACCTAGTCTAAATATCTCATACTATTTTACCAAGCTACATTTCAGTCAAAAAGTGTTAGCAGGGTCCCTTCCCACACCGTCTCAAATGTTCTGCACTTGGTAGGTCTATTTAGGTAGATAGTAAAATAAATGGTAAATGGTCATATTTATATAGCGCCTTTCTACCTGCTTTAGGCACTCAAAGCGCTTTACATCAAGGAACCACTCACCCATTCACACGCTCATTCACACACCAGTGTACGCAGACACTGGAGGCGAGGTGGGTGAAGTGTCTTGCCCAAGGACACAACGACAGTGGGCACCTGCGGGATTCGAACCGCCGACCCTCTGGTCACAAGACGACCCGCTCAATCAGCGGAGGAGAGAGAGAGTGGCTGGAGGAAAGGCGCCACATTAAAATAAAAGTGGATGTAAGACTGCGCTGTACTCAGTTACAGACATGATTCCAGATGTAGCGGATTACAATTACACTCGATTACAAGTAAAAGTACAAGCCAAAAAAAGTACCCAAAAAGTGTACTCAATTACAGTAACACAAGTACAGTAATTTGTTACTTTCCACCACTGCCAACCCAATATATCGGATATTTGTGAAATTACATCAAATAGTTTAGTTTGTTTATTTTGAGCAATTTTACATTCATTTTGTCTTTCAAAATTCATACAATTGTGGATGCTCAAAATGGAGTAGGCTGAAGCAATAAGCTTATAAGTGACTACCCCGTGTTCAACTCAATGTACATTTACATAGCATAATAAATTGTAAGGTCTAAATTACATCGACTTTAGGTACAAGCAAGTCCTTCCTGAGCTGAACAGATACAGATTTATAACGATACGATCATCAGCTTCAGACATAGCAAAATTTGCCATGAAGAGCATTTAAATGCATAACATAGCAGCTTGGTACATTGATGTTTGCAGAATTTACCAAAGGAAAAGAACAATTGATGAAGTATATCTAAAAAAGAATTACTACGTCGTTAATCTGACTTTTAAAGATGTAATTGGAGATTAATCCCAGGTTTACACTGTAGTTCTTTCTGGTATATGTCAGTCTAATGTTATTTCTAATTATTACATTAAAAATTATTGGCATTTTTGTCACGCATTTGACTTGTGTAGGCACAGGCATATTATATTCTGTGCATTATAATTCTCTTTTGGTCCTGTTATTTCCCTGTTGTCATTCCCATCTCCACTACAGTTTTTTTATTTTTTTTATAGTTTCCCCTGTATAGTGTTGTGCGTTTAAAAAGCGAGAGCGTAGAATGAGAGTTGGCGATAGCCCCCATTCAACAAGCCCTCACCCAGCTACCCTATCTTACAACTTTATGGATGATCTTTGTGTCCCATACTGTGGGATGCGTTAAAAAGGACGAGGCTTTATGAGCCTGTTAGCCAGGGGAGGTGTCCCTCTGACCAACAGCCCTGTGTCTCGACTTCCCTTGTTTACTTGTGTATTGTTTTGTAGAAATAGGAATGACAACAACTGATAACAGCAGCAACAGCCAGGTAACTCAAGTTTGGTTTAGTTAATTTTGTTAAGCTTCAGGCTGAGGCTTAGCTTTTGCCTTCCCTTTTCACAAACTATAGTGTCCACACTGAGTTAACCAAGTGAATGTACATTAGGGATTCACATTCCCCAAGGAACAAGAAAAAATGCAATTCCACAATGATAATTTACAATTTCTCCTCTATATAAGAGTTAATTATTTTAGCTTTAAGCTTTCTTTTAAACAGAAATAATGAGGAACAGGACTTAAGCTCATCCTCCAAACAGTTCCACACATTCACACCTTGAAACGACATGCTTCGTAATTTAGCATCTGTTCATATGGAGACCGTGGCTGCCAAAACAATAAATAAATATATACAAAAAATAAAAATAAAGATAAAAAATTTGCAAAGAAATAAATGCATTTATTTATTTATGTATTTATTTATATATTTATTTATTTATATATTTATTGTTGTATTTTTGTATTTATTATTGTATTTATTGATATATTTTTGTTTTTTATTTATTTCTGTATTTATTTATATATTTTTGTATTTATTTATTTCTGTATTTATTTTAGTTTTTATTTATTTATTTTTGTATTTATTTATTTATTTATGTATTTATTCATTTATTTCTGTATTTATTTATTTCTGTATTTCTCTTAATGTATGCAAATCATGGGGTGGATCTGATGCCGCTGCTGTAAGGTGATTGGTTAATCTTTCTCCATGCACACATGCCTTGTCCAGCATAGACACTGCCAAACACGAGCTCTGCTTCAGTCTATTGACAGTGGCACAGGGCGGGTCATCTTGTGACTGGAGGATCGGCGGTTCGAATCCTGCAGGGGCACACTGTCGTAGTGTCCTTGGGCAAGACACTTCACCTGCCTTGCACCCAGTGTTTGCGTACACTGGTATATGAATGAGAGTGTGAATGGGTGAGTGGATACTTGCTGGAAAACGCTTTGAGTGCCTAATGTAGGTGGAAAAGCGCTAGAGTAAAGCATAGTTCATGTTTGGCTATGTCTATGCTGGAAGTGAGATTCAAACCCTTGACCTTCCGATCATGAGACGACCAGCTCTACCAACTGACGCCTTTCTACACTCAAAGTGCGGCATCCAGACCCACCCATGATTTGCATACATTAAGAGAAATACAGAAATGAATAATACAGAAATAAATGAATAATACAGAATAAATGAATAAATACAAAAATAAATAAATAAAACTAAAATAAATAAATACAAAAATAAATAAATAAATACAGAAATAAATAAATTTCTTTACAAATTTGATCTTTATTTTATTTATTTATTATATATTTATTTATTGTTTTGGCAGCCACGGTCCTCCATATGTTCGCGCTATAGGTTTAGCAAACATAAATGATCCTCTAAGTTCATACGGTGTGCTTTTTATTTCAAACAAATTCTGGACACAATCTGGAACCATATTGTTTTTTATTTTATACATTAGATTGCTAATTTTATACTCAACTAAGACATTAAATTTCAAGACCTGGAGCTGATAAACAAATTATGAGTATGTTGATTGTAATCGGCTTTATTAATGAGACGGACAGCACACTTTTGCAGTATAATAATTGGCTGTATAGTCGTTTTATAGGTTTTCCCCCATATCTCGGCGCAGTATGTAATATAAGGGAGTATATACGTATTATATATGAGATGCAAGGACCTAGGACATAGCATGTGTTTAGCTTTGTGTAAAATTCCAAGTGACCAGGGGCCTCATTTATCAAGCTTGCTGCGCACAAAATGAGGCCAAAACTTTGCGTAGCCGCTCCTCCTCCTAACCCTAATCCTAACAACCTAACCTAACCTTAACCCTAATCTTAACCTACCCTAATCCTAACGATTGTAAACTAACTAACAATAATTGTAAAACATAAATATTAGTCATATATAAGTCACTTCTGTCACTTTCCATGGCCTTTTATGGTCAAATGGAGGCGGGCAGAGGGCGTGTTGTGATGTTCGCAGCTTTCTGCTCCACGTGTGATCAGCGAAGGAAAGATTGCGGTCAGGTGTGCGTACCCGCGCATACGCAGGGTTTTATAAATCGTAAAAAAACTTTGCGCACACAATTTTTGTGCTTTTGCTACGCACTTTCAAAGTCAGAGTCTCGCGCACAGTTTGATAAATGAGGCCCTGTACATTTTGGATTTAACATGGGCCACATGTGGTTGCCAATGTAGTTTATTATCAATAATTACGCCCAAGAATTTATTGTCATAGACCTGCTAATTGAACATTGTCTATTGTAATTTTGACATGTTGATTTATTTTCCGGTTGCTAAATACCATAAATTTTGTCTTATTTACATTTAATGCGAGTTTATTAATGTCAAACCACTTTTTTAGGGTCTTTAATTCTGTTTCCACTGTGTGAAGAAGTTGAGTGATATCCTTTCCAGAACAAAAAAATATTGGTGTCATCTGCAAATAAAATGAAATGAAGAAGTGTTGAGACTTTACAGATGTCATTTATGTACAGTAGGAATAATTTTGGTCCTAGTATTGAACCCTGTGGTAGTCCATATGTTATCCCTTCTAGCTCTGATTTTTCATTTTGTAGTTGTACATATTGATATCTGTTAGAAAGGTAGTTCTTTATCCAATTATTAGCAATCCCTCTGATTCCATAACGCTCTAGTTTTTAATAAAGTGTGGTGGTCAATGGTGTCAAACGCCTTTTTTAAGTCTATAAATATTCCAATTGAATGTTCTTTCTTTTCTATCGCTCTTGTAATTTTTTCAACCATTTACATTATTGCCATTTCTGTTGATTTATTTTTACGAAATCCATATTGATTGTCTGTCAAAAGTGTGTATTTGTCAAGAAAATGAGGCCAAAACTTTGCGTAGCCGCTCCTCTGTGCAAAAGATGGTATTTATAGAAAACAAACTGAACGTGAAACATTGCGCTCCTCCACACAAACTATATAGCTGCCGTACGAGGTACGCACTTTTCAGAAACACTGCTGAGAGACGGGGAGAGGGAGTAGGGGAAAGCTGCAGACCCGGAGCCGAGACAGATCTACCGTGAAGCGAAACCAACGTGATAGTTCTCCCTCTGCTGGATAAGGCGGATCTAGACCGATCAGCTTTTAGGAAGGTTGATGTTGATTGATATGTTGATCTACTTCACGCACGTGAGGAGTTAGTAGGCTGAGTAATTTTTTTTCATGAAAACAAAACGAATTTCTTATGATTTTCTTATCTGTTGATTAATAAAGATAACATAACTTTGAACAGGATACAAATTGCTTATTATTTTGTTCCTAAACAATACTAATCTTAACCTAACCCTAATCCTAACAACCCTAACCTAACCCTAATCTTAACCTACCCCTAATCCTAACGATTGTAAACTAACTAACAATAATTGTAAAACATAAAATATTAACAAATAATACCGTTGTGGATCTGCTCCTACCAGCAGAGGGCGCACTATCATGGCAGATCCGCCTCACCGTCATGGATCTATCTCGGCTCTGGGTCTGCAGCTTTCTATTATTGGGGAGAGGCGATCGGAAGCAGCGAGGGGAGGACAGTTTGAGGAAGTCATGTTGGTCACTTTGAAATAGTTCATTTGAACTTTATTTTCATCAGAAATGACAAAGATTAGAATGAAATGAGCAACTTAACACAATATTTGTGAATAATGACTTGTTGCATATACGTGCACGCTCGTGAACGCTCGTACCTGTGCGCGTATGTGCACTGATGCTGAAGCCTTTTAAACGGGAAGCAGGATTGATCCCGCTGTACTGTGTTTTAATTAACTCATCTCTGGACATAAGTCTGACCAACTGGGTTTAGGTCCAAAGCTCGGGTCACATGCCCTTCTATACGCAGTGCACACCGGCACTGCGGCTCCACTGCGCACTCCCTCCTCAGACACCACGGACACTGACCTCTCCTCACTCACACCACCCGGACAGACAGCTCTGCTTCTGCGTGCGCAATGGTTTGGATGAATGAAATGCCCCACAGTTGATCGTGTTTTTATTGGCAAACCCAAACCTTCCTATTGGCAAATACAGCCGACACTTAAGGCTCTTCTTTATGTTCAAAACATGTGTTTTAAAAGTTTTATTGATGGAATATACAGAAAGATGCCAATACGTGTGATCAGAGAAGCAGAGCTCACTCTTCATTAAAGGCTGTTTTATAGTCGAGCGGCCGGTCCCGCCCACCGCAGCCCCGTCTGCTTGACGCAAGCCAGAATCGTTCGAACCTCCGCGTAGCTCCTCTGCCTTCATGTTGTGATGTATATTTGAAATTTTTTTAATAACATAAAAAGTGAAAACACAAAAGCACTAAATCATAGGAACAATATATTCATGAAAAATAACTTCAAGAGGGAGACTGAAGGAGTTTGTTTTGCGAAAAGATCAACCAATCACGGCACTTGCGTTCTGCAGCACTTGCCGCGGAGTCACCTTGTGCGGCAGGTGCACGTCAGCGACAGATGCAGCTGTCGCAAACTCCCTGATTGGCTCCCACGTGCGTCCAGCACGTAAACGCGGAGCTGTCGCTGAAGTATAAACCAGCCTTAAAACTCCTCGAGCCTGTGTCGTCTGCACGAGCTGCTGCAGCGTCAGCCCCTCCCTCTCTGTCTCTCGCCTTCGTTAAACCCAGTCATTACCGCCTCATGTTTAGGGAAATCTCATTCATAAGTCACTTATGTCACTTTCCATGGCCTTTTATGGTCAAATGGAGGCGGGCAGAGGGCGTGTTGTGATGTTCGCAGCTTTCTGCTCCACGTGTGATCAGCGAAGGAAAGATTGCGGTCAGGTGTGCGTACCCGCGCATACGCAGGGTTTTATAAATCGTAAAAAAACTTTGCGCACACAATTTTTTGTGCTTTTGCTACGCACTTTCAAAGTCAGAGTCTCGCGCACAGTTTGATAAATGAGGCCCCTGTACATTTTGGATTTAACATGGGCCACATGTGGTTGCCAATGTAGTTTATTATCAATAATTACGCCCAAGAATTTATTGTCATAGACCTGCTAATTGAACATTGTCTATTGTAATTTGACATGTTGATTTATTTCCGGTTGCTAAATACCATAAATTTTGTCTTATTTACATTTAATGCGAGTTTATTAATGTCAAACCACTTTTTAGGGTCTTTAATTCTGTTTCCACTGTGTGAAGAAGTTGAGTGATATCCTTACCAGAACAAAAAAATATTGGTGTCGTCTGCAAATAAAATGAAATGAAGAAGTGTTGAGACTTTACAGATGTCATTTATGTACAGTAGGAATAATTTTGGTCCTAGTATTGAACCCTGTGGTAGTCCATATGTTATCCCTTCTAGCTCTGATTTTTCATTTTGTAGTTGTACATATTGATATCTGTTAGAAAGGTAGTTCTTTATCCAATTATTAGCAATCCCTCTGATTCCATAACGCTCTAGTTTTTAATAAAGTGTGGTGGTCAATGGTGTCAAACGCCTTTTTTAAGTCTATAAATATTCCAATTGAATGTTCTTTCTTTTCTATCGCTCTTGTAATTTTTTCAACCATTTACATTATTGCCATTTCTGTTGATCTATTTTTACGAAATCCATATTGATTGTCTGTCAAAAGTGTGTATTTGTCAAGAAAATTAGACCGTCTTTGCTCGTAAAAGTTCTCTAGTATAGTAAATTGATTATACAAAAGGCTCATTTGTTGAGGGCGTTACGGAGTTATTTGGGAACAAACGAAAAGAACAGCTAAAAAACAAGTTGTTTTCGAGGGCTGACCTGACTGTCCTCCAGTGAATCAGCGGCTGGTGGTCTGCTGACACTCCATTTAGTGCCCATGCGAAACAGATATGGTTCCTGGTTCGAGGTGTGTGCAAGAAAAGGAAATGTGTGAAAGCCTTGTAGATGTGCCGGGTAGAGCTGTGTCGAGTTGGGACTTGTGGAAAAACCCGATATCTTTCTTCCAGTTTAAAGAGGATACAGTAGAATCTACTTTTAAGCTTTTTAACCAAGATATAACGTTCTCTTTTCAAAAACGTACCTAGAGTTGTATTTTAATTTATTCAAGCAGGTTTGAGTAATCTTTACTTTGTGTAGGTAATTAGCAGTAATCAGCTGAGATTAGGATCATTCAGACTGAAATTTAGGTGTGAGGTAGGTCGTAGGAATTTCAAAGACTTATAATTACAAAGATGTTTACCTATAGGTGAGAATAGACGTTAATAGAGGGGAGGGACTAAGCCAATCTGTGGTCTTTATCTGAGCTGCGGGCTGATCTGAGCTTTAGTCCGCTGACGAAGCCTTTTGGATGAGAGGCGAAAAGTTCGACTCTTCAACTACAGAGTACAGAAGATGACTCAAGAACCTTCATTGAACTTGTTTACTTTGGTTATCTCTTAGTTTACTGCAGAAGCTCTTCTGGTGTATTTTATTTTTGCATTAGTAGAACTGAGAATTGTCTTCCATACTAAAGCTCATAAACTTTCTTCAACTTTTTAGCCTGCTAACAATTGTGCTTTAAATTACAACTTCCGCCCATGTCGCTTTACTCAAGTGTCTTTTCCATCTACATTATATTAAAATGTTTGTAAAATGGGGGAAAAAGGGGAATGCGGGATGGTGTAGATGGAAAGTGTGTGGGTATGGAAGGCGGTGGAAAGTGTGTGGGTATGGGAAGGCGGGTGGGAAGTGTGTGGGTATGGGAAGGCGGGTGGGAAGTGTGTGGGATGGCGGGTGGAAGTGTGGCATGGAATGGCGGGCGGTGCGGGTGGAAAATGTGTGGGTATGAGAGTGTGGGTGGAAAGTGTGTGGGTATGAGAATGCGGGTGAAAAGTGTGTGGGAATGGGGAAGTGGGTTGGAAGTGGGTGATGGGTGCGGGTTTTAAAGGGTATAGGACTGTGTGAGTGAGTGCATGGGTGCAGAATAGATAGTTGACAATTGATTGATGCTTTGCTGAGTGAATGGTGTGTGGTGTGTAGCCGGGTCTGGTCTGGTTGGGTACAGAGGATGGAAACTAGCTTTAGCTACAATCCTGCATTTTAAGTATATTGTACTTTTTGTAAATGCATTGTCCCTTTTAAATAAATACATACAAATATAAATGTGAAATATCAATGCAGTGGTGCCCAAAAGCTGCTTTATAAATCACAATTATGCAGAATATGTTGACTTTGATTTGACTGACTGTACAGTTGGTCCCATTGAAACTCTGCTGGGTGAATCCAAGCGGATACCAGTATACGGCTTGGTTTGGTCTCACGCCCCAAGGAATGCATCACCAGACTCAAGTTGCACTGCTTGGTATTAACTGTTCTTCAAGCTTTCCAAATTGTTTTCCACTGGCATCAAGTGGAAGTCCCTAGTTTTGCACTGTGATGTGTGGTTTGTTTGTGTGTGGTTTTGCACACAAAATGTGAGCATGGTGCAGTCTCCAGGCAGCGGGCAGAGAGAAGCTTCTGGAAACACACAGACACGACGCGGTGCCAGCCAGATCAGGACTGTTCCACCGGGCTCAGCTTTTAGGTCTTGCACACAGAAACAGTCAGTGGGTCTAGCTGTAATGACCATATGATACACCCCCAATGCAGTTAAAGAGGATAAGGCAGTGCTTTTCACTATGCAGTCGAACATTTGTCCAAACTGTAGACACATATGACATCTAGCAATTATCTGTATAGTGTTCAACTATACTACAATCAGTATTTCCTTATAGGTTTTCAATTTCCAAGAAATGATCAACTGAGGCTCAGTTGATTGTTTTCACTGTTTGAAATGTCAGTGAGCCCCTTCTCTTGCAGCAAAATGATGCAATCTGAAAGACATTTGAACGTACAAGGGTCTTTCTATGATCTGAATGAATTTTATGATGGGGGTTTTCCATAAGTGAATGGCAGATACCTCCAGTACAGTGATTCTGAACTGATACAGCCTAGGCTTTGCAAATAATTTAACATATCGTTCTTGCCTTATAACCCTCAAATAACACATTGCGCCAATTATAAGCATTTATTGTTGTCGATTTAATAGTCTTTAACCAATAATAATGTCAACCACATGTTCTGGGCTTGGTCCACTGTTTGGGAACCACAGCTCTACCTAGACCACTGCAAGTCTGCCGATCCTTATGTAGCAAGACGAGTGGTGATGTTATATTTTAGCAGGATTCAAATTAAATAAAACTAAAGACAACGCCACCGGAGAGAAGGCTCCGGACCTCTAGAAAGGCTCGTAGGTTCGTTCATTGATAGAGGACAGAAAATGTTCCAAAAGTATACATGATATTTATTTTATCACATCGTTTCCTTTAAAATCGTTCATTCACATTGCCATTATTTTAAGATCATAGAAAATCATTCAGTCCATAGTGTAACATGATTATTCTTTTAACAGAAACAGTCCATACAAAACGGACACTAATAAAATAAGGAAACCAAGGGGAAAAACAAGGCAGCAGGAGAACACAAGCAGCAGGGACATGACCCAACCTCTCAACCTATAAATTAAAGATAATGTTAGACTGTAACATAAAAAGAAAGAAAATGACCGTAACGCTAGCTGACTCCTACCGTCGCACGCCCGCACGAGCTACTCGGCCATTCCAGTGCTTCGATAGTGCTCACACCGCACCCCAGCAGACCCTGGAATGCCAACCGAGCAGAGCTTTGGACGCCATGTGATGGTGCGCTATGAAGCCCTCAACCATCCGCGACACTACAGAAGAGCTCGTATTAACGGCCATACAAAGTACGAAGATAATGAACGGTAAATAGCTGCAATATCTACCTGACAGAAGACGTACACACACCCTGGGCGCTCCCAGCCCAGCGAACACAAGGCGGAAGTACGGAGAATAACAGAGGACGAATGAACGAAGGGGAGGGGCTTTTATAGGATTTTAAGGGGTCGAGCGCCATCTGCTGATGTTCTGATGCTATATACTATTAATGAATATTAAATTAAGATCTACTAGCCTATTTTTAACAATAAAATTGGTCATGCCACACTTAGATAGTGATCCCAGTCCCTGGTTCAAAAACGCTTCTGACTCCACAGGCTACAAGGAACAGTGTCTGGTCTGAACTGTTCACATTACTGAAATTGTATAAAATAATAATGTCCTGCAAACTGCAGGTTACACACCAAAAGCAAGTAGACCGCCCATATACTGTCCATATACTGTAGAATAGCCAGTTTTCAGTAGTAGTAGGGGTGGGAACCTCTGGGTACCTCACGATTCGATACGACACGCGATACATGGTTTACGATAACGATAATCTCACGATACGCCAATACTGCGATAATCGATCTATTGCACAAAAATAACCTACGATACATCACAATTTAAAAAAAACATGCTACATTTAACCTTTATTTTAACATACTACATATTATTCATCATTTACATTTATTTTCATGTGCTCTGTACCCCTTTTTTCTGTGTCTATAAATGATCCCTGACTTACACACTGAAAATGAGTCTATAGATCTGTCAGTGACTTCATTTACATTTAAATGTGGCCATACCGCCTTTGCTCTCCCCAATCCCGTCAGACCTTGGAAGCTAAGCAGGGAAGGGCCTGGTCAGTACTTGGATGGGAGACCGTTTAGTAACATTAGGAAGCCTGGCGAATGTAGTGAGTGAGTGTATGGTGGTGGTCGGAGGGGCCGATGGCGCAGACTGGTTGCCTCGCTTCCGTTCCGTTAGTCTATCCCCAGGGCAGCTGTGGCTACAATAGTAGCTTACTACCACCAAGTATGGAGTGCATGAATAGTGCAATGTAAAGCGTCTTTGAGTGTCCAGAAAAGCGCTGCATTATTATTATTATTATTAAATGAACAAGAAACAACTGTCCTATTTCAAAAGGAATAAATCCACCCCAAATTATTTGTGTGACAGTGTTTGGTCCAAGTGCTTAAAACTGTAGTGCTGCCCCCTGCTGTCCTGACTGAATTCTTGATCATTATTGGCCTCTATTGACTGTGAAAACAGTGGAGCACTGCTGCCTCTTTAATATGCATGACGCTGCTCATTAATATGCATGATGTCATCAAAAGTATCAATATCGTAATAAAAAGTATTGGTATCGTATCGTCCCACAAAATATCGTGATATATCCGAAAATCGATATATTGTCACACTCCTAGTCTACACCAGTTCGACCCCAAACTAAGTAATATGCTGCTGTCACTGTGTAACTTGGGCAAACGTGGACAGAATCAATCAAGACAAACACAAATGATAGCAACAGACACTTCACTCTAAGAAACTGGCTCAACTTACCTTTTGCGATACCTTTTTTTACTTGGACCAACACTATCAAATTGTGTTGATTCGTTGTAAATTTAGTATTGTTTACCAACTCAATTATATAAAACAAGAAAACGTTCTTATTTTAAGTTCAGCCAGCTTGAATTTAATGATTTTTTTTGTGTTAAATTTGAGTTGTAAAAATACAGAATTTCAGCCATTTCCCCCCAACATAATTGATTCAGCTCGGCTCAAATATCCCATAAACTGACACTCATTTTATTTAAGTTTGAGCAACGTATTTTTTTTTTTTTTTAAACATTACAATTTTATTAAGCTGTCAATCGTTCTACAAACAGGCCAATATGCAAACAATTACAAAAACCCAAAAACACAATATTACGTTTTAAACCAAGAACAAGTCCAACTTGGCATTTGACATTGATTTTAGAAAAGTGGTTCCAAAACTGTGGTTATACCCCATGATCAATGATTCAGGGGTAGTGAAGAAACTAAGACAAAGATCTTCAGTTGTTTGGGGTAGCAGAGAGAGAGAGCTGCATGAGTAAAGTGCAGGACCAAACATCAGAGGCTTCCAGGACTGCAGTCGCTTCAGTGACGAGTGGAGCTTTAGTAGTTGGTTCTCTCTGCAGTTTTCATGGGTCTTCATGGTTGCACTTTCTGTGGCACCGTTCCTGCCGTCGTCCTGTGTATTCAAATTGTTGTTTTAGTTCATTGAATAAACTTTCTAAATTCTAAAATATAACCTTCAGGATTACAGAGTGTGAAGTCACCGAAAACAATTCAGACTTGACACTCATTTGGTATTTGGCTCTGTTGCAGTGATGGACGCTATCTGCCATGCTGTTGCTACATAATGGACATCACATGCATAACCTCTACTACACTGTAAATTCCTAAATAAATTGCTTATATAACATTATTTGAATATTGTAAACACCTTCAGACCCTTTCATGAGACAGTAATAAAACCAGTTCACTTGTGCTGAACAAACCATGTGACCATTTTCATGTGTATAGGTTCAGCCATTACAGAGATAATCCAAGTCCAGGATTCAGCATTTGATGGTTACCGTAGTAACACAATATAATTCTTACCTTTTTTTTCTTTCTTTTTTCTTTTTTTTATTTACAAGATAAAATAACGAGACAAACTTCAAAACCCCCACCCAACCCCAGCCACTTCCCCTTGCTTTCATACCACAACCACAATCATCCACACATTCTTGGTGTTTTGAACACAAACTATAGACAAAAAGGAAGCACAAAGCAAAAGAAAATAACAACATAGAAAATGAAAAATAATAAGTCACTAATACCAATCAAAATCCATAAACAAATACAATATAATTAGTAGGGCCGGGACTCGATTAAAAAAATTAATCTAATTAATTAGAGGCTTTGTAATTAATTAATCGAAATTAATCGCATATAAATATTTGACCTGAGAACAGTGAGAAGTAAGTTTTTTCATAAGGATTTTTAGTATACCATTGAATAATGACTGAATACATAAGATTAAGCAACAAAATATTGTTTATTTTGTTCAACCAAGTCCAACAGACCAGTGCTATATTGCCATTAATTGTGCGTCTGCAGGAAAAAAGGAAACTGAAGTGTGGAAAGCAAAGTGTGATTAATTTCGATTAATATTTTTAATCGCACTAAACCTCATGTAATTAATTAATCGCAATTAATCGAAAAAAGTCCCGGCCCTAATAATTAGCAAAACATTTATGACATAACAAATGGCATAGCAAGTACACCGAATATTTATATATCTAACTCAAGTAAACAGACATTCCATTTCTTTTCATGCTCAAGTATTCTGTTGTTATTTGTTGCTATAATTGTTTCTAACATATACTGATGATAAACTCTATTCTTAAAGTGTTTTATGCATAAATTTGATACATTTTTAGCTTTAAAAATAAACATTTTACCCATCAGAATAATCATATTCAAAAGGTTTGTGCATTTACCCTCAAAAACACATAACACAATATTCTGAGATGTAATTTGCAAAGCATTACCCATAGACCTTAAAGGTTCTGTATCATGCTATTTTAGCCATTCCAAAGTAAAGTATAGGCATTTATATGATATATTGTACCTCTATCACTATGGAGTACTCATTTTTGAGAGAAATATAAGTATTTTCTGGGGGTATTTTCCCTACCCGGAAGACAAGACGCTTCGATTCAGTTAACTCCGCCCCTCTCTCCGCTCATTCCACATTTACAGTATTATAAATATAACTATCGCTGCAAAAAGTGAAGTTACTTTACATAACGCAGTTATAAGGAGTTGACATGTGCAACACAGTTTCATAAATGGCTAACACACACGCTAACACGCGTTTGATTGACTCACCGCTCAGCATGGCCTCCCCATCGTCGGGTGTTTACGTTATGGGATCGTGTTGGTTATAAAAGTGAATCCACTTTGATTCTGGCCAAGGTTCACCAAGCATCAATCAGGTTGGTTGATATAGTAGCTAGCTGAATCCCAGAAAGAAATTCCAACTTCTGGCGAGTGCACTCTTCTTTAGGAAGGCTGACTAGTCCTCTCGTAGCCAAACCATGGATCTAATAGAGCCAAATGCGCATCCGTGACATTATTGTTGGGTAAGCAAAATGAAAAGGCGGTGTCCAGAGTAGGTTAGAAAGAGCTCCGTCTTCACAAACAATGCACCCTCCGGCCGCGGGAGCGTTTGCTTACTGTCCAGGGACAGCACAGATGGTCGGAGACGGAGTTTTTTTTCTTTATTGCTCTCTTACAACAACAACAACAAAAAAGCTGTTTTATAAATTAAAATCAGGCCGTAAGGCATTACATTACAGATGTAGAGCACTTCCGTTCGCTGTGACGACACAACTGAACAACCTGAACAACTCAGTGGTTTACCAGGAGAGGGCGGAGCAGCTGCTCAGAGAGCAGGATTCAGGAGGATTACTTAGAACTGCGTGAATGAAGCCAAAAACCGCTCTGGGGGTGTTTTTGATAAGGAAATAGCATAACAACATGATATAGGACCTTTAACCATAACTGTACACTAACCCAAAACTTAGCCACATGTGGACAAAAATAAAACAAATGCATCAGGTCCTCCTCCTCATCCCCACAGAACCTACAACAGGGATCCTTTTCTATCTGCCATTTGAACAGAGCTTTTTTTGTTGCAATAATTTTATAAAAGATTTTAAGTTGAAATATCCTGGAATATGAATCTATTGTAGTTCTATAAATTGTTCTAAAGTAATCTTTCCACAAAATTGGATCATTAAATTCATCTTCCCAAAACAGGCAAATTCTGTGTGGAAAAAGTGCGGTGCCTGTGATATTTACATTCCACATATATAATATTTTATTTATTTTTGCACCAGACAGCCATTTTGAGCATCTTTTTGGGCATCTTATTAATCTTATTGGCATTTCTTGGTTTGCTAAAGCACTTCCTGTCAAAAAGTGAATATAAGGTTTGTGGATCCAGTCACTAATAAATAATGATCAGGGTCATTTGGAGATTTTCAATAAGTGTCTCTCCCATAGAGTTATATAGGCTCCTACCCTCCATCTGAAATAATGACATCAGATTCTAGAATGTCATGAACATAACATACAGAGGAGTGGTTCTCAACTTTTTGTTGTTGTTGTGACCCCAAGCTTGTCTGCAGCATTATTGGTATGTGACACTCAGTACAGAATGTTGAAGGTTCTATTTAGAATGAAAATAACGATTTTTCATAATATAGTGCCAATAAAGGTATTGGAACAATCTAATAAGACCCATGAAATTATCTCTTTAATACTGGTGTGAACAGTGTATAGAAACTTACCAACTGCTCCCAGAAGATCCTCCTCCTCTGAGCTGGATCATGACGGCCTGAATGGCAAACTCCCACCGTCCCCTGATGGACTTATTCTAATCTGTATGGAGAATATAAAGTTAAATGCAAAAATAATAATAATAATGATAATAATAATTGTAGCAAAAAATGTGTACATTATTTTAACAAACCCAAACAATGAACAACTGAAATAACTAAACCTAATTTAAATCTTACCTGATGTAACTTGTCTGTCTTGTCCACCTTTGGCCAACATCATCCTCAGGATTTTTGGAGAACATTTGTCAAGTTTTTCCATAAACATCGTCTTGAAATTAACGTTGTAATTCTCTAAATAAAACCCAGAAATTAGTCATAATGAAGGAAACACAACACATAGAGAGAATGTTCTCTGTGTCTGGGTGTTGTTTTTACTTCCTCTAGAAGCTCCACACTTAGAACACAAAGAGGAAGAAATTTGCTGTAAGAATTACATTAAGTCTGGTGACCTTGGAGAAAATAAAAATACTTGGCTAAATGGTACCTTTCGTTCAATCAATTTTTCAATTTGAAAACGACAATGAAATTACACAGAAATGTGTGCTATCAGCATTTTTCATTTCATAAAATGAAACGAAATCACTCAAATTGGCACGTATTTTCATATTTCAATATTATACAAAAACGAAAAATGAAAATTGAAATCACAGCCTCAGAGCGTCATTTTTGTTTTATCGATTTGCGTATAGCCGGAAGTTCGGCTGTACGGTTCACATTAAGGTCCGACCTGAAACACAAATTTAGATAAAGACTAACGCGGAGATTGTATACATTGTTCAATTTTCAGTTCTTTGTCCTGGGGTATTAGCACTCCTTTATAATAATTCCTCAGAGATGGGATTGGTTATGCACGGAGCTAACTACAGCGCTATGCTAGGTGGCCAACGCGCCCGTAGCAGGCCGCAGATGGCACTACCTGGAGTGCGTAACTCGTGCACTTCCCCGAGCTCCTTTCTCCTCCTCTAAACAATGCACGAATCTTCTGTCCACCTAGATGCGGACTCTCTACATTTGTGTAGAATCTGACATTCTGTGAGATGGATTGAACCGAACGCTTTAGCTACAATTACGCACGGAGCTAAACATACTGTGCCAAGTGTCCAGTGCGCCGTTCGCAGGCTGAGAAGGTGGCACAACCTGGGGCGCGTAGGTCGTGCTGTCCCTTGAGCGTATCTCTCCTCCAGTTCTATAGCCCCAAGGAGAGCTTTAGTAAACAGCGGTTTATTGTAAAAACCTGGTAAAAATGGAATTATTATTAGTGAAACATTATGGAGTCATCGATCACTTATGATACTGAATATTTGTTCCGTCTTGTGCAGAACGGATCATAATTTTTGCTTCATCAAATTGAAAAGTACAAGCCAAGACATGCGCAAGATGTATGCATTATATTGATAAATATATATATATATATATATATATACACATATATATATATATATAAATTAATGTCATCAAAACTGTGTAGGGTGTGTTGGGACTTGTTTATTTATCTGTTTTGTACAAGTAACAAGGTGAGCTCCACACATTGGGTTACCAGATTCAATAGAAAAGAAGTGTGCAATGAAGGTTAACAGAACACCAAAATCCCAGCACCAATCCCCTATCACGCCCTCAATCACACTAGTGCAGCTTCCAGAAGTTAAAACTCAGTGACTGCATTATGAAGGTTATGCACTTGAGCTATCCACAAACCTGCCTCTATGTTAATTCAGACAACCCGGATCAGTATCATAAGTGATCGATGACTCCATAATGTTTCACTAATAATAATACAATTTAACCAGGTTTTTACAATAAACCGCTGTTTACTAAAGCTCTCCTTGGGGCTATAGAACTGGAGGAGAGATACGCTCAAGGGACAGCACTCGCCCATTAATCCTGCTGGTGAAAAACACAAGTTCAGCTATCGTTCATTTGAATCTTTCATGGTCCCTCCCCTTCCTTCTTCTGCTGCTCCTGTAGGTACTGATTAAGCTGATGGTTAGTAGTGCTGCCCCCTGCTGCATATTTATGAACTCAAATTTTTTTTTAACACTTCTAAGCGAATTGTTCTGATAAACAACACACATTTAAGATGAGACACGTTGGAATAATATGAGCCAGTGCAACTTAGTTTGTTTATTCTTCAATTTGATATAGTTAAGAGCACAACGGATTTTTATATTTTTAAGTTCAAAAAGCATTTAATTTTAAGCTTCATCAGCTGGCCACATGAAACTTTTCTTTCAATGTTGCATCATGTCAAATGTGTGTGTGTATAAATAAAGTTGCCTTGCCTTGCCCTACACTCTCTGTGTTCCATATCACTGTCTTCCACCTGCCCCGTGCCCAATGCCGCTTCATTTACATGTCTAAAGTAAATAAGCATTAATACTTCTCTTTAATCTAGCTACTGCATCCGCACAGTTTGTTTTGGTTCACAGAGAAGCACGTTAGGGTGAAACCAATGAGGAAGCGCTAAGAGCAAGGCTGTGTAGGAGATGCATTCAGGGACAGTAAGAAGTGCGGGAAAGGCAATTATTTTTCACAAATGTGCGGAAACTCGGGGCGAATATAGCTAACGGAGTTCTCCAGCGGTGTGGCAATAGGGGTGGCAGGGACTTTCTTTGGAGGGGCATGTCCCACCCTACCAACCCCAACTCTCCCTTAAACATAGATGGTGCCACAGTAAAGAGAGTTAATAGCTATACATATCATGGAGTTAACATTTCTGTGACGTGAAATGGGACCAGTCCATCTCTCCACTGAGGTTAAGCAGTCAAGGCAGCAGCTGTACCACCTCAGGAAACTGAGGCAGCGAGGTTGCAGGAGAACTTCTACTGCACTACAGTGGAATCAGTGGTCTCTGGCTGTCTGACTGTGCTACGGGAATACCACAGAGATGAATCAGAGGCCAGCATTCTGTTGACGTCACACTAGTTGCACCTCGGCTCGCTTTGGCCCACGGGGAAGTTGGTTCCAAAATGAGCCCTGAACGGCCCTGGTTGTACACAGACACCTAGTCCAACTGCAACAAGACAAGGGGCACTGTGGAAAAAACACTAATAATAATAATAATGCATTAGTCTTATATAGCGCTTTTCCAGACGCTCAAAGTCGCTTTTACAGTTTTGTGCATTATTCACTCAATCCATACTCGGTGATGATAAGCGAAAGTTTGTGGAAACATAATTGATTTACCGTTACAACAATATCCATACGCTGTCATGCAAATGCCCTAAACTGACACAAATGTACTGCAATGATGTGATGGCAAAACAATGTCGTCTGTGCTAAAATGGTCAGTGTCTGTATCTTTCTGATCAATGGAAAATGTGAGTGCGTCTTTGTTGAAGTGCACAGTCCGTTTGTTCAAATGTCAGGCCTTTCCTCCGAGACCGCCCATAACTCTGACGTCAGGGAGCATGGCCCGCTGTGCTTTGAGTGTGATGATTTCTCCAGACCTGGTACAGTGCAGCTCTGTCTGCGTTCCTGTAAGTCTAAACCCCACTGCACTGAGGGCCCCATTCAGGGACGCCCTCCTCCCCCTCTTGCTGCTCTTAGACGCTCACAGACAAGACGTTTTCACCCAGAAAGGAAGGCTCCTGAGCTTGTTCTGTTTGTAAAGCAGGTTCACCTGCAGGTCAGCTATAATGTCTTGAGTGTTCCAATCGATACAGTCAGTCGTATGTAGCCCTATGGCTGCTCTGAGTCACACGGTTATAGGTCTATTGCCTTTCATATTTAAGGGGAAATGGGCATAACTGTGGCTTACATGCACCTGGGCATTATTCATGGAATTCATTAGAATTGAAATGAGCCCTCTGTGCTGGTAGCTGGGGAAACTTGCAAGATAATTAACATGTTTTTTTTAGGGTTTTTTTTTTTTTACATATAATGGAACACTGTTGAAATGCTTGAGTAAAATATCTCAATATCATTTTCTGGTGATTTTACAAGCTGTGTCTTCCTTGTTGTGTGCAGGTGCTGTGTAACGGTCCGGGCACCTGTGTTCCTCTCAGCTTAGCTGGGGTGCTCCTTGGGGTGCTCGGGGTGAAGAGGGTGGTGCTGGTGTACGTGGAGAGCATTTGTCGGGTGGAGACTCTGTCCCTCACTGGGAGGATCCTATACCCCTTCTCAGACTATTTCTTTGTGCAGTGGGCCTCGCTCAGGGACAAGTACACTCGCGCCATTTTCCTCGGGCGCATCGTCTGACCACACCAAGACTCTTCCATACAGGGACCATACATTTTAGAGACTTCTGCTGTCTGTTAATAAAGCCTTTTGTTATAAGATCTGGAATCAGTTTCATCTCTACATATCTACCTATTACACCTATTACGCACATTCAGGTGATGCTCCTCGGGGTCTTCTGCAATTTTGTTTATGCTTCTGAAGTTTTTGTGGTTTAGACATGGTTTACACCATGTTTGGATATAATGTAATTCTAGATTTATTTTAGACCTGGTCTCGTCCTGAGTATACAGTATCTTGATCTTGGCCTGGTGATTCTTGGAAGGTCAAATACTGTATTTTGTTGTATCTTGGTGTGTAGCGTTTTTTCATATTTTACCTTGTCATGTTATTGAGGAAAATCCAACAAAGTGTGAACATCTTGGCAAAGGGGTCGACCCGTCATTCCGACTCTCCTCCATTGCGACATCCCGCCAATCCGACACTTTTTGACACCGCTACTCCGACAAGTTTTGAGCGTAGTCTGTACAGTTTGTGAACTCCACTATCCATAAGGTTAGGGCTAAGGTAAGGTTAGGGTTAGTTTGTAAACTCCACTATCCTTAAAGGTATACATAAGTTGAACCACAAATAAATGTATACAAATTTAGCGAGCGAGTGGTAACTTCGGAAGGATGGATTTAGCGGAGAATAAGAGGAGACCGGCTTCAAGCACCATCGAAACTCCAGCCCAGACCCCAAATAACGAAAAGAAACGAAGAGTTTATTTGAGTGTGACAAAAAAGGCGAAAGTCGAGTCTGATCAGCGTAGGCAAAGAACCAGAGTAAACATCGGAAAATGTTGAGAGAATCTCTCAAAAGACCCGCAGCTTATTTTTGCTAGAAAGGTAAGAAATTATGACTACATACGTGGTGGAAAAGTGTAGTTGATGCTTCAAAACAACGGTGTCAGACTGTCCGTGCATGTTGTACAAACTTCACTGAAACAAGCCATAAAATAATCATATTTGGAAGTTACCAACATAGTTGATCTAATAGTTTTATACCTACAGAGAAGTTGTGTAGTATTAGTAGCAGACTAGTGTCAGTAATAACAGTAATTGTGCTGTACCTACAAAACATTTGAGTAGTAACAGTGGTAATGGTGCTGTATTTACAATGGCAAAAATAATGCTGCTAATGTTAGCTTTTCTTGGCCGCAAAATAAGCCTGACTGTTCACGGATTTATAAGCAGTGAAACGACTACACAAAGTGAACATGTGCCGTTTACAATATAGTTTACGAGTTAGCTATGCTAACTTTGGGCCCAGGAAATTGAAGAGACCATGTTGGCTTTTCCTAGTAGCATTTCTACCAGTGGAAATATTTTATTATTACAATTAGGTCTACGTTTATGCATAGAAAGTATACAAGTATTTTTTTTTCTCCTCCAAACGTCATTCATTTGTTTATCTGTATTATTTGGCCTCTTCCCTCGATTAATTTTGCTATGCATTTGCTCAAGTATCGCATCCTGGAAAATATTCACTCAAACTGATTTGGTCTAAATATCTTACAGAACAGTAACGTTTCTTACCTCAGTTGAAGTCATGTCTGCAAATCTGTAAATTGACCAGGACGGGACTGTTATTTCTGGTGCTCATCATGCACGAGCTTATCATCGAGGCTGCAGTTACACGTTTGGCCTGAGGGGCAATTGCGAGTACAAAACTGCCAAACTCCACAGAGCCCCTTTAAGGTAAGGTTAGGGTTAGTTTGTAAACTCCACTATCCTTAAGCTTAGTGCTAAGGTAAGGTGTCGAAATAGCGGGGTGTAACCCTTGGCAAATTAGTACTTAGCTAGCTTTGGATCTAAGTATCTGGGTAGCTATTTTTTGACAGCCTCAGTAGAACCAAGTGCACATTTTTAGAGATTCTCTTTCCCGAACAGGAAAAGCATTGTTAGCGTTGTACTAAATGCTGTTTTGGTTGGGCGGGTATTGTCACTGCTGTGTTTTTGTTCTTTTGTGCGCCTTATCCTGTTCCTGGAGCGAGTGGAGGACAGGAAGCGCATCCAGACGCTTCAGACTGAACCATCAGGACAGGCCAGGGGGTTGAGAACTAGCCCAGCCTCCCTGCTGGTGCTCAGGCGGATAACACTCCCTCCTCCAGCGGCTCAGCTCTAGTGCGACCCCTGACATGGCTCTGAGGAGTGGCTTCAGCACGTGTGTTCGGCCTGGCCCTGCTGCTGTGCTCTTCTGTTGCATATAGACACCAAAGGCTACACATACAGCTTACAGCCCACTCATTTCTGTCGTTAATGAACAATATTAGTGCTAGTAATATTGGATTGAAACTATGAGGATCTCCCACATATTTCAACGCTCAAATTGCGTGCACTACAAAGGACACCATGCTAATGACTTTACATCAGTTCTAAGATGGGACTTTATTGATCTCACAATGGAGAGTCACTTGTTACAGCAAAAGAGGAAAAATGTGCAATCAAATAAGGTAATGTGAGTAAACTAGGCCTAGGCTATTATGTACAATGGATAAACCTAAGATGGGACAAAAATATAGGCCTAAGGCGGCACAGCGGTTAGCGCTCGTGCTTCACAGCTAGAAGGTCCCTGGTTCGATTCCCACCTGGACTGGGCCTTTCTGTGTGGAGTTTGCATGTTCTCCCCGTGTCTACGTAGGTTTCCTCCGGGTACTCCGGTTTCCCCTACCACTAAAAACATGTACAATAGGCCAGGATGAATGTGTGTGTTTGAGAGTGCGCATGGGGGACGACGGATGCACCATCCGGTGTGGCTTGTTTACATGCATGAGACCCATGTATGTTCATTAACATGCACTGTCCCGACCAAATAAATAAATAAATAAATAAAATAAATGATATATACGGTATACATACACACATTCAAACGTTGGGGGACACTTAAAATGTCCTTATTTTTGAAAGAAAAGCACTGATTTTTCAATGAGGATAACATAAAATGGATCATCAGTACAGTCTAGAGTCTAGACATTGTTAATGTGGTGAATGCCTGTTCTAGCTGGAAACGGGTGATTTTGAATGGAATACCTACATGTGTGCAGAGGTTCTAATCTAGGCTGAAAACAGCCCTTTTTACCTGTGCATATGACAACTGAAAGTATTTTATCTGCAGTCAAAAAATAAAACAATATTGTATGATACATTAAAAAGTAGAGAATATTGCTGTTTTCTCATTATTATTGCCAGTGGAAACTTATCCAGATGTTTTCCAGCGGCTTGCTGCGCTTGTCAAACGACTCTTAATAGACCCACGTGCATGTGCGATGTTGAATGATATAAATGGCATTATTCCATGTTACAATAGATCCATGATTATTCCACATGGAAAGCACTGATTTGGCACATTGACCATTCACAGGAGGCGTGTTCTCTCCAACGCTGCGCTCTGATTGGCTCTCAGTGCGACATTTTTGTGCGAGAAAAAAAGGGGGAAAAAGTTGGACAGTTTGGTGAAACAAAGTGAACTCCCCCCGTTGTCTAATCTGCAGGCGGAAAGTCTGCGCTCATCTGCGGTGAAAACATCGAAGAGACACCGCTCCACCTCCAGACGACATTTCAAACCGCTGCGCAACTTTGAAACTAAGGATTTGACTGAAAGACAATGACTCATTTTAACAAGGGGCCAGCGTACGGACTGTCGGCTGAAGTCAGGAGTAAGGTAAGTCAGTGCAGCTATTGTTTGCTCTTCACCCATCGAAGCGCATTCAACTCCACACTGCTCATTGTCCCGAAAATGATTTCCAGCCTTCCAGAAGTTTCCACTCTGCAGAGCTACTTGTCTGCAACTTTATAGAGGAGGGCAGATCACAATTACTCAACTAGTAACGTGATTTTGAAACAATTACTGAAGGAGAAAGAAAGAGTGCTTTAATACTTTAATCTACAACTGAATACAAGTATGCAAATAACAGAAAGTAGGCCTACTGTGATAGAACTTTGAGAAGTACAATTTCTCTAAAGAAAGTTACACAAATAACTGCACAACTACTCACTCATTTTACTCGAGTAAAAATCAAATCCCTCTACACGTTACAATTCGCCTCTGCACTTCAGAGTGGTTTCAAACCATCCCCCGAAAATAACTACCAGGGGCTAAAGCAAACTGAAAGTATAGGTGATGAGCCCCAAAGTGTAAATAGCACTAAAGGGTAGACTGCTTGGAATCAAACTAGCCCAGACCAAGTCTAAGAGGAGGGAGGTTGTTGTGTCCTTAGGCATGAGTGGCTAGTTAATGTGAGTGACTGGTGGTTAGCCTGACATTGGTAACATTAGGTCATAGGTGAACCAACTCCAGCTGTGGCTACATAAGCTGGGTGCTTATGACATTTTGTCCAAGGGAGGGTTTCATGGATTCTTTGCTGTGTTTTTTTTAAATTATTATTTTCACTAAAGTAGGTGAGATCCAGGTCTATTTTTATGGCACTATTGCCAGTTCAGCTGTCCTGTTACCCACGCATTTATATATCACATTTATCACAATAACAATACACTAATGATACATCATAATACTACTCAGTAACGAGCTTAACATTCATTTCAAAGTTACATTTGCAAATGAGGACACTATCATTGAAATCATTGAGTTCAATTACTTTTACAAAACACACAGCATTAAAGTGTGAATTAAAAAAATTACAGTCCACTACATTTATCAGAATCTTTATCACCATTAAAAGACTATTGTTTATTCAAATGCAGACTTGAAGGTAAACAAAGAAACAGAAACCCATTTGTAAAAAGCACTGAGTTTGTATGTGAATGATAATTTGTATTATATGTATAGGTAGGTTTTTAGAAAGAAATGGAAAATGTACTATTTACCGCAGTGTCGAGGCCCAACCAGAGACTGGAGTTGACAATTGGCACTAGCTGTATACACTGTTTGCATATGATCAACTACTAGCCTGTTTTGTTCTACGTTTAATTGCAATGTCCCTGTCAAATAAATGAATAAAAATAGGCAAATCATTTCAAACACATGATAAAAACAATAAAGATTAGTCTATTGATGTGATGTTACTAAAGTTAGAAAGAGAATGACTAAAAGTCCTATTTATTAGCAAAAAGACAACTAAATGCTCTATACTGTCAAGTCTTTTGAATATTTTCTTAACTTAATGTTCATCAATTAAATACGTTTTTTTTTTCTAAACTTATCTCTCTTAAGCTCTCGCGTACCCCGTGTAGGGGAACTCTGGTCTAAACCTCCTGTCGTAGTGATGTTCCGCTTCTGTCTGAGTTTTTGACAGTAAAGCTCTCTCTGCTGCTGGAAAAGTGAAGGCTTTTATTTTGTGAAGACAACCAAATGGTCCAGGATTATTTGTTGTTTTTACCTGTAAAAGATGGTTAGATGGCGCTCTGGTGAACTGATCATTAAACAAAGCAGACCAATGGGCTCTGAAGCCAGTCTGAACTCTATTTTGCACTAAATGCAACTAAAAGTACTAAACCCACATCAGCGAACCACAGTCCAATCACCCAGTTTTTTTTTTTTTTTTTTTTTTTTAATATCCTTTATTATTTTAAAATATATGCACAAATATAACAATTTAATTTAAAAATACACATTTAGATTCCGTGGCCATAAGACCGTTGGAAGAGTTAAAAAAGAAAGAAAAGAAAAAGTCCTAACAAATGGAAAATTCACAAAGTGTTCGTTTCTGAAATGGCTTGTCAGGTACCCCTTAAATTCCCCCATAGACCCATGCTGAGTGACACAGTCATAGTCCAGGACGTTAAGCATTTGTGTAGCCAGAACAAAACACGACCTCCGCACTATACCCGCCATAGGCAGCGTCCCATCAGACAGCACATAGTTCGGTCGGCGCACATTGTAAGGTAGAACCTTTTGTGTAGGGCGGTATTGGTCCAAAGCTTTGGGTGAAAGCCCATGATACATTTTATAAGCAAAACATGACAGAGCAAAATTACGTCTTGTTTGCAGTGTGATCAAACCCAGCCTTCTATAGTGCTCAGGTGCTATTTCTGCACGGTATGGCAGCTGGAGAATTATGCGCATACATCTCCGCTGTAGGCTTTCTAAGCAATTCACCAATGTTTTTCCAATACCACATAGCAACACTGAGCAGTACTCCAATCGAGATCTGATGTAGGCCTTGTATATGGCAGCAGTAGTTCGTTGCTTCTCGGTTATTTTTGTAAAACACACAGATTGCTACTGCTTTAAGAAAACTGCATGGACGCGATGGTGACTTTATAAAAGCCCTTTTTAAAAACAGTCACAGGATCCTTGAAAAGTGGCTACATCTGTGTCATCGTTGTCAACACTTGGACCAGCTCCAAGTGTTGACAATGAAGAGACTCGGCTGCTTTCTAGGGCTGCAACTAACGATTATTTTGTAATCGATTAATCTATGGATTATTTTTACAATTAATCGCTTGGCTGTGAATAGTGTAGGAAAATTGTGTTTTTCCATTTTTTTTTTTTCCACATAAAGCTAAAGTTCCACCGCTTGAGGATGTGTTGATGGAGTCAACTTAAAGTGAATGTTTGTTGGAGGCTCTTGGCGTTAATTTGCTTTCTGGATGATACACAAACAGCTATTCATGAAATTTACAATGTACAAAACACTACAGACCCTAACTATAAAAGTAGGTTTTCATCAAAAATACTACATTTTCATGTCATTTTTGCTATTTGATTCTGTGTGAACCAGAACATGATTAATCGTTTACTGAAATAGTCGACAACTATTTTAGTAATCGATTAGTCGTCGATTAATCGATTAGTTGTTTCAGCCCAACTGCCTGCGTTCCAGATTTTTTTCTTCCGGCCCTTACTGTTATTATCGGTGAAAGACATATCATGGGGAATATTTTTACCAATAGGTCTTTACCAGTAACCTATTATCATCCAACCATAATTACAACTTGGTGCCTGCATGTCAGGCCAAGGCTAATCAGCGTTCAGGGGACGTTGAGGGGACGTCAGCCCAGGTGGACGTCTATGGGACGTCAGCAGACAAGACCGCCCTCATATGGACTAGGGCTGCAAGTTTTTAAGTTTTTCATTAACCGTTAACCGAAGTCCTTTGCGGTTAATACTCGGTTAACCATTAGTGTGTGCGCTACCACCCCCCGTTCCCTTCCGTTATACTGACAAACGCGAAAGGGGTTTTTCATTTTTAACACCTTTTATTAAATGGCTGGGACACATTTGAAACTAAATAAAACGCAGTGGTAATTACAGAGCAGTAAAAGTAGGTCACTGACACTAGAGAGTATTTCAATTTAGTTTACCTGCAGTCATTTAGCCCGCTTTTTTTAAATGTATTTTTTTGGAAACATTGACCTACTGTAAGCACTGCAATGCAATACTTGTATTTTGCCCCGTCATTCTCGGTTGTAAAGTGCTCCCACGCAGTGCTTTTTTGTTGGAAAACTAAAGGCTCTTTTCCACATGCAGGCGCGTGTCAGCTGAATGGCTCTTTCACCCGCTTTGTCGAGCTTTTCCATAACAAAGGCCAAACCGGTCTGATCAGGGATAGGTTTTGGGACCGACCTCTGGCTGTGGCCAAAGCGAGCTACCCCGTGTCTGATGTGACGTGAACAGACTCTGGCCTCTGATTGGCAACGAGAGAGTGGACAGCCCTCACTATTGACACGCAGGATTTAATATTTCACAACATTATACCGCTGTGCTAAAAAGGGATTTTGCTGATAATAGCATTTAGCCGCTGTTTGTGCAGCTTTAGCTGGTGTTAGCATAACATGTGCATGTAGCTTACCTTCATAGTTCGTAGTTTAGCTGTTTATTTTCTGTTTTAATACAGCTTAGCTCCTCTGAATGATTCCCTAACTCCCACCAGATGACAGCATTTGTCCACATTTGTTCTCATCGTGGCTCTAAAAACTTTAAATGACGATCTGTACAGCGTGCTCCCCTGTGCGGCCCCGCCCACAACAAATGCATGTGTGTGTGTGGTGGAAACAGAAAGGTCTGCGGGCTAGTGTCGATACGTGCACGTAGATCATGGCGTGCGCGGCAGGTTCGCGCTATGTGGAACGACTGCTTAACTGGACTACTTCTTGTGGACAATACAAATGTCTGGGAGCGCTCTGGCGGTCTCTGGTGGTGCAAATATGTGTTACAAGTATTTTCAATGCCGCGGCAAATTATAAACGCCACTTAACCGAGCAAAATGCTTTTATTCGCTTATGCAATTTTTTACGGTTAATTGGTTAACCATGGACACCCCTAATACGCACTTTAATATTTGTCTGCATAATGCATCATCCGTCATTTTGATGGATTTAAAATCAAGCTGTAATTAGCGCTGCTCCATCTCTGACCGTGCGGTGCTCTCAATAAAAGCAGCTTCTCTGTTTAACATAGAGTGGTTTCGCTTTGCTTTTCGCATGGCAACTAAACAGCTTTTTAGTGCCGCGATGGATTATTTTAATACATTCCTGTAGCAAAATTTGTATTCCATGACTGTGTTCAGATCATGTTTAGTTCAGCTCCATTTATCCTGAAATCTTACATTTTTCCTAACATAAATAATATGCAGCCTATAGGCTATAGATTTCTTTTAAAAATGCATATAATGATAGATTAATTCCACTCTGTCCGTCAGAAATCCCTAGTGAAACCACTGGTTGTAAGCTTTGATTTTCACAGACTGCCGATTGATTGCATGTGCGGGTGTCATACCTCGTCTTTTAGCTGCTTATTTCTTCTCGTCCTTGACTTGGCACGGTGGCTGAGTGGTTCTGCTCGTTTCTTATAACTAGAAGGTCCCAGGTTTGATTCCCGGGCAGGGCCTTTCTGTGTGGAGTTTGCATGTTCTCCCCGTGTCTCCCTTACCACTAAAAACATGCTAGTCAGGATGGCCCAGTGGTAGTCCTGAGCTGCAAAGTTGTAGCGGCTCAGAACTAACCCAACATCTGATCTACGCAATTTGGTTGTATAATTGTGTAATGACATAATAACATGGTTCTATTCTATAAACCAACAGGAGCCAGCCATTTGGGGTAAATTGAGTGTCACTTCATGTCGTTGCATTTTAACAAACTCATACCGGGGCGTCATCTACACAAGGGGGAAATAAAAAGCTGTGAAAGGTTTCTAATAAGGGCGACAGTGGCGGGCCGTCTCATGATCAGAAGGTAGTGTCCTTGGGCAAGACACTTCACTTCGATCTGGGTAAAAACACTATATACGTTGAGACCATTTAATACAATTAAACACCACAGATTTCGTGTACGTTTTTTCTGCACGCCGACACCCTTCAAGGCACATATTGTGACCGTTTTCAGTTAAAATTGAATCATTGGAAAATGATAAGAAACGAGGTTTGTCATGGACAAATGAAATTTGGCACAGACATCCACCACACACCCCTGATCATATAAAAGCTTTCAACAAGCTTTCCACCAGAGGCTATATCATCATCATCATCATCCATCCGCGCAGGGAACCCCTACACTGTGAATTTCTTTCCCCATGCTGTGATTTCGCCCTCACGCTGTGTTTAAAAAAATCTGGTATTATTACATCTTCAGAAAATTTGGCTCTCAAAATGCAGGATATAGTGTGTAAGAGGGTCGAAATTTCTGCCGCTCTTCAGCTTCAGCCTGCCCCTACGCTGTGAAAAAATCCTGGTGAGAACTAGGGATGCACCGATCCGCTTTTTTGAGCTCCCAATCATATATTGTGACACTTCATCTGGCCGATACCGATCCGATACAGTCTTTTTGTATTATTATATTTTTATATAATACATATCATTATATATTATAGCCTATGGATATTACAGTAGTGTTACCAGTTTTTTTTCTTTTTTTTTCTTTTTTTTATAAACATGCAAGAGGTTTTAGCTTTAGCTTTGAATTTTAATAACGTTTTTCAGAAGCAGGTGTTAGCGGCAGGTTAACGATAGTAGACAAATTAATTTATATCTTCATGTGTGATGTGGATGTTCTGTTATGATTGATTGTACAGTTTCTGTGATTTTATTTTGGCAGCCATCTGAATTCTGTTTTGAAATATGTCTTGTAAGCCCATGAGGGCTGGTCACTTACTTATGTGCTAGACACAATAATAAGAATAAAGCAAATCAAATAAAACAAATCAGTATCCTAACTTAGCGATAGCATGAAGCGGTTCTGGATCTGCAGCGGCTCCAGTCTGCACTGTGCTGCGATAAACCTCCAGCCTGCAGTAAACCGGCAGGCTGGAGCCGCTGCAGATCCATGACCGCAGATTCACGGCCGGCTTGTATCGGCCCCATCTAGTCATCCAATTCGATACTCTCAAAATGCCCAGATCGGCTACCGATACTGAATCGGATCGGTACATCCCTAGAGAGAACCCTGATTATGGTTATATGTGACCTGCCCTGGATTCCAAAGACACAAGTCGGCAGCCCGTGTCTCGAGAAAAACGTGAACAAAGGTATTTTTTTGAAAATTGGTGATTTTCACTTTTTTGCAGAATCGTTCAGTTGAAGTCACAAAGTAGCCTCTCCATGTTTAAGCTAGCAGTATTGGTATATTTAAAAGCGTAAACTTTTATGTCCAAACCGACTAGTTTCGGAGCTTGTAGTAGGGGCGTGTCTTTGTCTGTGTGGCATCTCGTCATTAGTTCAAAAACTGTTCATTTACAGATTTTCTTTTCCTTCCTAAAGCATTGTGTTGTGCTGTGCAGTGTCACAGAGCAGTGAGGACACAGTCCCTGGAACGAGGGGCCAATCTGGGGCCCTTACATAAGTCCTGATGAGCTCCTCTATTCAACACAGCACATTCCTGAAATAGTGCAGCCTAACCAGGGGCCCTCTGTGGCCCCTACTCGCTCCCCTCTCTGTCTCTTCAGAGGACACACTTGTAGACCATGTGGTGGAGTCCAAAAGGAAGATGACAATCTGCGGCCCTAACAGTTGTGCTCGTGTTTTTCCTGAAAATGAGTTTCAAAGAGCGGGTATTCTTTCTTTTTGCTGGTAATAATGTCAAACACATCTTCATCACTGTCTTACACTTGTCTGAAACAGCTGGAACAAAATAATCTGCCTTATAACTCACTGATTTTTAAAGGGACTAGATGCAAGTTGGTCATTTTTATACTCACTACTGCCACCTCAGGTCTTATGCGTAACTACTGGTTCTACAGTGCATCCGGAAAGTATTCACAGCGCTTCACTTTTTCACATTTTGTTATGTTACAGCCTTATTCCAAAATTGATTCAATCCATTTTTTCCCTCAAAATTCTACACATAACACCCCATAATGACAACGTGAAAAAAGTTTTGAGATTTTTGCAAATTTATTACAAATAAAAAACAAAAAATCACATGTACATAAGTATTCACAGCCTTTTCTCAATACTTTGTTGAGGCACCTTTGGCAGCAATTACAGCCTCAAGTCTTTTTGAATATGATGCCACAAGCTTGGCACACCCATCTTTGGGCAGTTTTGCCCATTCCTCTTTGCAGCACCTCTCAAGCTCCATCAAGTTGGGTGGGGAGTGTCGGTGCACAGCCATTTTCAGATCTCTCCAGAGATGTTCAATCGGATTCAAGTCTGGGCTCTGGCTGGGCCACTCAAGGACATTCACAGAGTTGTCCTGAAGCCACTTCTTTGTTATCTTGGCTGTGTGCTTAGGGTCGTTGTCCTGCTGAAAGATGAACCGTCGCCCCAGTCTGAGGTCAAGAGCGCTCTGGAACAGGTTTTCATCCAGGATGTCTCTATACATTGCTGCATTCATCTTTCCCTCTATCCTGACTAGTCTCCCAGTTCCTGCCGCTGAAAAACATCCCCACAGCATGATGCTGCCACCACCATGCTTCACTGTAGGGATGGTATTGGCCAGGTGATGAGCAGTGCCTGGTTTCCTCCAAGCATAACGCCTGGCATTCACGCCAAAGAATTCAATCTTTGTCTCATCAGACCAGAGAATTTTCTTACTCATGGTCTGAGAGTCTTTCCAGGTGCCTTTTGGCAAACTCCAGACGGGCTGCCATGTGCCTTTTACTAAGGAGCGGCTTCCGTCTGGCCACTCTACCATACAGGCCTGATTTGTGGATTGCTGCAGAGATGGTTGTCCTTCTGGAAGGTTCTCCTCTCTCCACAGAGGAACGCTGGAGCTCTGACGGAGTGACCATCGGGTTCTTAGTCACCTCCCTGACTAAGGCCCTTCTCCCCCGATCGCTCAGTTTAGATGGCCGACCAGCTCTAGGAAGAGTCCTGGTGGTTCTAAACTTCTTCCATTTACGGATGATGGAGGCCACTGTGCTCATTGGGACCTTCAAAGCAGCAGACATTTTTCTGTACCCTTCCCCAGACGTGCCTCGAGACAATCCTGTTTCGGAGGTCTACAGACAATTCCTTTGACTTCATGCTTGGTTCGTGCTCTGACATGCACTGTCAACTGTGGGACCTTATATAGACAGGTGTGTGCCTTTCCAAATCATGTCCAATCAACTTAATTTGTAAAGGAGGAAGACACGCACATCCCAAAAAACTTAAAAAGCGTGCCAGACCGAGAGAAAATACAAATAAACAAGAAAGATCCGCACAGCTTACTTAGCTCCAAGTGGAAAATTTTATTTTTGCTTACACCTAGGTGACGTTTCGGGCGTCTTAGCCTTTCATCAGACAAAGTGTGCCACAGATGCACCTGTATTTATGTAGACTGATTGGCTTGTCATGTGACAAATATAGGCCAGTCAGAACAAAGAAACAATTCTTACAAAAACAGTGAAAAATATATATATACGTGTCTCTGATACAGAGTATTCAATTACATAAATACATAAACATGCAAAGAGTATCTCTATGCAAGTTGCAATGAATAACATCGAGTAGATAGAAATGGACATCAGGGTAACCGTCATATAATTCTATTACCGATGCATATTGGGATGGTGTAAACAAAAGACAAACAAAACAAAACAAAAAGCTGTGGCCACAGCACCGAAAAAGTGGTAAGAGCAAAAAAAGGGACGATAAATGATTAGATTGACATGAAAACTGTAGTGACTGTACATAAGTTAGAACACAGGCCCCGTAGTATCAATGTCAAAATAAACAGTTCATAAAAAGTACAAGAAGTTCATAAAAAAGGGCGCACATCAAACTCTTCATTGAGTCCTCTTGGGCTCAAAGTATCCAACGTATAGATCCAGAAGGCCTCTCTTTTCAATAGGAGAGAGTTTATATCACCACCTCTGTTTGGTAGTTTGACATTTTCGATGCCTATATACCTCAATGTGCTGACACTGTGTAGTAATTTGGTAAAATGAACTGCAACTGGGCGTTTTGAATCGTGGTTCCGTATATTGGAGCGATGTTCAGAGATCCGAGTTTTTAAAGGTCTGGTGGTCTTTCCAATGTAACAGACCCCACAGGGCATTTCAACAAGTAAATTACATTTTTTGTGTTGCAGCTGATTGTTCCTTTAATTTGATATGCTTTACCTGATCTAGGATGGTGGAAAACGTTGGTTTTTTGTGTGAAGTTACATTGGGCGCAATGTCCACACCGGTAGTTTCCTTGTGGTATTTGTTGTAGAAAATGTTGAGTCAAAGGAGGCAAGTCGGCTCTGATAAGCATGTTATTCAAATTAGGTGGTCTCCTAAAAACAATGCGAGGTGGTGGGATGTCTTTGAGGTTAGGGTCTGAATCAATAATGTGCCAGTGTTTCTTGATAATTTGTTCAATTTCTTTCCCAACTGGAGAGTATTGGACGATGCAGTTAGTTTTGGACTCCGTTGTTATGGTGCGTTTCTTGTCCAAACATTCTGTTTGGGAGAGCGTCTCAAATCTTTTGCGTGCATCTGAGACCCAAGTGTCTTTGTATCGTCTTTGCTGGAATCTTTGTGTCAGGTCTGCAGCTTGAGTTTCATAGTCTTTATTTGAGCTGCAAATGCGTCTAACTCTGTTGAATTGTGAGATGGGAAGACTCTTTTTTAATGGAACTGGATGGTAAGATTTGCCATGGAGAATAGAGTTTTTGTCTGTGGCTTTTCTGTGCAGATTTGTACAGAGTCTGTTGGAGTTTTTATATACAAGAATGTCAAGAAAATTCATTTTGTGAGTGTCAAATTCCATGGTAAATTTTAACTTTTAACTTTTTAATTTTAACTAAATTTAAGTTAAAATTTACCATTTATGTAATTGAATACTCTGTATCAGAGACACATGTTTTTTTCACTGTTTTTTGTAAGAATTGTTTCTTTGTTCTGACTGGCCTATATTTGTCACATGACAAGCCAATCAGTCCACATAAATACAGGTGCATCTGTGGCACACTTTGTCTGATGAAGGGCTAAGACGCCCGAAACGTCACCTAGGTGTAAAATAAATTTTCCACTTGGAGCTAAGTAAGCTGTGCGGATCTTTCTTGTTTATTTCAATCAACGTAATTTACCACAGGTGGACTCCAATGAAGCTCTAGAACCATCTCAAGGATGATCAGTGGAAATAGGATGCACCTGAGCTCAAGTTTGAGCTTCATGGCAAAGGCTGTGAATACTTATGTAGATGTGATTTTTTTTTTTTTTTTTTTTTTTTAAATTTGTAATACATTTGCAAAAATCTCAAACTTTTTTTCACGTTGTCATTATGGGGTGTTATGTGTAGAATTTTGAGGGAAAAAATGGATTGAATCAATTTTGGAATAAGGCTGTAACATAACAATGTGAAAAAAGTGAAGCGCTGTGAATACTTTCCGGATGCACTGTATATTAAGCTCGTGCATCACGGCGATTCGGACCCGAATGAACACCTTTCTGAGTGACAGTGCAAGATTTTAGAGGCAGTTGTGGTGAACGGGTCTGAGTTCATTCTACACATTAGGACATTGCTGAAACATGTAGGGGGAGGGAACTAGATCATTTTAACATTATTAAATGTGATTGAAGCTATTTGCACATCAATCGGATCAACTTCTACTTGGTCGCCTGAACACGTTGCAATCAGTCACTTGAGTCGCATGTGTTCATGAGCACAAATGAAGAATTGTTTCCTGATTAGTTAGAATAGTTGTACTACCTTGCGCCGACACTTATTGCAAATCTCGCCCAGCTTTCACCCTCTTGCCTCTTCCATACCCTCAGAGATGCTCTTCCACAAACACAAATTCTAAGAGTTTCTGGTCTTTGAGTTGGTATTTCTAACTTTGAAATACACAACAAATAGTTGCCCTTATGAAATAATGAAGTTTAAACATGGAAGTTTAAAAATATGCCTGAGTAATGTGCAGTTTATTTAAGGGCATATTATATCAAATAATTAAAAAAATTGTCAAATTAATGTTTAGTTTATCAAGAGTTTTGTCTGTTGCGGCCCCGACCAACACTATGTTTACATTTTTGGCCCCGGCTCCAAATGAGTTTAACACCCCGGCATAGACAGTTGATTGATTTTGGTTTTCGTTACTTAAATTGTCCCTCTTCCTGTGTCATCAAAAATGTTTTCTTCATAAAATTGTCTCTTCACTGGTATTAAACTATGATTAATCCCTTTAGCACACCTAAATAAGGTCTAGCCTCGTGCCAAGGTGCGCCATGTAACCTTACAACAGTTCTATTCAAATGAACAAAACTGGAACAGCAGGCGTGCTATAGGATTTGCATCTGTTTTCTACAATCACTGCTCCCTGCATAAAAGCTACAGACTACCATTATTTTAAAATGGGTAAGAAGTCAAATCCAAATGAATCCTCAAAGAGCAAAAAATAAATAAATACCCCAATACTCCACATGTACTACAGTATACAGTGGGAGGAAAATGTATATGAACCCTTTGGAAATGTTTCACATTTCTGCCTAAATTGGTCAATAAATTATGATAACATGTAATTGTTTGGGTGGTATTCGTTTGAGCAGACACTGTTTGCTCATTCTTGTGATTTTGATGACGATCAGACCACATTTTATGACCAGTTTAGGCAGAAATGTGAGAAATTCCAAAGGTTTCACATACATTTTCCTCCCACTGTATAGCAGAAAGCTTTTCTTTATAAATAATTATTCGAGAAGTTCCATTTATTGTACAATTTATCCAAAGAATGAATGAATCTATGACTGAGCCTAAATGTTACGATGGCTCCACATCTCTACTCTACAGTGATGGAGCCTGTGATGCTCCGAACAGAGAGCGACACTGCGTGAGCTCAACTTGTTTTAAATGTTTTGTTTCAAAAACGAAACCATACATTTGCCCTAGAAAGTGGTTAAATTGCACTCGAGTGCAGGAAAATAATGACAATAAGTCCTTAATGTCATAAATGTATCTGACATGATCAAATCTGGAGAAGCACATGATTGATAATAATATGCCAGACAGCTGTGCAACATTATGAATTCCCAGTGGCGTCAGTGTGGACATAGCCTCTCTTTTTACTCCGAGGTATTCAATGGCACGTGCACGGGGACAGAGGTGGGTAGGGAAGCCAAAATATTGACTCAAGTAAGAATAACGTTACTTTGAAATAATTTTACAACAAGTACAAGCTGCTACCAAGAGTGAATGTCACTGGTTTTGTGCCTTAACAACTAGGGTGTTGAAAAATATCGATTCGCCGATATATCGCGATATTACGTTGCGCAATTCTCGTATCGATACAAAAGCGCCCGTATCGATATTTAAACATCTATTTTTGGGGAAATATTCATTGCAGCGTCTCTCTTTGGTCCTGCACTTTTACTCCCGCCCTCTAGATGGCAGCGCACCGCGCAGCCCGCTTGAGTAACACTAGAATTTAGTGAGAGTTAGAGAAACACAGGAAGAGCTTAGCATGGAAAAGAATGAGTTATGAGACGCTACGGGGCTCTTTTAAAACTGTACATTTGGCTTGGCTTTTACAGCAAAGACAGAGACCTGGATTATTACGAAAGCCACAGCTTTGTGCATATTGCTGAGTGCGTCGCCGCTGCGTTTGGAGAGGATTTATCTTCGTAGCATGGATTTATCTTCGTAGCATTTTATTACGGAATTAAACGAAACCGAGGTGAAACTACAGTAAATACAGCATACTCATGTTAAACCTGTGTCTCGCCACTGCAGTACTACGACACAAGTTTAAAAAGAGCCTGCTGTATTTAGTTTCCCCTCTGCATCAGTTGTGTGCTACTGCTGCGCGTGATGCCCGTGTCATTATGTCCCTGATCTACGAGTGACACCCGTTGTGGAGTAGACACGTTTTTAAATGCCCCGTCTGAGTTATTGTATATTTTAATGGATGAAACCCATAATAGTTACTGATCGCCAAGGACTCCCAACTATAGAAATACTAGAAAACGTGCATCCCCAGTAATTGGTTTCATTACTAGGTTTCCAAGAAATCTGTTTTCCGTTCAAAGGTACATAATCACCATAAACACCACAGTCACAAGCACATTAGTGAAAAGCATTTATATCATAAGATAGATAGATCAAATGTATTTGATACAAATCTAATGAAGGTGGACTAGTTTACTGAATAGTTGTTTCCAAAGTAGTAAAAAAAAATCGCAATAATCGTCTAATTCTTCAATATCGGGATATATCGTATCGTATCGTATCGTGACCCTTGTATCGGGATACGTATCGTATCGCCTGAGACTAGGCGATACACACCCCTATTAACAACCATATACTTTTGATGTGCCATGTTTACACAGGGGTATTTATTTATTATTTAATAAGGGGATCTGCACTGGTATGTATGCACTTTACAACATACCATGTACTGTTATATGCTCCAACACAATTTTGTTGCTGTTCTTTTGAATGACACTGACAATAAACGTTGATTGAGGTTACTTGAGTACTGTGAGTAACTGATTAACTGCTAGAGCGAAAAAGTCTGCTTTATTTTCAATGACGCCATACAAATCATGTGAACATTGTGATGTTTATTAAGAAATGGCAGAAAACATAGAAAAACGGAATAATTCTAAAGAACAGGAGCATGAGACGAATACATCTATTGTATTGATCAAAATGAAGCATTTGCCGCTTAAATATTTACTCACAGTGGAAAAAACAATTATTTTTTTACTTAAGTAAGAAACAGATACTTCATTATAATTTTACTCAAGTAGATGTAAAATGTACTGTATGATAAAACTACTGTAAGAAGTACAATTTCCTCATAAAGTTACTCAAGTACATGTACTGAGTGCTACCCGCCTCTGCACCGGGAGTGCACGCCAGTGGGGTCCTGTCCATGCCCGAGTTTGCTGCCCTGTCAATAAAGAGGAGACGGTCACTCACAAGTGTTCGTGCTCCTGAGAAAAAATGTACTTTGAGAACTGAATCTTGATTTACATAATTTAAATTGCTAATTATAATGGAATAGCAAAATCTGTTTAAAAAATTGTAAGTATAAAAGGAAAACAATTCTGCCCTAATTCCTAATGAAGTAGATTATCTGGGGTGGACTGGGACAGGACGGAGCGTTTTGCGGGTGTTTCCACAGCCAAAAGTGAACCGCTCCGCACCCAAAGGAGGGTCCAAAGCGCTCCAACCCCAGACCACTTCAGCCCTGGGGTCTAGAGCGGTTTGTTGTTGGACTGGTTTAGGGGGAGTGGGGTAAGAGACGTGACACGCAACTACGATTTAGATTTAGATGATTTAGATGAGCAAGGGAAAAAAACACATGCTTAAAAGCATAAATACACACATTTGTCACATTTAACCAAGTGCTGACCTGTTTTGGCTTGATTGACATGCTGCATTAACTGGCATGAATGTAGCCCTACAGCGCCTCCTGTTGGCTAATTCCATAGCACTCCAGGCCGGCTTCTTCTATAGCAGGGGTGGAGAACCTTTTTCACCTCAATGGCCAAAATCAGTTTGTATAAAGTACTCCAAGCTTTTAATTGAAGCTGAGCTACACATTTTGATTATGCTGCAGTTTTTATTTTTGTACATTGTTGCACTACTTAGTATGTTTTTTGTGTGTCTGTATTTTTGCACTGAATATGGAAAGCACTTTGGGACAGTACCTTGACCAAGGGCCTTACAATTTAGCGACATACATTGTAGCATTCATACAACAGAGGTAGGACTGATGGTATGGAGGATAGATGGGAGCAGCGTCTATGTCACATCAGTGATGCCAAAAGGTTAACACCCCTTTTCGAGGGAAAACAGAAGCTCCGTACATTGAATGAATGAGGAAAGATCATCTGAGATCTTTTAATTTACATATGAAAAATGCTTTCTTTGTTTTTATTTAATTATCGAACGTGAAAAGGAAGCCATGCAAGTGACCTGTTGCTTCATATAATTCAGAGAAGACGGTTAACGTTTTAAAACTGAGCAGCTAAGCCCACTGTGATCATGACTTGTCTGTGACATTTGCCTGTGTAACATTTTTGCTGGATGCTTTATAATGTCACTACAACAGCTTCAGCTTTTTGTCTGTCGCTTTTATATTATCAGTAAATTAAAATCACACAGCCTATGATGTAGTTTTGTAGCTTATGAGAGCAAATGGTACATGGTTCATTCAGCAGCTAACCTACTAGCTGCTAATGCTAATGTTAATGTGCGTTTTAAAACCGAGAGAATCATTAATTAGGCCTAAAGCTGAACATGTTAAGTTTGAATATTTACCGATCAGACGTTACACGGCCACAATGTGGAGCTGTTTGCTCAGTAATGAGCCCTGACATGGCCATAACAGCAATCGATAAACTCGCTCATATAAGGTTCCACAAAAAAAAAAAATCTTCCAATCATCTTCTGACAGTGAGTTGATGTGTCCGTAATCAAGAATGGTCATTTTCCTGTGGTTCTGACACTGGTTTAGAATATTTTATCCCCAGAACGAGAAATATTCCTTTTTTCACATACAGACTAATGCAATTTTTCACTCTCGATTTCCCCAAAAGGCGGCATTGCTCAGTAAAAGTTCACGGATGTTGCTCCCATCTATCATAATTTCTATGCATGTCAGACTCACCTAATGTGATGGCTGGAACTGGCAGTGATGATGATGCTACTCGAAGCTGGTTTTTCAAGTTTGGGTCAGTCAGCCTTGAGTCGAGGCGGTTTTTCGCAAGTCAGTCAGTTTGAAATAAAAACTGTTCACAGCGGTATGTTGTCCACAACCGAGATGCATATTTCAGGGCCGGTCTCCTCAGAATGGGTAGATTCTCAGCATCAATGTACAGCTTGTAAAATGGTAAATGGTCTCAACTTATATAGCACTTTTTTTACCTTCATTAGGCCCAAAGCACTTTACAGCAAGGAACCAGTCACCCATTCACACACTAATTTATACTAGGGCTGAATGATGTGGACAAAATTTCATATCTCGATATTTATGCCAGATATCTTGATATCATCCCCCTCCTGGAACCGCCACCTTAACGTGGTGGAGGGGTTTGAGCGCCCGAATGATCCTGGAGCTCTGTTGTCGGGGGCTCTGGTAGGGTCTCCCATGGCAAACAGGTCCTAGGTGACGGGTCAGACAAAGAGCGGTTCAGAAGCCCCTTATGAGAGACCAACAGGCCCGGTTAGAACCATGAGGCCGTCCTTCTGTGGACCCCATAGACTGTTAAAAAGAATAGACAGCTCCTCCTCACTCCTCCCCGTTTACCATAATGACCACTTTCCAGGGGAATCATGGCGGATTTACAGACTCCTCCTCCCCAGCTCTGATGAAGCATGTTCCTAATAAGGGCAAAAGGGCGGGATCTCACTGTAAACTCGGCCCTTGCGTGACGTGTAGCTCGGGCAGCTCCAATGCCAACAGTCCGACCTCCGTTAAGTAGGAGATTAAAAAATATATATTTCGAAAACCAGCCTGGTTTCTATTTTTTGACTAACCCAGCGTTATCTCAGGAGGAATATGTAGCCATATTAAGTGTTGAAAAAATTGAAACCAGGCATTAAAGTTGTTTTTAACGTGTCTAAAGTCCAATGCTTTTCAATGGGGCCTAGCGGCCAAATGGAGGTACTACAGCAATGGAGGAGCAATGGCGGCCTCCAGTGTTTGCGGTCACAAAGCAGAGCAGCCAGCGGCCATTGGTGGACCCACCACCTGCAGGAGGAGCCATAGGGGCTGGTGCAATGTGATTTGGGCAGCTCCAATGGCTGCCCCCACGACCCGGCAACGGACAAGTGGAAGAAGATGGATGGATGGATCTTGATATCAATACGATACAATTTGAACCTCTGACCTTTCGATCATGAAGTGACCCGCTCTACCAACTGCACCACCATTGCCCCAAAAGTCGACAGTGAAAAAGTCGAGCAGAGGGAGGTTGTTGTACTTAGCTTTGAGCTCTTTGTTGCTTTGCCGCTCAATCATTTCCATTTGGAGGTTTTCTGGCACATCAGCTGGTGGCACATTGAACGGCATAGCGAACATTTCCAGTTCCTTTTGCACTTTTTTCACATCACAAAATCTCATCAAATTCCTGAATGAGTTTTGCACACTCACACCACTGACAGGCTGTTGTCTTGCACAGTGGGAAAGTGCACAGTGTTTCCTAGGGATGTAACGATTCATCGAAAATCGATTTAAAATCGATTTAATATGCATAAAATGTGAATCGATGTAAAAAAATTAAAGAATTTTAAAGCCACCCTCAGCTACTCCATTTGCGCTACCGAAATAGACCGGAACATAGCTCGTTGTTTCTAACGACGTTAACTTTTCTCAAGACAAGCTCCACACCTCCCCCTGCCTCACCCCAACACACGCCACACCATGTAAACACATACACGTGTAGGCACCGAAGCAGCAGACGCAGCTACGAGATTAGCGTTAGCGGCTAACGCAGAGTTTAGCATTTTGACAGAAGTTTACCAAAGATCGTAAACTGACAAACATCTGACCAACCTGCTCTGATTCTGCTGAAATCCTCATCAAATGTCCGCTTGTCAATTAATCCAATACCTACAGGAGCTGTCATGTCTTTTCCTCCTTATGTTTACAAAGGCTGCACAGGAGGCTGTGAGGCGTTCGAGGGTGAAAAAACTGCACTGTAGAATTAGTTCTAAATGGTAGTATTATGTTCAAACTGCAAAAAAAAAAAAAGGTTTGGTAAAATAAATATCTCAAAATATTTGCTTTGCTACACATCTTATTTATGATGAAAACATGTAAATTTACAAGCACACAAAATGATTATAGTTCATTTTCATGTCTTGTAATTTTTTGTAATGTACAGTTCTCTTACTGAGACAGTTGCAGTTTGTTACAAGGACAAAAATGCAGATGTTAAAACAAAAGAAACTTTGGTATAATGAGTCATACTCTTTTCTAAAAAAAAAAAAGTTTAAAGGTAAAAAAAAATCGGAAAAAAATCGAAATCGGGAACTTAAAATTGGAAATCGAATCGAATCGGGGCTTGAGTGAATTGTTACATCCCTAGTGTTTCCCCTTTCCAGTTGGGGTTGCCACGGATCGCGCTGTTGCTTCTATTTGGATGCTTGAAAGGCTTGTAAATCACACACTCGCATGTGTTCACTTCAGGCAGAGCCCCTGCTGTAAAAATGACAAAATCTTGCTGCTGCTGAGCACTAAGATGTGAATGAAATAGTTTCCTGAGTCTTTGCTTGTGCTGTGGTGATGAGTGGAATAGTTGTATACCTTTCTCTGACACGTAACGCAAATCTTTCCTCCATCCTGCATCTCTCCCGGATATGATAACAATAGCCTACAATATTGTGTGGTTTGAGTGTGTAGTACTAGCCTGGTTTTACCATCCCTCATACTCATTTCGTTTCGTACAGAGGGTCTGGACTTTCTCAATTGAGCTCCGTTAACAGGTGGGAGGGGTGAACTCCTTTGAAACGATTGGATCTGATTTTCGCTAGCGTGTGGTCGTGACGTATGTAGTGCGCCCGTGTTGAGTGAAGCGAGCTATCATAACTCTATCATAACTCTTGGGAGCATTCCTTGCGTCTACCAAGGCTTCAGTTATAATTTCTGGCTATTTGGGAGCCGAGCCGGAACGGATTGAAGAGCTACCTTTACGTTCGTATCCGCCGCCATTGCCTAACTACAACCAGCAAATGCGGCGCAAATGCTTGACGTCACCGACAACACCCGCCTCCCCGCTCGCCGAGTGGTAGGTTGAAATTCAACCGATGAAACGCAGCCACTGAGATCAAACCCAGACGTACATGCAGGGAAAATATAATTGACCGGAGTTACGGATGGCTAAGGCCAGGCTAGTGTAGTACCTGTCTGTCCAGTGATCATGTCATGGTAAATCCCCTTTAAAACATGTTTGTAATCCAGTGCGTTCTTCATTGTTGTTCTTTGTGTTTCATAAGTTTGTTGAAGCATATAAATTCTCTGATTGGAATGCCTGGGCTGGGGAAAGGCATTTCAAACCACAGCTGCAGTGTTGTCGTCAAGCTTTTCCATTTCTTTAGAGGCAGTAGTTGTTCACCATGAAGGCAAGATCACTGAGCTCCGTGACAGGTTTTCCCTTCATCTCCATGAAGTGCTTGATTTCTTCCCAACTAAGCCATCACAATAATAAACCAGATGACCGTACCCTGACTCGAGTTCGCTGAGCAGCTCTTTGAACTGGCAGTTGTTCAGCACTCTGCTTTTGATTTATGATGGACACAACAGTTTTATCACATTGTTTAGCTTCAGGGAATGTACACACAGACTCTCTTGATGTATGATACAGTGCCATACAATGAAATTATTTGTATCCAGACTCAAGCCGCTCATTTTATGTTTGACGAACGCCATCAGTCCTTTCTGTGCACCCACCATTGCGGGTGCTCCATCAGTAGCGATGCCGCTCAACTTCTCAAAGGTCAGCTCAAAATTGTTCATGACCGCAACACCTTCTTTGAACAATTCCCACCTTTGGTTGTGGTATGTATGGCTTGCAAAGACAGCAGCAACTCCTCCGTATGTGTTGGTGATGGGGCTGATTACGTTAACGGTACATACTTGGTACCGACCGAAAAGCGCCGGTAGAGGGCGACCTCTCCAGATGTCAATAAATGATCCCCAGTGAGTCTAAAAAGCAACCTGAACTCATGAGCATCTTCAGCGCAAATGAAGATGTTTTCTTAAAGGTCCTATATCATGCAAAATCAACTTTTTGGAGTTTTAACCATGTTGTTATGCTATTTCCTTATCAAAAACACCCCAGAGCGGTTTTTGGCTTCATTCACGCAGTTCTAAGCAATCCTGCTCTCTGAGCAGCTGCTCTGCCCTCTCCTGGTAAACCACTGAGCTGTTCCTTCCGTTCCTTTGTGTCGTCACAGCGGAACGGAAGTGCTCTACGTCTGTAATGTAATGCCTTACGACCTGATTTTATTTATAAAACAGCTTTTTAATTTTGTTTTTGTTTTTTGTTTTTTTGGAAAAAAAAAAAAAAAAAAGAAAGCAGCAACTCTCCGACGCGTCTGTGCTGTCCCGCGACGCTAATCAAGCGCACCCACGGCTGGAGGAGCCATGGATCCGAGCAGAAGTGTTGTTTTTGAAGACTGAGCTCTTTCTAACCTACTCTGGACACGCCTGTTCTTTTTTCTTACCAAACGATAATGTCACGGATGCGCGTTTGGCTACGAGAGGAACAGGACTATTCAACCTTCCTAAAGAAGAGTGCACTCGCCAGAAGTTGGAATTTCTTTCCGGGATTCAGCGACTATATCAACCAACCTGATGGATGCTTGGTGAACCTTGGCCAGAATTAAAGTGGATTAACTTTTATAACCAACGCGACCTCATGGGGAGTCCAGACTGAGCGGTGAGTCAATCAAAACGCGTGTTAGCGTGTGTGTTAGCGTGTGTGTTAGCGTGTGTGTTAGCGTGTGTGTTAGCCATTTATGAAACTGTGTTGCACATGTCAACTCCTTATAACTGCATTATGTGAAGTAACTTCACTTTTTGCAGCAATATTTATATTTATAATACTGCAAATGTGGAATGAGCGGAGAGAGGGCGGAGTTAACTGAATCGAAGCGTCTTGTCTTCCGGGTAGGGAAAATACCCCCAGAAATACTTATATTCTCTCAAAAATGAGTACTCCATAGTGATAGAGGTAGAATATATCATATATATATGCCTATACTTTACTTTGGAATGGCTAAAATAGCATGATACAGCTCCTTTAAAGCAAAGCAAGCTATAACTTATTAACACTTGAGTCATTATTGGAGATGGCAGAGCCATCTGAGCCAGGACTAAACCACTAAACTGGTTAAAAACCAGGACTGAATAAAGTTCTTAGACAAAGAGAAAAGCAGTGACAACAAGAAACACATCAGCTATTTACCTTTTAGGATTTTCTCCTGAACTATAGTTTTTTATACACATTATTCTTATTTAATTTGAAATAGCATAGGTATCGGAAAAGTACAGTTAAGGCACCGGTACTGAAAGCAGGTATCGTTAAAGTAGTGGTATCGGAAAAAAACAAACAATACCCAGCCCTAGTTGGTGATGTCTGTTGTTTCATCGCAGGCCAGAGAAAAATATTCAATGTTTCTTGCTGTAAGTGCTTTTTCAATATTTTGTACCATATCAGTTATCCTGTCTGAAACTGTATTCACTCACCCCGTAACCTGCACGTGCAGCGTTTTCTCCGTCAGTGGTCTTGTGAAAGCTGCTTGCTGGGCACCCATAACTCCGATGAAGAGCATTAATTTTATCCAAACGCATTTGTCCTTTCAAGTAGTGGAGTTTAGCATGTTTCGAGGTGTAATGGCTAGGGCTGCAACTAATGATTATTTTTGTAATCGATTAATCTACTGTATCGATTAATTTTACGGATTAACCCTATCAATTAATCGCTTGGCTGTGAATGGTGTATGAAAATTCTAATTTTAAAAAATCAAATTAAGCTAAAGAGGCACCGCTTGAGGACATGTTGATGGAGTAAACTTGAAGTAAATGTTTGTTGGAGGCTCTTAAGGTGGGTTCAGACCAAACATGCGTCCACGCCCCATCTGCCTCTACTTGGACGCCAAACATTGCCGCTTCACACTCTTGAGAAACGCCTGTTTGCGGCGCGTGAAGTTTGCAAGCGTCATAATTAGGAGGCGTGTCATACAACTCGGGTCGAGCGCAAACTGCGATGATCAACTTGTCCTCCATGCTGCAGGTAACAGGTGACGCTTGTGCTCACTATATGAGCCCAGTCCCTGATTGGTTAACAAGGCGTAAATGAACGCACGTCTAGATTGGATTACTTGAGTGCATGAAGCAGTGGGCGCGGCATCCCTGCTTGTGTACCGCTCTGTTCTCCCTGGCTTGATGCGCGTTATCCTCATCCGCTCGCATTTGCTACGCTTCATATGCGCGGACGACATTTCGAAGCGCATCGAAGCACGTCTACATAGGGTTAACATGGAAGTTGCAGTGTGGTCGCGTTTGGTGTGTACGCATCTTTAGTGCCAATTTCGGGGGGGAAAAAAGGGGGAAAAAGTCAACATTGGCGCAAATAAGTCAGTTTTTTACAGGCCAAAAATAGCTCATGACCTAATTAACTTTAACTTCGTTTCACAGTTTATGATATTTTCGTGTTCCTGACATTTTTATTTGACTAAGAAAGCCTGTGTAAGCTTAAACAGTTGTTAGCTTAACTCATAGGGAGACACAGCACAACTTACCAGCACGCAGGTTTCTCATCTCAGTGAGGGACAGAGCCGACTGCAGATAGTCTTCTGAGCTGTGTGTGCGTGCGTTTGCGTCATTACGCCAGGGCGGTTACATGACCCAACACGGCCAAACAAACCAGGGCAGCTACAAGCTAGTTGTAAACATTTAAAAACGATCTCTTCTGGTTAAATGAGCAATGGTTAGTCAATCTTACATAAATAAATGCATGGAAATGAGCTATAATTGTTAAGACAGTCGTTGTTTCATCAACAGGTTGCAGAAATGTTTAATGTTTTGGCATTTTTTGTTCTCTTTTTTAATTGATTTATTTATTTAGTACATTTTATAGCATGTTTTATAGCTTTAGATTAATTTTAAATATAAATGTATATTCTGTATTCGTGTCTCATGGCTTGCTTGTTTTTTTATTTTATTTTTTTGGATCAGTAGGCAACATTATTTGGTTTCTCTTAAACTCTTGATAGAATTGTATGAAGACAAAACAGTATTGAGGATGATGTATGGGTGTTGTCGTGAGTCATCTTTGACATGTCAAACTCTACGGGTGCTTACATTTTTTTTCAGGTCGCAAGAACGCCGTACGTCTGCGTGAGTCATCTGTACAGCCAGTAGACCTGGGAGATATATCGTTTAGACAATAATATCCAAATTGTTGTCTGAACGTTATGCAAAATTAGGATATCGGATATTTCATTTTCTTTTTCACCACAGTTTTTTCGGACTTTGTCGCGTTGTCCTTGCGGGTTACCGTAGCGCGGTGTGAGCCAGCCGCAGGTCTATCCCCAGTCTCCTTACAATAAAACACAAGTAAACTGCCCAGAGGCTGGTGAACTTTGGTGAGCATTTCACTGTGATGGAGATGAAGTTGCAAATATTGTAGCAACATGATTTTATCTTGTGTTCTGTGTTCTCCCAGTTGAAGGTAGAGATTTAGATGAATACATAGAATAAAATGGCTTTAAATGGATTTGCCCTATTGTCTAAAGGCTTTGATTTTGAAGTATTTTTTCAGGTGTATTATTAATACACCTGAATTAATTATAATTATATCACCAAATACATTGCCAAATACACTGTTTTTGTGATATTTCTTTTTCATACTGTGACATACATTTTGTTCATATCGCGCTGCCCTAATGTTTAAATCAATAATGTCTAGGGATGGGTACCGTTCATTTTTTTCCGATACCACTACTTTAACGATACCTGCTTTTTGGTACCGGTGCCTTAACAGTGCTTTTATCGGTACCTATGTCATTTTAATTCAATTAAAATAACGTGTATAAAAAAATGTTGTTCGGGAAAAAGTCCTAAAACAGCAAAACAGAAGCTCCACAGGCCGCAGCACCTGTAACTTTGTGTTTTGAACACAATTTCCACTTAAGCAGTGATAAAAGAAAGAAAGGACATTATTACCTCCTGAGCTGCAGAGACAGGACAGATCCACATCATGACATGGTTTTCTTTCGGATAAACTTTTCTAAACACACTGCGCTTTGACGAAGTAAAAGCACTTTCCCGTCAAAGATCTTTACATAGTGAGAGTGCTCACTCTGCCACTAATAATCTACAAAAGTGTCTAATACAGAGTGAGCGCTCACTTTTCCACAAACAATCTTTGATATTCCCCTCGCTGCAGCTGCTTGTAAAGTTGTAAACGGCACGTAAACTCAGCCTCCGTGGGTCTGTCGCTAAAGACGTCTTTCTCATTGTCACTGCTCCATTTTGTTTTTCAACATGCCTAAAACTCAAGTTTCTTATTCAGTCCTGGTTTATAACTGGTTTAGTTTCGCTCTGGGTTTTACAACCGGTGTATGTCCTGGTTTAGTCCTGGCTCAGTCCTGCCGCGGACCGAGGCAGAGCCATCTCTATTACAAGAGTTTAGTAAGTTATAGCTTTGCTTTCCTCCATTTGCGCTGAAGCGGCTCATTATCAGCGCACACGTTCATGTTGCTTTTTTTAGACTCGCTGCGGGTCGTATATTGACGTCTGGAGAGAAAAAGAACCGAAAGTTGGCACCGAAATAATTTTTGTTTTTTGATACCACCCCCAACCGGAGCTTTTCCGTCGGTACCAAGTACCGTTTAACGGCGCCCATCCCAAATAATGTCTCATATCTTTTATGTACTAGTAATTCTATACAATAATAGGTCAGATACAGCAAGTCAAAAGACCAACTGGACCGTCTTTGCCAGTTTGCACACATTTCTTTGAAGGATTGCAAAAATATTGTCTGAATATCGATATCGAGATATTGAAGAAAAATATCGAGATATTCATTTTTGTCAATATCTCCCACCCCTAACGGCCAGCGTATGTCTTTTGTACGTTTTGTACGAAAGTTTTTTCGTATGCCGTACTTGCAGACTTCGTATTTGTATCGTGTGCCACACGCACACCTTTAGTGCGGCCAACGCACGGTCCTCTATACATTTTGTGTAAGTCGTTCGTGAATTGCCCGTTCGGCGAGAGTGCATCTACCGCACGAAAACTCCGATGTATAAAGCTTCAGAGCTGCCTCTGACCAAGTACAAAGTACTGTACAAAGTTTTTGCAATACGCCGAGGGGAAGAGGGAAGGTGAGGAGAGAACAGGCGTCAGAGAGGGAGGCGAGAAAGGCGTTATGCTGGTGTGACGCGCAGCAGCTTCACCAAAGGTTTTTTTTTTTTTTTTTAGATCTATGTATGCGAATGTAAGATTTGTTGTCACCGTGGCTTTCGCTCTCCAGCTCTTGGAAAAGTGTGTCATATTGCTCAAACATGCGCCTTCTCTGTATCCAAGGGTGAAATACATAGACTATTCCCCTCCAAATTGCCCGGTAATCTCTGAGATAACGCACGGCGTTGGTGCACACGACGTACAGATCGTGTGCTGTTCTTACAAACTTCATACGAAGCCGCATGAATCCACGGTCAGTACGTTTATTACAGGTTGGTTGTGCGTTTGCTGTACGAATGAAGTGACAGCCGCACGTCTGAGCAGCCTGCGTGTGACGCGCGTTGATCTGAACACCCCAACTATGTTCTCCACCAACAAAAAATAAACACAGAGATTTTGTTAGTCTGAGAGATTGTTCTATATTTGGTTCATGGCTCTGTGTCAGACACAGGTGAGGTCTCGCATTTATGTGAATCCATTCACAGTGAGAGATTATTAAATGTGGGAAATTGTCCTGATGCATGTGCTGTGTGCTCTTTGTGCTGGCAGTGTTAACGAGAAAAACTGTTATTTGTAAGTGTTTTTCAGTTTCAGTCATGAATTATTTTTAACTCAATGAAAATGACTTTATTCAAACCGTGCACTGGTTCATGAATCTTATTCCACATTTACAAATGTGGATTTGTTTTTTTCTACATCATTCAGTTTTACACCTTCCAATGTCAGCTGTAACACATTTATGTAAACATGGAAGATGAATTTGTTATGCAATAGGAGAAATGTGTGCTTCCTATTGCATGCAAATGGCCTTTTAACCCGTTCCAGTCACATTCCTGAGTGTGCACTTAAGGTTTTCTTTGATTTTGGTAGTTCAGCCATTTTAACTGCTGCTGTTGACACTATTCCTTCTCAGTCAGGCTGGAGAACTCGTGCTGTGTGTTTCGTTACAGCTTCTACTTCATGCAGGTTTTAGTGCGGTGTACTTTTCACTTGTGTTTATCACTTTAATGAGAGCTGGTTAAGCTAAACTGAGAAACGCTTGTTTTCAAAAGTGAATTTCTACTGTGATTCAGACACTACAATCCTGATTATTGTCGGCTGTTGGATCATTGGCGTAAATCATATGTCCTTCTCCTCTTTTAAAAAATGCCGACTGAGAGAGATGTGGTCAGCCTATTTTCACTTCTGTGCTTTTATTCTTTCAGTCACATTTTGCTCATTTTCTTATTTGCTTCAAAGAAATGGGGGCATAAATGGCTTACTCCTCCTGGTTCTGTCTAACTTCGGCAGCACAGTTACGGTCAATGATTAAGTGATCACTGTGTCTAAGTGCAAAACCAGGTTTACTTATGACTGACAACAGTTCCAGATGTGCAAGCTTCGACTGCGGAGTGAGAGCATTAAAAAGACTTCAAAGTAAAGTCGGTCAGATATGCTCTTTAATCAAATTTAACTGCTATGAAAAGGGAACTTGAGTCACTTTATGCCGCACACGAGGACACGAGGTTGGAAGCTAAGAATCTAAGCGTTCACTCACTGAGCTTTAACCACTGGACTAGCACTAAATGGAAGCTGGAGTTGTGGGAGTAAGAGAGAGTGCCTTTATCTTTTATGACCTACTAGATTGGCTCTGGTAACCCTGACTCAATCGGCTTTTTAGTTGGATTATTGTCTTGACAACCAAAAAAAGATGTATCCAAAAGAACTTTTGAAATCAATTATTATATATTTATTTGATGAATTGTTTGGGACAGTGCCACACGTGACATAAGAGCCACACCGGATTATAGCCATGGACTTATTTTCATCCGTTGCCTCTCATTAAATACTTGTTTTTGGTAGAAAGGGAAACCGGAGCTCCCGAAGGAGCCCTACACAGACACAAGGAGAACATGCCAACACACAAAAAGACCCGGGACCTTCTTGACGCTGTACACACTCAGAGGCTTATACTGCAGCAGTCTGCTGACCTCCATGTTTGTGCTTTGTCCTCTTTACAGGTGTTGGTGGAGACGGGCGAACACAGAGCCTGCTCTAACCCAAGCACAAGCCTACTACTACTCCTACTCCTACTCTCCCCACTTGTTTGGCTCACATATTAAAAATAGACCACTATTGCTCACTCCTTTTCCATTTACATAATTGACCACGAGTTGAGAGAGAATCCAGGATTACAGATTGGATTCCCCCTTCAGAGCATGCCCCTAAAAGGGAAAAGAGGCAGTATCTTCTCTGTGAACGGGCAGCATCACTTTAAAAACCAGCAGAAAAAGACGAAACTAGGATTCTATATTGTGTGACAGAACTCTGGGGTCACGTCTAGCCACTAAGGGGTGCTATTGCAGCGATCAATCAATCAATCAATGGTTTTGTATAGCCCAATATCACAACAGGAGTTGCCTCATAGGGCTACACCGAACATTAAAGCAATAAAACAGAGCAGTAAATAAGACAATGTAAAGTTCAGGTGAATCAAGTATCCAGGCAAACATAATGTCCAAATAAGCGTCAGCAGTGGGTGGCGACGAGCGGCGCGGGTGTCCCCTGTCCTTAGACTCTCCAGCACGGCAAGGAAAAACTCAAACCCGGGGGGAGAAAAGAGAAACCTTGGGGAGAACCACAGATGGAGAGATCCACTCCCATGGACAGACAGGCTATAGAGACCCAGGGCCGATGGAGTCCCTCAGCAGACGGGCCAAGATCGCAGACCGTCCAGTCCTTGTTGTCAATCCAGTAGGCAGGGTTCCTCCATTCAGCCGGGTTCCTCCGCTCGATCTACAGTAGACAGTGAACCAATGTGCTTGTGGAGAATGATGTGAACAGGGCCTACAATACATACCTGGAAATATTGTGTTCCTTATATAACAAACACTGCCCGGCGCGTCAATGTAAAAGAGAGAAAAAAATACTAAAGTGTCCATGGCTAACATAAGGGCTACTTGATGCATGTAAAAAGAAAAATTATTTATATAAACAATTTATGAACCAAAGAACAAAACAATCTGAGGAACGGTATAAAGTATACAAGAACAAACTAACAACCATTGTACGAAATAGCAAGAAATTATACTACGAAAACAAACTAAATGAAAACAAAAGCAATATTAAAGGAATCTGGAGTATACTGAATAAATTGTTAAGAGACAATTATACTATTAATTCATATCCTGACTATTTTATAGATAATGACACTGAAAACTACGATATGAAGAATATTGTCAATAAATTCAATGATTTCTTTATAAATGTTGGACCTGAATTAGCGGCCCAAATCCCACCAAGTAATAATAACAAAAGGGCGGATTCAGCTATTGTAAGGAACCCACAAACCATCTTCCTCTCTGACGAGAGTGAGACTGAAATTAAGTCTATTGTGAATAAATGTAAAAATAAATCATCTATGGACTGCTTGGACATAAATATGAGATTAATAAAAAGAATAATTGACAATATCCTGAAACCCTTAACGCACATATGTAATGTATCACTGCAAACTGGAACTTTTCCAGACAAAATGAAAATAGCCAAAGTGTTACCTCTATTTAAAAATGGAAGTAAACACATATTTACAAATTACAGACCAGTCTCTCTGCCGCAGTTTTCAAAAATATTGGAGAAAATATTTTACAGCAGGTTGGAAAAATGTATCTCGAAGCATGAGCTAATTTATGAAAGGCAATACGGATTTACGTAGACCCAAAAGATCGACCACTATGGCTATTATTGATGCTGTGGAAGAAATCACCAGTGCTCTAGACAACAAAAAACATACTGTTGGAATCTTTATAGATCTAAAGAAAGCATTCGATACTATCAATCATTCTATCCTTGTACAAAAATTAGAAAAATATGGTATTCGGGGAGTTGCTGGGAACTGGATTAAAAGCTATTTAGATGAAAGACAACAATTTGTTAAGATGGGGGACATTGAATCAAAATGTATGAGCATCGTTTGTGGACTGCCCCAAGGGTCTATACTGGCACCTTTGCTATTCAATCTTTATATCAATGATATATTTAAAGTATCAGAATTATTAAAAATGGTGTTATTTGCTGATGATACCAACATATTTCATTCTAACGATAACTATAATAGACTTATAAAGGATGTAAATCAGGAACTAGCTAAACTTAAAACATGGCTGGATTTAAACAAATTATCACTCAACCTAAGCAAAACAAAAATTATCATGTTTGGCAATTACAAGGAATGTCCTGAATTATTTATAAGTATAAATGGTACTAAAATAGAAAAAGTGACAGAAATAAAATTTTTGGGAATCACAATAGACAACAAACTGAGCTGGAAATCACACATTGGACACATACAGAGAAAGATATCAAAAAACATTGCGATTATAAATAAGGCCAAGTACATTTGAAATCATAAGGCGCTGTATATATTGTATTCCAGTCTTATACTGTCATACTTAACTTATGGAATTGAGGTCTGGGGTAATAATTATAAAAGTTCACTCCATCCCCTTGTAATACTCCAAAAACGAGCAATCAGAACTATTCATAAAGTTGGATACCTCGAACACACAAATATATTGTTTCTTCAAAGTAACATGCTTAAAATGGATTTAATAGATTTTTATACTGTACAATTAGTATATAAAGCTAACCAGGACCGATTACCAGCAAATATTCAAAAACTATTCATAAAAGAGATGACTGTTACAATTTGAGGGGATGTGGTCAACTTATCGTACCAGCTATTAGTTCCACGATGAAAAGTATGTGTACGTCTGTGTGTGGTATCAGGCTCTGGAATAAACTGGGAGCCCAACTCAAGCAGTGCTCTTCCATATATCAATTCAAATCAAAGTATAAACAACTCATATTGTCCAAGTACAGGACAGAGGAATATCCTTGAGTGTAGAAATGAAAATAACTGCGGAGTATTCTATTTATGATGTGTTACTGTAACTGACAAACTAAAGAGTATCACTGTTTATTTTACTTAGCCATACTGTGCTCATGTAGTTATAAAACTGATTGTATCCGCTTATGTACATAGTGTATATATACCTGTAGATTACCCTATTTATTTATGTTTTGTTTTGTTTTCTTTTCTTCACATATGTACTAGCTATGTGATTCTGAAGTTAAAGCTTTGTACTTATATGACTATAAGTACAAATGCAGATCGCTGTACCTCTATCATTTACTATCACCATTACTTTTCCTGATGTGTTATAACTAAATTAAGAGCAACAAAGACAAAAAACTTAAAGAACACTATCGTGGGTGCTTGTTGTCATCATCGCTGCTCCTCAACTACACAAAGGATAAAAGTAGGCGAGACATGGACCTGTTGGAGAGAAGGGCCCCCCCTCCTCCCAGTAGGCTCATTAAACTCGTCATGTAACTCCTCATACACCACAGATTACAAACATCACTTGTAACCTCAATTACTCAGGGCAGCAGGGTTGGGCCAGATGATTGGGGGTCACTACCCCCTCCCGGCTGGCCCACACTCCGCTTTTTAATGCACCTCACAGAATAGGGCTCACACTATCATATAACCTGCTGTAGATGGTGACAACGAAGTGACTGATTTTGAATTAATAACAATAATAACAATTAAATAATATTATAATGGTATAATAAAATAAGGAATCAATAATGATAATATAATAGTTAAAAATATGAAATAAATTTACATCATTAATAAATCATATAATATGGTCGTTAATAACATAATCCATAATATTGTGTCCATTAAAAGCATTTAATTCATAACAACAAGGAACAAATGATCAAATTAAAAGATTGGTGACTAGTTGTTTTGGCAGTGATGGGTATTTGTAATTATTGAAGAAAAGGTTAGAGTTTTCTTTCCTTCCCTTGGGATTAATAGAATATTGTGATGTTATTATTGCTGATTGTAAAGTCACTGGAATAGGACAAAATAACTGTCATATTTTCTTGATTATGCTTAGTAAATGAATGTATTAAATTCTTCAGTACACAAGGGGGTAGGTGCAAACAAGCTTAAGCTTCTGCCTACTCCTTTTGAGCATCATATCCACGCCATTTGTTTATTTAATTAATTACTTATTCACCTACGACTATCTTTTTGGCTTAGTTTACTGTACTAAACTCTGTGTATATGTAGAACTTTGTGGAACGCAGATGCTCAAATAAAAAAGATGAATTGAATTGAATAGTAATGAACAGACTACAGATAAAATAAATATTGTATCATAATAAGACAAAGTTTGCAGTAGGAAGAGGATAGCGCTCAGTGTACCGTACTTCCCACAGCAGCTTAGGAGAACTAAGGCAGCTTTTACTTCAGGCTGTGGGTTAGAGCTTTACTTCAGGCTGTGGGTTAGAGCTTTACTTCAGGCTGTGGGTTAGAGCTTTACCTAACTGACCTGATCATAAGCTAATTCTCAGAGGTACGTTTTGAGCCTAGTCTTAAATGTAGGGACTGTGTCTGCTTCTTTAACGTGAGCTGGGAGTTTATTCCATAAAACCGGAGCTTGGTAGCTAAAGGCTCTTCCTCCTACAGTGATTTTGGAGACTCGAGGAATCACTAGTAGCCCTGAGTTTTGAGAGCGGAGTGCTCTGGTTGGCTGATATGGAACGATAGCGTCTTGGAGATAAAGCGGAGCCATACCCTTTATGGCTTTAAATGTGAGGAGCAGGATTTTAAATTTGATTCTAAATTCAACAGAAAGCCAATGGAGAGACTTTAGCACAGGTGTAATGTGTTCTCTCTTCTCTTTGTACGTGTTAACAATCTTGCAGCTGCATTTTGAACTAATTGAAAACTTTTTATGGAACTTTTAGGACACGCTGCTAGCAGGCAGTTACAGTAGTCCAGCCTTGATGAAACAAAGGCATGAATAAGTTTTTCTGCATCACTCTTAGGTAGGATGTTTCGTATTTTAGCAATGTTGCACAGGTGAAAGAACGCAATTTTACAAGCCTGGTTTATTTGTGTTTTTAAAGAGAGGTCTTGGTCAAACAGAACTCCAAGGTTTTTTACAGTAGAGCTCGTCGATACGCTAACATTATCCAGGGAGATGATCTGCTGAGATAAAATCTGTTTTTGAGGACCTAATATAATAACCTCGGTTTTATCAGGGTTAAGGAGGAGGTAATTTACAGTCATCCAGGTCTTAATGGCTTTTACACAGGAGCTAAGCTTATCTATCTGTCTGATCTGATCTGGTTTCATTGATAAGTACAGCTGTGTGTCGTCCGCGTAACAGTGAAAATTTATATTGTGATTTCGGATTATGTTACCTAATGGACGCATGTACAATATAAATAAAATTGGCCCGAGCACTGAGCCCTGTGGCACCCCATAGCACACTTTGGAACACGGTGAAGACTGTTGGTTTACATTAACAAATTGGTGCCTATCAGATAAGTAAGATTTAAGATTTCTCTAACTGGTGGAGTCTGATTAAAAAGCCTCTGCTTGTGTTCCCACAGATTGCTCAGAAGTATGACCCGCAGAAAGAGGAGGAGCTGCGCTTCTGGATCGAGGAGATGACGGCCATGAGCATCGGAGAGAGCTTCCAGAAGGGCCTCAAAGATGGAGTCATCCTCTGCGAGTGAGGAGAGATAATATTTGCCTTTTGAAATGTAGTGGAGTAAAAGTAATAGGTTCTCAACTCAAATACTTCTCGAGTAAAATTACAGATCCTCAGAAATTTACTTACTGTATGAGGGTATGCTATTGTGCATTTTTTGTGTGGAAGGTCGACACTGGAGCGCCTAGAGGATACACAAATGCAGGGAGGATCGCAAGATGTGTCTACTTTGATGGTTTCTTTTGTTATTTCTTTGTTATAGCTACAAACACATTGTGAGTGTGAGATTTTCAAATCTGTGCTCCTGTGCTTTCAGATTGATAAACAAGCTTCAACCTGGAGCAGTGAGGAAGATCAACCACTCTCAGCTCAACTGGCACAAGGTAACACTGAGCTTATAGGGCACATTGTCCAGATTGAATAAGGTTTTAAGTCGAGCTTCAGTTCTTCAGTTTTACAGATCTACGTTTGAGGACTAGAGATAAGACAAGTGAAATGGAAAGCTCTTAATATATGGAATTCACATGCATTTCAGAACATGTTTGTAGCGGTCTCAACTACAGGGTTAGCAGGTTTTAGACATGATGTATAGTAGCATTAGACCTAATGGTACCATCTGTTAAAATAGCCAGTTAGATTAGTTTGTTATAGATGTGTCGCCCGAGTGTGCAGTGTCTGACCAGTGTTTCTGTGTCACAGCTGGAGAACCTGGGGAACTTCATCAAAGCCATGCTGAGGTACGGCCTGAAGCCCAGCGACATCTTTGAGGCCAACGACCTGTTTGAGAACGGCAATATGACACAAGTCCAGACATCCCTTCTAGCCTTGGCCAGTATGGTGAGTGTGCACACGGTATGGTAGGGCTGCAGTTTATTTTAGTAATCTAATCTATTCTTTGGACAATTACAAAAGTGGAAATTATCTCAAGTATGTTCACTTTGCAAACAAACCCAGGATTGGGAAGATGTCTCTGTGCCCTCACACCGGCCCAGCCTGGAGATTGTGGGAAGATTACATCATCATAACACGCTGTTTATTGTCATGTCTAAAGGACGAGTGCGTTAAAATGTGACTGGTCAGTATGGTGGGTGTGGACATGGAGCACAACACTGGTCAGTATGGGGAGTACGACATGTTTTTTAGAGAGGAGAGTCCAGCACGAGCTCCAGTGGAGGATCAGGAAGGCCAAGAAGGACTATGGGGAGAAGCTGGAGCAGAAGCTGGCGCAAGGTAACGTGCGGGACGTGTGGAGGGACTGAAGAACATCTCCGGATTTGGAGTGCCAGAGGGACAGCTGATGGAGACCAGCGTGGGGCGAATGAATTCAACGAACATTTCAACCGTTATGATTCTCCCACCACTCCCTCTGCCCCCTCCCTGCTCCCACCTCCTCACATGTCTCCAGCCTAATGGACACTGCCCCCACTCCCCCGACTACCTTCACCTGCCTCCAGCCACCCGCACCCACGTCTCCAGCCCGCACCATACGGACTCCTCCAGCACCTGCCCCCCCCCGGCAGTCCACCCCAGTCCTCCCCTCTCCATCACACCGGACCAGGGGTCTCATTTATAAAGCCCACGTACGGACAAAATGAGGCCAAAACCTTCCGTACGAACTGTTCTGCGCCAAAGGTGGTATTTATAGAAATCAAACCGAACGTGAAACATTACGCACCACCACACTAGGTTTGTACCTGTCGTACGCAGTCCGCACTTTTCAGAAACGCTGCAAACACACGAGGAGAGGCGAGGGAAAGCAGCAAGGGGAGGTCGGATTGAGGAAATGAAGTCTGGTGCACATTTTAAACTGCCCATTTCTTTATTTTCTACAGAAATGATTAAGATCATTAAAATAAAATCTAGGAAATCAACCGTTGGCTTTGTGTAGTGTTTCAATCTTTCGTTTAAATACTTAATAAAAATATTGTAGTCATGTGTGACACTCAAAGACGTGCACGCTCATGTACGCTCATGCACGGACACCGGAGCGCACTGCCGCCAGCTGGGAGCGAGAAGCAGGAAGGATCCGAGCCGCTCTGTGCTTTTAACCAAAGTCTGACCAACTCCTGCAGAGACCGTGCTGAGGGCTGGTCCAAGGCACAAGTCCATTCAGAGACGCTGCGTAATTACGCGCTGCAGCTCCACAACCTCTCTCTTTCTCATACCACCCGGACTCTGCTCCTCATTCATGCCCAAAGCGAACCGGTGCCTCATCCCCAAACCCCGACTGCACGTACAGCGAGCTCAAAAAACAATAGACTATCTGAGTGATTCAAAGCCCACCGAGCTTATTCTGTAGTTTCAGGAAATTTGAGCTCCGTGAACAGCACTGGGAAATATCACAATCAGCGTCTAAAAGGCTCTTCTTTACGTTCTAAAAGTGTATTTCCAAAAGTTTTATTGATGAGACACTGCACTCTGCCAATAGGTAACTTGTGATCAGAGAAACGGTAACATGTCAGTAAAGATCCACCCGGCCCCTCCCTCTCTGCTGCGGCGTGTGGCCCCTCCCTCTCTGCTGCGGCGTGTGGCCCCTCCCTCTCTGCTGCGGCGTGAGGCCCCTCCCTCTCTGCTGCGGCGTGTGGCCCCTCCCTCTCTGCTCCCGGGGTCTCGGCAAAACCCTGTCATTATCGCCTCATGTTTAGGTAAATCTCATTCATAAGTTACTTTGCATGTCCTTATATGGTGACATGGAGACGTGCAGGGGGCGTGACGTGAGGAGGGGTCATGTGCGCACATTTCTGCTCCAGGTGGAATTTGTGAAGGGGAGTTTACGTGGTGCTGCACGTACGGAGGGTTTCATAAGTCCCAATTTTTTCTCCGTACGTGAAGTTTGGGTTTTGCTCGTACGGACTCTTATAGGCAGATTCTCACAGACAGTTTCATAAATGAGACCCCAGGTGAGGAGAGAGCTGAGGCGACTGAAGCAGAGGAAAGCTACAGGACCAGACGGCATCAGTCCAAGGCTGCTGAGGACCTGTGCAGACCAGCTCTCCGAGGTCCTCAGCCACATCTACAACCTGAGCCTCAGCCTGGAGAAGGTCCCCGTCCTGTGGAAGACCTCCTGTGTGATCCCGGTTCCTAAAACGGTGCACGCCAGGGAACCGGCCCACTACAGACCAGTCGCCCTGACCTCCCACCTGATGAAGATCATGGAGCGGCTCATCCTCACCCACCTCTGCTCTGTGGTGAGCTCCACCCTGGACCCGCTGCAGATTGCCTACAAGTCTAACGTCAGAGTAGAGGACGCTGTCATCTACCTGCTGCAGCAGGCGCTCACCCACTTGAACCTTGCCGGAACGCTGTGAGGGTCATGTTCTTTAACACCATCAGCCCGGCGCTGCTGCGGGAGAAGCTGGAGGACGTGGGAGTGGATGGTCACTTTCCCAAAATGGTTGGGAACCACTGCTCTAGAGGAGCTGAGCAGCTCTTTCAGTGGCAGACTGAGACACCCTCAGTTCAAGACGGAGCGCTACCCCAGGGCCTTCATCCCCACTGCTGTTAGAGGGTACAACAAGACTGTAAAGTAAATGTGCAATAACCCACTTTTGCAAAACTACGTACAATACTCTTTTTGCAGCGCCACTTTATTCTCTGTACAACCTGCACTAGGACTGTAAACTTTGCACTGCCGACCTTGATATTCTACTTTTTATAGTCTGTTCTAATTTTTTATATTTTTTATTTATTCTTTATTTTTTATTTATATTTCTGCTCCATTTTTTCTTTTACTCATTGTTCATAAGATACCTCTTTTTTTACTACTAACTGTTTGCACATTTCCTGTCTATTTTGGCCAACCTGAGTGATCTTAAGTGCCGAATATAATGATCAAAAAGGATAATCTTATCTTATGATGAGTGTGGACATGGAGCACAGCACTCCTCAGTGTGGTGAGTGTGGACATAATAGATACATAAATAAACATCAAACTTGTATCATGCTTTTTTGAACACTCAAAGACGCTTAACAATATATATAAAAAAAAATTAAAAAAAACTCTTCTTCACCCTCTTTTTCCTCCAAGCTCGGGTCCTCTACCAGAGGCCTGGGAGCTTGAGTATCTTTGCAGTTCCTAGAACTGCACTTTTCTGGACAGAGATGTCTGATGTATTTCCTGGGATCTGCTGGAGCCACTCCTCCAGTTTGGGGGTCACTGCCCCGAGTGCCCCAACGACCACAGGCACTACTGATGCCTTCACTCTCCAGGCCTTCTCCAGCTCTTCTCTGAGCCCCTGGTATTTCGCTCTCTGTGTGTGTGTGTGTGTGTGTGTGTGTGTGTGTGTGTGTGTGTGTGTGTGTGTGTGTGTGTGTGTGTGTGTGTGTGTGTGGTGTGTGTGTGTGTGTGTGTGTGTGTGTGTGTGTGTGTGTGTGTGTGTGTGTGTGTGTGTGTGTGTGTGTGTGTGGTGTGTGTGTGTGTGTGTGTGTGTGTGTGTGTGTGTGTGTGTGTGTGTGTGTGTGGTGTGTGTGTGACACACCGACCGACCCGCATGTGATTCTGGAGGGCAAAAGGAAAGTTAATACCATCTCGTGTCTGCTAAAGCCTGGCAGTAGATGTTCCCATCATGCTGTTCACGTGAGGACAGTCGAGTCACATCAGGCTTTTGAAACAAGCACTTTCTAAATGCACAACAAGAGAACATTTTCTCCAAATTGTGGGAATGCTTTTGGTGATTTTAATGATATTTAAGTGCCGATTATGATAATAAATTAATAGCCTAAATGTAATTGTTAGACTGGTTTAGGCAAAATGTAGACTTGGACTGTTAGGTGCACAGAGGTTTTTTTTTGTTTTGGATCTGTAGTATTTGCCACAGATGAAAATTCTCTTGCAGCAGTCCGATTAGTGCAGTAGCTCGTGATCCTCGGCACAAAGATGCTCCATATTAGTCGACTCTTTCAGTTTAAATTTGTTAGATGGTCTGTCAAGCGACTGTTTTGCCGGTGGATGTCTTAAAATGTTGTTCGAGATATTAACGAGGTTCTGAGTGGGCTGTGTTGATTGTAGAGCATTGAGGAGGCGAGCCTTTTTCCCTCTGGCGTAGTGCGCATGTGCGGGATCACTGACAGTAAACAACATTCAACGTGCGTATAGAAAAGATGTTGATTTCAGCATTAGACTACTAATATCAAAATAGAAATAATTTAAAGAGACTCAACAACTCCCTGAAGCCGCTGTACACTGTCTGTGCCCTGCAGGCAAAGACCAAAGGCCTGGACACCAAGGTGGACATCGGTGTGAAGTATGCAGACAAAGCACAAAGACACTTCGATGAGGGCAAGATCAAGGCGGGACAGTGTGTCATTGGACTGCAGGTAACTCCTCTGGTCATCTGGGACAGTTTGGGCTGCACGATGAATCACAATCAAATCACAACCACTGAAAAAGCTGCTAACCCAGTAGTTTAGGTTTTTCAAAGGCTAATATGCTGGCTATTTTTGGCCGACTTTTCCAAATGTCTTGGCCATTTCCCATGTTGACTCTTTTAAACTGTAAAATGTGTTGGTGTTGATCTGCGACAGCAGGGGGTGCTTTATTAGAGGCATAGGGCTGATTTAATCAAGATATTCCTGTTTTGTCGATACGACTGTGGGAACTCGTTTTTAAAGACAAAAATCAGATTCAAAAACAACAAATGGTATGTCTCTATCTCTTATGGTCCTGAAATTATCAGCAAAAGTCTGCAACATTTAATATAATCGATTTTAATTGCGACGTTTCTCAGTTCCTCTGAGGCTGAGGAAGTTGTGGGAGGCTCATTTTAAAGCTCTGAGCTCTTGCCAATGCATCATTGGCATTAAATTGGCTGATAGCCGATATTGTTCTTGAATTGCATGCTAATAATAATAATTCATTTTATTTGATGTTCCTTGTATTAGTTTAGCAGTTCATTGTTTAGTCTTAAAAAGTACAGTCTTAAAAATATGATCACATCACAATGCTTCTCACAAAGGAAAACTCAGTTTATCCTGAACAGAAGCAGGCATTTCTCAGGGGACTCATCCATTTTTTGAGTAATAAAACCTCTTAAAGAATTGATTCCCAACCTTGGGGTCGGGGGTCACTTGGAGCATCTGAGAAAAGAGGTCCAAACTATACGGGTAGAATTCTGCTCAAGAGAGGGCATTTTAATATACTCTATATGTATTTAGTATTTCAATGAGCGCAAATAACATAAACGGAAAAAGGTTGGGCTCTGTCATTGTTTCCTCTTTAAATATCACTTAAACTGTATATTTTACCAGCAGATCAAATTCAACACTGTTTTAATGGTATTTCAAACAAAAGACTGTGATTATGTTTGAGTTTTTTGCTGCCTGATGGCCAAACTGTTGTGTTTTAGATGGGGACAAACAAGTGTGCGAGTCAGGCTGGGATGACCGCGTACGGGACCCGCAGACACCTGTATGACCCCAAGACCCAAACGGAGAAGCCCTACGACCAGAGCACCATCAGCCTGCAGATGGGAACCAACAAGGGCGCCAGCCAGGTACAGCCCAGGCAGACTTCAACACTCTGTCAGACCAAAACTATGCAAAAGCTGAATAAACACGCACTTTCTTCATATTGTTGACTGCAGACGGAGAACATTATCTCACAAACCATTCTACACATCCTGATTTACACACATGAAAATAAAAGGTTACAACTTTCAGACTGACAATTTGACACTGGACATGTCAAATTATTAATGTTTGATATTATATTTGAATCTACTTTATGCATGCCCTTATAGTATTATAGTTTTAAAGATGTTATAGTTAATAACAATAGTTATTATTTTTGTTTCATGAAACATAAAACATGATTGAACCAAAGACAATTCGTAGTTTGTGAATCTTTTCACGAACTATGGCAATATTCTGATTCTGATACAACGCATGATTCAAGTATTCTTCCAGATTTATTGATCCATTTGTTTAGCAGAGAAGTTGAAAATATAAAGAGAACACTCAGTGGTGTCGTCATTATTTTCAGAAATTGCTGCCATTACACGCTATTTTATTGGATTAAAAATAGTTGTTAATCTACTACACGCTAGGAAGACCTTGTGTATGTACTGGGGCTATAATCAGTAGAAATAACATTTTAGATTTTATATGCCTGGATTTGTAGGGATGGGTACCAAAACCCCTTATCTTAGCAGCCCCAGGGCCACGTGTGACGGACAGATAAGCTCCAGTCTTAACGGCGTTGCAGAGCTGATCACGCGCACTCAAATAATCACACTTTAAAGGCTCTCGCCGCTCTCATGGATGCATTCCTTGCATCAGATCTGTTCATCCCCGTGACCCCGCATAAGGGCTCACGGTGTCTGACCATCCCCGCGCATCACCTCCCTCTGCAGCCGTGCCCACAGCGAGACCGGTGCACAAGGGGAAGACGCACGGTGTTAAACACTCAGAACCCCCCGAGCGGCTGCCGCTAACCCGCTGTAAAGAGCTTTAGAAACGAAACGTAACACCTTCAGAGAGTTGAGCCACGCACACTTTTCTTCATTCACAAATACCCCAACTAAAGAGTTTCAGGAGGAGTCTATTTTTCCACAAACAGCGGTGCTCCCACGTGCATGTCAGCGCGAGCCGGTGTTGATCCACTGGACACAGGCTGAGTGTGGCTGAAATCAGGCTGTCTCAAGTCTATTTCATTATTTTACACTAAGTTTTTATTTAGGCTCAGTCCTCACAGCTGCAGCCAAATCTAAGCAATAGAACGCTTAATCCTTCATTTACTAGATTATTAAAAAATATTTATTTTACATTTTAGTCCATTTTTATTTTACCTCATATTCATATAATAAATGTATGCGCAAATTAGAAATAAATTGGGTCCAAATGTAGAGTAATAAAAATATTCATAGGCCTTGGCTACATTGCCTATACAGTAGCCTCTATTTTTTTTGCCTTTTTAAAGTACCAATAAGAGTACCGTTAAAGTACCGGATCAATAAGGAGTATCGATGAATCCTTTACGATGCCCATCCCTATGGACTATCCCTATCACAGATCAATCTATTAGCAGTATTACATGACATTAGTTGTATAAGTGTGTGCAAGTTTTCATATTATGGTTGTGATCCTGTGTGTAGTTGGCAAAGCAGCCAAAATATGTATTCTAATATTTATTTATTATAATCAGTTTAAGTGGGCTGGAACAGCAACTTGCGTGATGGGGGGAAAAAATCTATTGCATCTGACAGACAATCAATACAACCAAACAGAGAAGAAGAAAAGCACATCCCAGCTTATCTCTCCACAGTACTGTTCAGAGAGCGCTCCATGTGGACAGTGAGCGAAGAATGTGCCTACTCAATAGTATCTGTTACAAAATTAAGATCTCTACGAACAGTGACTTATCCATAAACATAGTCTACCCTTATCAAGCTTTAAGACACTTAATTTGACAACAATTGACCTCATACAAGCGATTTAGCCAGATGAAAGTATTAAGTGAAGAGTAACAAAGCAACCACATGTCGGCCTTTTTTTCACTCACTATTTCATCTGTATCCAGCCATTCTAAATCAACAACAACTGAAGGTCAGGTCTTGGCAAAAGTTGTGACTTAAGTCTGAGTAAAAAGCCTGAGTTCCTGCTTTTAGTCACTTGTCTAACTGAACTGGTTGTGACAGTACTTCATTTTGCCCACAGGCAGGCATGTCAGCCCCTGGCACACGTAGAGACATCTTTGACCAGAAGGTGGCGCTGCAGCCTGCGGATAACGCCACCATTTCACTTCAGATGGGTACCAATAAGGTGGCATCCCAGCGCGGCATGAGTGTGTATGGGCTGGGCCGCCAAGTGTACGACCCCAAGTACTGCGCTCCTCCCACTGAGCCAGTCATCCACAGCAATGGGAGCCAGGGCCCCACGGCTCAGACATCAGCGACAGCGACTACCAGCACGACTATCATGCAGAGTATCCCGGGGAGTACCAGGGAGACTACCCAGGAGAGTACCAAGGAGAGGAATACCATAACTACAACTACCAGCACAGCCAGGGCATGGACTATTAGTAACTACAGCAGGATGACGTAGGTTTTAGATCCTGTGTTGTACACATTTCTCTTGACTCGGCTCCTCAGCCCCTTCACACGCTCTTCTGGACATCCTCTGGACACAAGTGGCAGGTCTTGGAACACTGGAGGAAAATGCACTACATTTGACACGGGGTCTGTTTTTCTTACACTAGGAAATAAAATATATCGTACTATAAGATAAATCATTCCATCAGTCAGTTCACACGATCTGTCTACCAGTCGCTCCAAAACCCGCACCATCAGCCACATGCAACAGATCAGCTGTATGCCAAATGTATTCCCATGACAACAGGCATCAGGTGATCAGAGCTATGCCAATGCATGTGAGCGTTTCGATATCCCCTTTAGGTTGACCTAACCAGTGCCGGTTCCAGCACTATTTGAGAAACATAGCGAGCCCATGGCTCATAATTCTGTACTTTTCTCACTACACATATGAAAATGTCCAACAGTTAAACAAGACTTTGTGAAGGGGCTTTTATAGTGAGCTGCAGACATAGTTTTCGGGAATAATGAAGTGCATGCAGAGACATGAAATAAATAAGTGGACGAAAAGGTTTGTAAAAGTGTGTGTGCCTTAGTTTTTTATGACTTGTTGAATTTTCTGACCTGACAGAGTTTGTAAATTGAGAGTGATATTCCGAGGACCAAACTGTTTTAGACTTCTTTCTTCTTACCTCACCTGTATTTACTAGAGGCCTTTGTATTCCCTCTTTTATATTTATTGCAATGATTGTCATTGTATCCCTTCCCCTTGTATTCAAATACTTTGTAATATTGAGATAAATAATAAAGACTTCATTTTTCCTATATTGCAACTTTGTGGCTTGTTGACTGCACTAGTGCTACTAACATACTACACGTACTACATTAAAACACACTCAACCAGTGGGTCTCTTGTAGAGCTCCTTTCTTAATATGGAAAACACATTTTGAACATACTGCAATTTCACCCTAAAGAAATGAAAAAAGCATTTTGAACAAATTAGATGTGTTTTGTTACAATTGCAATTTACATCTGTGATTTAGGTTTTGAAATCAAGATGTAGTTTTAACCATTTTGAAAACACGGCAGGTCAGACAGAACAGCTAAACTACAGTTTAGGCTCCAGTATGTTTGAAATACTTTACATGTGTATTCAATAGATCATTGCAGTCTTTGTGAACTGCAAGCATTCACATGAAGATTATGCTCACGGCTCTGTGTGGTGTGCATGTTCTACCCATGTCTGAATGAGTTCCCCCAACAACACAAAACATGCACAGTAGGTTAATTCAATGGTTCCCAACATGGGGGGCACCTGGTTTTGTCTGGTCAGAGGCTTAGCTCATAAGAGATACAGTATTAGAGGCAATAAAATTAACACCGTTTGTTTGTGTGAATTCAATGCTTATCGGCATATGGGGGTGGTGGTGTTTGACTGGGGGATCCCCGCCTGTGTTCAGCACGACTGGGGGCTTGTCCTCCAGCCCGATGAGTCTGGCTCCACATCTGGAGATGGGTCCATGCTCCTCATGAGTTGTCCCAGCGGGGTCCAAACATTTGTCCAATGCAGATTAAGAGGAACCACAGAACTGTATAATTTACCTGGTGCTAATATATTTTCAAACACCCTAATCCATAGTGGTGTTATTAATACAAGCCTTGATCCGAGAGGAACTCCACGAGTTGGAAATGAATGCAGAATTTAAAGATGAATGGGGTGAAAATATGGCTAATTCCCTGTCCAGTGTAACTAAATTCATTAGTCTTTCCTGCGCTGTACCTGTACCTAAATTTGTTTCCAAACCATAAAATCATTTGTATTTGTGTACTTCATTAGTCTAATGCATTTAATCCATCTTTTAATCAGTGCAACCGGTTGGAGCCGGGGACAACTGCAGTGACCAGGGAGGGACCCATCTGGAGCAGCCGGACACAAGGAGGACATGCAAATTCCACACAGAGGCTTTACCTGCTAAAGCTGCTTAGTTTGGCTGTGGAACTAACTGGTTGAATCTTGTTGAAAGTATTTAATGAAAACAAAGTGAAAGTAGATCTGACTGGACCCACAACCTCCCACAGCCTCTGAACAGGCTGTCTTTGTTCTCTGACCTTCAATGGGCTCCATGGGAACTCCCCTCTCTCCCCTCCACATGCCCCCACAACACCTCCACCCCAGCCTGACCCATGCCCTGGATAATTACCGCTTTGTGCTGCTTCGTGGAATATGAGGTGCAGTGCTCAGTTAAAGAAAGGCAGTCCAAAAGAGCGTCTGTTGTAGAAGGCTGTGAAGTTCCTCGGTGAAGCTGTGGAGCTGTAAGTGACAGGACCATTCATTTCCTCCTCCTGACTTTGGTTTAGTCTGTCTGGGCTTCTGTATCGGCCACATGGTGGTGCCCTCTCCTCTCCAGCATGGAGCTTAGCATTTGCTCTGTGATGGGAGGTCAAACTGAAAGACCTCAACAATCGAACGCCAGACACTGCAGGTGAATATGAAAAAAAACTATACAGTGCCTCTCAAAAGTACTAATACACCTTGAACTTTTGCACATTTTGTCATGTTTACAACCATAAACATAAAGATTTTATTTAGAATTTTTTACTGAAGGTTGTCTGTTACACAAGTAATAGACAACTGTGAAGTGAAAGCAAAATGATACATGATTCTGTTATTTTAAAAAAAAAGTAGAAAACCGAAAAGTGGGGCGTGCATAAGTATTGATACAGCATGACTTAATACTTTGTGGAACCCCCTTTTGCTGCAATAACAGCAGCAAGTCTTCTGGGGTATGACTACAAGATTTGCACATCTAGAGACTGACATTTTAGCCCATTCCTCTTTACAAAACAACTCAAGCTCTGTCAAATTAGAAGGAGAGCGTTTGTGAACAGCAGTTTTCAGGTCTTTCCACAGATTTTCAATAGGATTTAGGTCAGGACTTTGACTGGGCCATTCTAGCACATTAATATGTTTGTTTTTAAACCATTCCATTGTAGATTTAGCTTTGTGTTTAGGGTCATTGTCCTGCTGGAAGGTGAATCTCCGCCCCAGCCTCAATTCTCTTGCTGACTCCAGCAGGTTTTCCTTCAAATGTCTCTGTATTTGGCTCCATCCATCTTCCCAACTATTCTTACAATCTTCCCAGTCCCCGCTGAGGAAAAGCAGCCCCATAGCATGATGCTCCCCCCACCATATTTGACACTGGGGATGGTGCACTCAGGACGATGAGCAGTGTTAGGTTTGCTCCATACATAACGTTTTGCATTTGGGCCAAAAGTTCCATTTTTGTCTCATCTGACCAAAGCACCTTCTTCCACATGGTAGCAGTGTCCTCCATATGACTTCTAGCAAACTTCAAACAGGATTTCTTATGGCCTCCTTTCAATAATGGCTTTCTTCTCGCCACTCGTCCATGAAGGCCAGATTTGTGTAGAGTACGACTTATAGTTGTCCCATGTACAGATTCCCCCAGCTGCTTTAAACTTCTCCACAGCTTTATCCCTGACCTCTCTGGTGAGCTCCTTGGCCTTCATGATGTTGTTTAGTGACCAATACACTCTGACCATAGCTCTGAGGCCCTCACAGAACAGCTGGAATTATACTGAGAGTAGATTACACACAGGTGGCCTCTATTTAATGGTTAGGGCAAGGTGTGAACATTCTGCAGTCATTAGGAATGTTATAAAGGTAATTTAATGCACTCAGAAAATGCTGTATGAATACTTATGCACGCCCCACTTTTCATTTGTCTATTTTTTTTGAAAAAATAACAGAATCATGTATCATTTTGCTTTCACTTCACAGTTGTCTGTTACTTGTGTGTGAACTTTCAGTAAAAAATTCAAAATAAAATCTTTATGTTTATGGTTGTAAACATGACAAAATGTGCAACATTTCAAGGTGTATTAGTACTGGGGCGACGGTGGCGCAGATGGTAGAGCGGGTCGTCTCATGATCGGAAGGTCGAGGGTTCAAATCCCGCCTCCTGAAGGTGCACATTGTCGTTGTGTCCTTGGGCAAGACACTTCACCCACCTTGCCTCCAGTGTCTGTGTACACTTGTGCATGAATGAGAGTGTGAATGGGTGAGTGGATCCTTGCTGTAAAGCGCTTTGAGTGCCTAATGAAGGTGGAAAAGCGCTATATAAGTGAGACCATCCTTTTCACAAGTTTGACTAGGTAAAAAAACTGTGTGTGTTTTCCATTATTGTCTTATCCCTTATATATTATGGGATAAGACAATAGTGTTTTTTAATCCTTATACACATTATGTGCCAGACTGACTACTCATGGTCTTGTGAGACAGGATGAGTAATTAAGATGATCACTCCAAGATAAAACACATTTAGTTGGCTTCTGTGGAGAGATAAAGGGATATAATTTAGGCCAAATTAAATGCCAGTGTGGAAGTCCGTACTTATTTGGAATTTGGGACGTAATGCTTTACAGCTATTTAAGGTTACTTCTTGCGAATATGCTCGGAAATTTTAGGAACATTTGAGATGACAATCATGATGTTTGGTGAAACTTGGAATTGACTGAAATTGAAAATGTTATATGAGCAGAAGGGAGGTGGTTGTTGTGGCCGAGAGGTTAAGGTGATGGACTCGAAATCCATTGGGATCTTCCCGCGCAGGTTCGAATCCTGCCGACAACGGCAAGGTTTGGTCATCCCCAAGACGTGCAGTTTATTTTGGCTTTTACGATTCAACATGACCTCTGGGTTTGCTATATTTATTTACAGGGTATCGTTGTTCTTTCTTGAAAAACTGGGGATATAGCTCACTGGTAGAGCGTGTGCTTCGCATGTACAAGGTCCTGGGTTCAATCCCCAGTATCTCCACTGGTTCTTCATGTGAATCCATATTCAGCTTTACTTGTTGCACACTATCCCATTTCCTATGCTTAGGGATGTAATACCATTGTAATAAAGATTTCTGTTTTTGCTCATGTTAAAGGCGAAATATTAGAAATCTGTTGGAATGAAAAAGTCTTCCAAAACGTGAAGTTGCCCTGGCAAGATGGCTTGATTAAGTTCATAGGTGAGGCCTCTCTTGAAACTGTGTGGTCACTTCTAAATTGAATTGAATTAAACTTTATTGTCCCTGTCAAGACCCGGCTCTATTTTCATGCGAGAACAGATATTCTGATATAGCCAAAGCATATACTGCAGATAGAAGTTGTCTCAAAGATAAGGCGTGTATAGCTGTTGTTCCTAGTTACAGAGAAGTATAACCAGATGGTGACTTCAGAGAGAGAGAAGTGAAGTCCCTTTGTATCCTAGTCTTGCTCTCCTCTGCGCAGAGAGGGTGACAGCCACAAACAACTGACTCACTGATAGGCAGTGTTTGTACTTTAATCTGTACTTCACGTTATGTGCATAATGACTATGGTGATGACCATAGTCTATCAGCTAATCTCTCACTGATATGGTCTTAGTGTTCTTTAGCGTGCAAACAAAGCATGAGTTAGAAGCTTGTTCAGATTGCAATCAGCGCTTCTTTAAAGGTCAGCGAGAGGCCAAAGTACTGAGCATACACATTAAGAAAAACATTCAGGATAAGTGTTTATCCTTTTCCAAGACCTAGCCCCATACCAATAACAATCAGCTGACCCTGAAAGCATGTCCGCTTGGTGAATGAGCGGCTGGAGCCACTGGGAGCAGCTTGGAGCGCAGAGCAGTTTGGGGGACCACACATGCTCTTACAGCTTTGGAGCTCAACCACACTCTTTTTACTCAACCACACTCTTTTTACTCATGGACTTTACTCTGAGGCGCTTTTATTGTGTCACCTTTGAAACTTGAGCCGAGATAATATTTAACCGGAAAGCTCTGAGTGTCATAACTTTGGTGTCGTACAGTTGTCAGTTGGACGCGTATGGGATTCATGCTTCACTTACTTGGACAGGCAACATGGTTCGTTGTGCATGCTTCATATTGACTTCATATTGGCTCTTATATTAATGTGTGAACTGGGACTGGTACTCACTTTGGTAATGTGTTAACTTTCAGGTTTCCATCAGTAAAATCCTGCTAGGACTCTTTGGCGTGACAGTTGTTGTCATCTTAATTGCCGTGCCCACTGCCATCTTTTTGAATGGTGAGCCCTTATTATTACATGATCATTGTATATAGTTTGTGCACACGGCATGTGTAATTCCGCACGGCTCTTAACATGCATATGGAGTCAATACAGTAAATATTTTCAGTGAGTTTTACAGTATGTACAGTGACGTGCTTGTTTAATTGCAGTGATGTAAAATCTTCCACTTATCCTGATGGTTGTTGCTAGATCGTCGGCTCGGGAGGGACGGTCTGCTGTGATTTTGTATAGATCTATGAGTTACTTTATTGAAAAATATATTAGCCTAATCCTAACCTTAACGTTAATCATATCCCTGGTCCTAACCATAATTTGTGTCATGAAATGTCACGTTTTCACAGAGGACCTCCCGAGCCGACGAATTAGCAACAACCTAGCCTGATGAGCGCGTTATCTCCATGCTTTATGGTTATGATGATCAGGTTTTCACTGGACAATCTGTCTGTCTCTCTTCCAAGACAAAGATGGTGAGGAGCAGACGTTCTTCTCTTTGGAGGATGTCTTCAACAATACTCTCAAACCCAAGTCCTACAACATGCGGTGGATCTCAGGTCTGCCCTGTACAGAAACACCCCCTTTAGTCATTACACATGATGGCATTCACTGTCTTATCTTTTGTAACACAGCCATATTTGTTGTGTAAATACATTGTTCTATCACCTGTAGATGACGAATATCTCCACTCTTCCGAGGGCTCAGTCTATCTCGTTGATGGCACGACTCAAAAACAGACGCTCTTTTTAAGCAAGGAGATATTTGTGAGATATTCCAAAGCACTTTACACCAACTTCTGTGGAGGAAATTCTAACACATGACTGCATTCTTTTTGACACAGGATCAAGTGGATGCCTATGATTACCAGCTGTCTCCAGACCGCAAATATGTGGCCTTTATGAGCAACTACACCAAGCTATGGAGACACTCATTCTTTGCGTCGTATTCTTTATACGATGTTGCCAAAAAGCAATTCGGATGCAGTCTTCAGCAAGTCCAGTTCTTTGCCTGGTCTCCTGTGGGCCATAAATTGGCCTATGTGTGGAACAATGACGTGTATGTAAAGACCAGCCCCGAGCTGGATTCAGCAAGGGTCACCGACAGTGGGAAAGAGAATGAGATTTTTAACGGCATCCCTGATTGGGTCTATGAGGAGGAGATGTTTTCATCCGCTCGGGGCCTGTGGTGGTCTCCCGGAGGGAAGTTTGTGGCCTATGCCCATTTCAACGACTCACAGGTCCCTCACATTGAGTACACTTGGTTTGGGAATGGGCAGTATCCCAGCACTGTGTCCATCCCTTATCCAAAAGCAGGTGCCACCAACCCGACTGTGAAGCTCTTTGTAGCAGAGGTGGATAATGTCACCAATATCAGTGAGGTTGTTGTCCCGCCTGATTACGGCGCCGATGAGCATTACCTTGCCACTGTCACATGGGCCACAGATGACCGTATAGCTGTCCAATGGCTCAAGAGAGTCCAAACCAACCTCATCCTGCAGATTTACAACTTCACTGGAACCGGCTGGGAGTATTTTTTGAGTCAGACTATTTCCAGTTCCACGGGCTGGGTTGGACGGTTTTCTCCTCCAGAGCCGGTGTTTTCTGCTGACAAGAGCAGCTACTACCTGATCATGAGCGACAAGCAAACTACAAACACCTCCACCGTGTTAAAGGGAACATTGTGGAGCCCATCACCTCTGGCAAATGGGAAGTGATCAGCATTTCGTTAGTAACCGAAGACAGCGTATACTTTGTCAGTAATGAGTATGACGGCCTGCCCGGAGGAAGGAACGTCTACCGCCACACTTGGAGCGGAAATAACAAACAAACAGTGTGTCTTACGTGTGACACTAATAAAGAATGCATGTATAACTCCGCCTACTTCAGCGCGAATGCCTCCTTCTACAGGATGAGCTGCAGTGGGCCTGGCATTCCACACCATTATCTAATGCGTAAAGACGGACCTAAGCAATCTCTGGAGAACAACACAGTCTTTGCAAACCATATTTCCAGGATCCAGATGCCCAAAATGAAACAAGGCACGATTAGAATAGATGGATTTGATCTGTGGTACCAGATGGTGTTACCTCCAGGCTTCAGCGAGTCAAAGAAGTACCCCCTTCTAATTGACGTGTACGCGGGACCATGCAGCCAGAAAGTCAACTACCTCTACAGAGTGGGCTGGGCCACCTACTTGGCTAGCACGGAAAAAATCATTGTTGCCAGTTTCGACGGGAGAGGAAGTGGTTACCAAGGTGACGAGATAATGCATAAACTCTATAAACGCCTAGGAACCTATGAGGTGGAAGATCAGATAACAGCGGCCAAGGAATTCATCCGCTGGGGCTACATTGACAAGGACAGAGTGGCTATTTGGGGCTGGTCTTATGGTGGGTACGTCACCTCGATGGTGCTGGGAGCGGGCAGCAGCGTTTTTAAATGTGGAATGGCTGTGGCTCCTGTCTCCAAATGGAAATACTATGATTCAATCTACACCGAGCGCTACATGAACCCTCCTTCACTGAACCAGGAGGCGTACGATAACTCAACAGTCACAGCCAGGGCGAATAATTTCCACAAAGTTCAGTACCTCCTTGTTCATGGGACAGCAGACGACAATGTGCACTTCCAGCAAGCGGCGGAGATTTCTGAAGCCTTGGTGCATGAGCAGGTGGACTTTGAGGCCATGTGGTACACCGACAAAGACCATGGGCTCGGAGGGTCGGCCTACCAGCACCTTTACAACCACATGAGCCACTTTCTACTCAGGTGCTTTGCATAAAACCACGTCTGATAAAATGTCAATCTACATGGTGGTAAACCTCACTTATCAAATTCCAACCCTTTATTTGATTGCCTCTGTTATCTAAAATGACCTATGTTTGTGCCATACCTAAATATGATCTAGTAACTTAGTTATTTTTATTGATGCTGTAAAAAAAAAAAAAGGGAAAAAACGCAAACATGTATAATACTGTGTAAATTATGCCCTGGAATACGTGATTTATTGTGTTTTATTACATTCGGGAATTTTTCCACTGGTAACTCTTAATAATAAAATTTGCGATAATGTAAGAAAAGAAAAGAAAAAACCCTGCTCTCCTGACATTTTGACATCATCACGTTCTAGAATGAAAACACAACCAATATTGATCCTGGGGCATCATAGAGGCGAAGGTGAAGGAAAGTAACTGACTACCCAAACTGCAGCAGGGTCACTGAAAGGTCAAATACACACTAATACCAAGGGTGTTTTTGTGTGTGTTTTTTTTCTCCATAAAATGTTCCTTCAGTTTGGCCCCTGCTAAAATGCTTTCCTTTTTAAAATGAATGATCTGTAAATATTGATATATAATAAATAAATATATAATAAATATCTGTAAAAATGTTGATTATTTTTGATAATGTGTTGCAAAGTCAGTCATTTAATTTCCAACAGAAGCAGATGTGATACAAACCCGTTTCCTTTTTGATTATTGTACAGGGCAATTATTGCATAAAAAAGAAAGAAATATATTTACAAATTCATACAAATACAAAAAATTAAACCATATTTTGTGTGATTATTATTATTATTATTATTATTATTATTATTATTATTATTATTATTACTATTTATGATTTAACCAGGAAAGTCCCGCTGAGAATAAGACTCTCTTTTTCAGTGGAGTCCTTTTCTGGTTGAATAATGGTCAAATAGACATAATATTTTTTAGTTCTATTTAGAGCATATAGGCTACGCTAATAATTTAAAAATGAAAAACGTATGGGTTGAATTTACACAGTCACCGTCTGGTTATGGCGATCCCCGGCCTATTTATGCTGACTTTCCACGGAACAATGCCGCCCCTTGTGGATTTATAGGCGTGTCGCTGGTGCAGAGGGTATAAGTTAGGGATGGGCAAAGTGAAGCTTCATGAAACTCCAAAGCAGTTGAAGCGATCGTGCCGGAGCCTCGAACAATGTCCGCTGGCTGCTCTGCTTTGTGACCGCATACACTGGAGGCCGCCATTGCTCCTCCATTGCTGTAGTACCTCCATTTGGCCGCTAGGCCCCCATTGAAAAGCATTGGACTTTAGACACGTTAAAAACAACTTTAATGCCTGGTTTCAATTTTTTCAACACTTAATATGGCTACATATTCCTCCTGAGATAACGCTGGGTTAGTCAAAAAAATAGAAACCAGGCTGGTTTTCGAAATTATTTTTTTTAAATCTCCTACTTAACGGAGGTCGGACTGTTAGCATTGGAGCTGCCCGAGCTACACGTCACGCGAGTCTACAGTGAGATCCCGCCCTTTTGCCCTTATTAGGAACATGCTTCATCAGAGCTGGGGAGGAGGAGTCTGTAAATCCGCCATGATTTCCCCCTCGAACGTGGTCATTATGGTAAACGGGGAGGAGTGAGGAGGAGCTGTCTATTCTTTTTAACAGTCTATGGGTGTAACACACACCTGTTAGTGCAGTATCGATGCTGACACTGGGGGCCTTTCCGAAACCGCTCCCTCCTCCCTCACCCTACCCCCTAACACTCAGTTTGCGCGTGCCCGCGGAGTGGAGTTCTGTCTGAAACGGAGCACTCAGTGAGGGGAAGTGGGTGAAAAGCTCCTTCTCAGCGAGTCAGCATCGATGCAGACTTCACAGGTGTGTGTTACAGTGGAGAGCAGTCCCGCGAGCAACACGCACCAAACAACCTCAGTTCTGTGTTTATTTAGGAGCACCTAAGTGATCATTTGAACAACTTTATCGTCACATGGACATGTATTAATGACAAAGAAAGTGACAGTGAGACTTCATATGATTTTATTGGGAAAGGAAAAGTTCTCACTTGTGAGTTTGAAGAAGCTAAATTATATCATGTAAATACGACACATTTGAATCTGAATTACTTTGTAAACTCATAAGGGAACTTTTTTTTTCATTTAAAAGTATGATCAGTCGAACTTGTGATTTTTGCAACCTTATGGGCTGTGCAGTCCGTGGGGGAGAGGGAGAGTGTGTCTGAAAGTCACAGCTCGAATTTCTGTGATGAGTGAACCTCTGAAGGCGCCCTCACTGAGGACTGAGTGGAAGGGTGTAGGGGAAGGGAGGAGGGAACGGTTTCAGAAAGGCCCTCACTGTGAAGGAGCTGATCGGACACTTCCCCTCACTGCTCTGTTTCGGACAGAACTCTACTCCGCGGGCACAAACTGAGTGTTAGGGGGTGGGTGAGGACGGAGGGTGCAGTTTCGGAAAGGCCCTGGTTCTGCCAATGACAGAAGGTTCCTGCGCACTGCGGGGTCGAAACACATGCTTTAAACGCAAGAGAAGTGAAGACTGAAGACTAGAAGAAGCCTACACATGCACACACTGCCACTCACTCACAACACAAAGGTAAATGTACCATTGTGTACTAGACTAAAGTCCTTGGGTAAAAACACGGTTTTACTGTATCTGTAGAAACACAGAATATCATGGTCCTACAGTGAACCAGTTTACTAAGGTTGGTTTGGTTTCTAATAAAAGCAACTAACGTTTCCCATAAATGCCTCCATGTGTAAACAATACTATGAGAACTTTTTCTCTCAAGTGTCACTAACGACGTTTTCACACAGGCTCTAGTTAGGTCGACTTAAAGGAACTTTTGGCCCGAGAGCGGCACTTTAGGGTCAGGTTGAATCTAACCGCAGCACTTTAGGCCGGTCTAAACGGACTGCGGCTGAAACAGGTGGTCTCGGAGCGGCCTGAGCCGCTCTCTGCGTCGGAGCGGTTGTGGTGTGAAGGCGGCCGACCTCTGTGAACTATTCTCACTTTGATGCCTCTTTTTTGCGTGAAGAAAGAATGACTACGCGCTGCATGAGGACGTTTGGATTACTCTGACCAGACAAAATGGATTAACTTTAAATCATCAGGTACGCCTCTCTTTCCTGTCTTCCTCTTCCTGCTGCAGTGAAACTTTCCTCTCATGTGCTGATTAAGTACATTTCCCTGCTGCGCGTCTATAAGCCTCAGTGTATTTAACCACGAGGAGAGGAGTGACCGCGTAACATTGGGGAAGTGTGCATGTACGTGCGCGCGTGTCGGCACATTGACAGGTCGATGCCCGTTGTCATGGGAATAAAGTTTGTCGAACAGCTGATCGTTGTTACGTGGCTGATGTTGCGATGTTTTGTGCGAGCGCGTGTGAACACGGACTTAACTAACTCTGGAGTAAATACAGTTGGAGCTGAGGCGGTCTGAGGCGACCTACAAAACGCTCCAACATGTGAAAACGGCCTTAGTGTCACTAAACAGGACTTTTTCTCTCAAGTGTCAGTAAACAAAACAAAAATGTTATGTCGCAGACTTGTGTGGTGTAAAGGTACGTGCACACCAAACGCGGTTCACGCTGCAGGGGCAGTTGATTCCTGTGTATTGTTAATGTACGTGCGTGCACATGTGCGGGTGATGAGTGTGCGTGGCGGCAGGTGCTTCAGAGGGGTGTCAATCAGAGCGGCATGAACGCTGCGGGAGGAGTCCAAACACACATTCAGGAATCATTTATTGATTGTCTGAATTTGGAGCAATACAATCACCTCCGGAGACACCGTCTCAAAAAAGAAACTTATGAATTCAATAAACTTATGAAAACATGAACGAGGACGCATTTGACATGTTCTGGACAGACAGGTCAGGTACTGCACACTCAAACCCACACATATTGAAATATGAGAGAGGCAGGAGGGAGAAGAGAGGAAAGAGGTGAGATTGTAAAACTATTCCAGTGTCACCAAAGCACAAGCAATCAGGAAACATTATCACCACTACTGCGGGTTACCGACACTGCCCACTGCTCCTTATGGAGGAGGATCCAAGGATTGGTCAAAAGCAAAGGACACATGTTGTTGTACAGTTATTGTATAATGAGAAGTAAAGCACCTTAACCTTACCATGTATTGTGTGTGTGTGTGTGTGTGTACTGTCACCATTGTTCCAATAGAGGGCGCCTCATGCCTAGAGCTACACTGTTAAAGGAACAGGCCATTTTCCCCCCATACTGAGATATTTTCTAACCTGAGCTTAGAGAGTTGATGGGATCCAAGTCTAGTTACACAAAATTAAACATGTGCATTTTCTAAGCGGATAAAAAGGGGAACTATATTGTTGTAAGGCGTAATAACACCATAGGAACACTTCGACATCCGCGTAGTAATATCTTCACTTTACTGCACGGATGTCGAAGTGCTCCTAAGGTGTTATTACGCCTTAGGAGCATTAGGAGTTCCCCTTTTTATCCGCTTAGAAAATCCACATGTTTAATTTTCTGTAATTATACTTGGATCGTGTAACTACTCACATTACCATATTTAAATAGGGAAAACGTGGAAGAGCTTGGTCGCTTCTAACTTCACCCCAGTTTGGTCCCATAGATTTGGTGCAATGTGATTTGGGCAGCTTTGGGCAACAGCTGCCCCAACGACCCAGCAACGGACAAGTGGGAGAAGATGGATGGATAGATTTAGGCAAATACGAAATATTAACCATATGTGCCTATACAGTAGTTGACTTTGGAAGGTCTACAATAGCACAATATAGGCTCTTTAACAAAAACATGGTGCTTATTTATTTTTCTCTAAACACTACAGCTGGCTTGTGTGAGTGGAGAGTATGAGATCGTCTCTAGAGGCTTCTTCTCGCTCATAACTCACTGTCTGTCTCTTTATTATCAATCAACACACGTAAGCAAATTGACACGTTAATCCCAACATTTAGCAGAATAAAGAGCAAAAACGGTTTTCATTAGCTTTATCATAAGAAGGAACATATAGTTGTAGTAGCCTTTATGTGTCAGGGCGGTGTTTGAGAAAAATGGCAGCTTTAAGTGACATTTGGCACCAACATGTTGTGAGTCAGATCCAAAGCAGTAACCACAGTAACAGACACGCTCCCACCGCAGATGGTCACTGTTATATATTTTTTATAATAGATTGCGTTCACGTTATATAATTCTATTTCAGTTGGAGGGCAGGTGCCAATATAACTCTATGGGAGAGAAACCGTTTTTGAAAGAAATTTCCAAAAAGAAAAGGTCCAATGTTTTCTCTGATCATCATTTGATAACTGGCCAATAACTGGCCAACATCGAGCACATGTTTTTGAATATTGTCTCTACTTTGGACGCCTTTGTGAGGAAATAATTAGACATATGTTCGCTTTTGTTTCATGCGTTACTGGGGTTACCGCCATGACATTTTCAGTTGACCCCCACCTCAATTTTAAACTATAGGCTGTTTAGAATGTTGTGATGTCACGTGAACACACCCTATTCAAGTATGCAATGCCCTCTAAATCTGAGCCTTGGACAAAAAGTACAGTTGGGATGAAAAAAGTGAGACGTGTGATGTCCCGGTTCATGGTTCAGTCCAGGTTCATGGTTCAGTCCAGGTTCATGGTTCAGTCCAGGTTCATGGTTCAGTCCAGGTTCATGGTTCAGTCCGGGTTCATGTTCAGTCCAGGTTCATGGTTCAGTCCAGGTTCATGGTTCAGTCCCAGGTTCATGGTTCAGTCCCAGGTTCATGGTTCAGTCCAGGTTCATGGTTCAGTCCCAGGTTCATGGTTCAGTCCCAGGTTCATGGTTCAGTCCAGGTTCATGGTTCAGTCCCAGGTTCATGGTTCAGTCCCAGGTTCATGGTTCAGTCCAGGTTCATGGTTCAGTCCCAGGTTCATAGTTCAGTCCCAGGTTCATAGTTCAGTCTCGGTTCATGGTTCTGTCCCGGTTCATGGTTCAGTCCCGGTTCATGGTTCAGTCTTGGTTCATGGTTCAGTCCAGGTTCATGGTTCAGTCCCAGGTTCATAGTTCAGTCTTGGTTCATGGTTCTGTCCCGGTTCATGGTTCAGTCCCCGGTTCATGGTTCAGTCCCAGGTTCATGGTTCAGTCCCGGTTCATGGTTCAGTCCAAGGTTCATGGTTCAGTCCAAGGTTCATGGTTCAGTCTCGGTTCATGGTTCAGTCCCCGGTTCATGGTCCAGTCCAATTCATGGTTCTGTCCTGGTTCATGGTTCAGTCTCGGTTCATGGTTTAGTCCCAGGTTCATGGTTCTGTCCCGGTTCATGGTTCAGTCTCGGTTCATGGTTCAGTCTCGGTTCATGGTTTAGTCCCAGGTTCATGGTTCAGTCCAAGGTTCATGGTTCAGTCTCGGTTCATGGTTCAGTCCGGTTCATAGTTCAGTCTCGATTCATGGTTCAGTCACGGTTCATGGTTCAGTCCGGTTCATAGTTCAGTCTCGATTCATGGTTCAGTCACGGTTCATGGTTCAGTCCCGGTTCATAGTTCAGTCTCGATTCATGGTTCAGTCCGGTTCATGTTCAGTCTCGGTTCATGGTTCTGTCCCGGTTCATGGTTCAGTCCCGGTTCATGGTTCAGTCCAGGTTCATGGTTCAGTCCCAGGTTCATGGTTCAGCCCCGGTTCATGGTTCAGTCCAAGGTTCATGGTTCAGTCTCGGTTCATGGTTCAGTCCCCGGTTCATAGTTCAGTCTCGGTTCATGGTTCTGTCCCGGTTCATGGTTCAGTCCAAGGTTCATGGTTCAGTCCCAGGTTCATGGTTCAGTCCCGGTTCATGGTTCAGTCCAAGGTTCATGGTTCAGTCTCGGTTCATGGTTCAGTCCCCGGTTCATGGTCCAGTCCCGGTTCATGGTTCTGTCCGGTTTATGGTTCAGTCCCGGTTCATGTTCAGTCTCGGTTCATGGTTCAGTCCCAGGTTCATGGTTCAGTCCCAGGTTCATGTTCGTCCGGTTCATGGTTCTGTCCCGGTTCATGGTTCAGTCCCCAGTTCATGGTCCAGTCCCGGTTCATGGTTCTGTCCCGGTTCATGGTTCTGTCCCGGTTTATGGTTCTGTCCTGGTTCATGGTTCAGTCCCGGTTCATGGTTCTGTCCCGGTTCATGGTTCAGTCTCGGTTCATGGTTCAGTCCCAGGTTCATGGTTCAGTCCCAGGTTCATAGTTCAGTCTCGGTTCATGGTTCAGTCCCAGGTTCATGGTTCAGTCCCAGGTTCATGGTTCAGTCTCGGTTCATGGTTCTGTCCCGGTTCATAGTTCAGTCTCGGTTCATGGTTCAGTCTCGGTTCATGGTTCTGTCCCGGTTCATGGTTCAGGCCCCGGTTCATGGTTCAGTCTCGGTTCATGGTTCTGTCCCGGTTCATAGTTCAGTCTCGGTTCATAGTTCAGTCTCGGTTCATGGTTCTGTCCCGGTTCATGGTTCAGTCCCGGTTCATGGTTCAGTCCAGTTCATGGTCCCGGTTCATGGTTCAGTCTCATTCATGGTTCAGTCCCGGTTCATGGTTCTTTCCCGGTTCATGGTTCAGTCCTGGTTCATGGTTCTGTCCCGGTTCATGGTTCAGTCTTGGTTCATGGTTCAGTCTTGGTTCATGGTTCAGTCTCAGTTCATGGTTCAGTCCCCGGTTCATGGTCCAGTCCCGGTTCATGGTTCTGTCCCGGTTCATGGTTCTGTCCTGGTTCATTGTTCAGTCCCGGTTCATGGTTCTGTCCCAGTTCATGGTTCAGTGTTAAGAGGGCATCCTTGCTTTTTCTGAATGTAAGCACTGGTCACGCATATGACCATTTTTGTGACGCCCTTAAACCTAAAATTCTGGTTCTTTATGTCCACACACAAACGCATATACAGTTTCCCTAAACCTCCACTTTGGCAGCCAGTCAGGTTTACTCCGGGTGCTCTGGTTTCCCCAACCTCCAAAAACATGCTGATAAGTTTGACACACAGTGGTGGCGCGCTCAGTCGCAGCTGCTCAGGACTAACACCTGAACACTATTTGTCCAATCCCTGTAGGCTGGGTTCTTCCGTTCAAAGGGGTTCCTCCGTTTGATCTGAGACAGGCACTCCCCCAAGGGGGAGTGGGACAGGAGACACCATCTAGATCTGAATTCATGCTTTTGTGACTAACCGTCTCGATTATTGTAATGCACTGTATGTTGGGCTGAACCAGACCTCTCTCGCCCGACTCCAGCTGGGAAACGCTGCCGCTCAACTCTTGATGGGCACAAAACAGAGGGAGCACATACAGTGCCTTGCAAATGTACTAATACACCTTGAACGTTTGCAAATTTTGTCATGTTTACAACCCTAAACAACTGTGAAGTGAAAGCAAAATGATACATGATTCTGTTATTTTACAAACAATAGAAAAGTGAAAAGTTTAGGGTTGTAAACATGACAAAATGTGCAAAAGTTCAAGCCCGGGAAAAAGGAAATATTGCATATCTCGTGTATGATCATTTGGTGTCACATCCTCCGAGGGAGCGAAGAGATGCAAAGTGGAATACTGTGCCTACATCATCCACTCCTAAAAGCAGCGCCAGTGAGTAAAAATGAACTTGTGACATTCTTGTTTTTAATCAGGACTTTGATCTCTCATTAAGGAGAATTATGGAAACAAACGACCTGGATTTTACTTACTCACAATATGATTTACAGAACACTGAGATAGACATCGACCCTGAAAATAATTTCTTTGCAAGACCTATTAATGACTGTCAATATTATGCTGAGGATCTTTACAATAGTAAATTCAAGAATGTTAATTAATTCTCTGTAGTCCACTTCAATAGTCGAAGCCTCTATGCAAATTTTGACCTCATCAGGAGCTACTTGAAACAGTTTTCAAAACCATTCAGTGTGATTCGAATAACAGAAACATGGATGCATAATGATAGAGAAATGGATTTTAGTATCGAAGGTTTTGAGTTTAAAAGTCAGAACAGAAGAAATAAGCATGGTTAGCTATAGCTATGTTCGTAGACTCAAATTTAGGTTATAAAATTATTGAAAATATGACTATGGTGGTGGATGACATGCTTGAATGTCTTACAATTGAAATTGCAAAACTAAAAAGAAAAATATTATGCTAAGTTGTATTTATAGAACACCTGGGTCTAATATAGATGATTTTTTCTAACTTTTAAAATTTTTTCTAATTTATAAATACTCTTTTCAGCATAGGTTTGTTTCCTTTAATAACCAAACCGAGTAGAATCACATCCCATAGTGCTACTTTGATTGATAATATTTTTTCCAATGAAATAGAAAGTAATACAGACAGCGGATAATGAATATTGGTGATCACCTTCCAGTTTTTGTATTACATAAAATGAATATCAAAAAACTGAAGATGAAACATGTATTGGTTCAGAAGGGTAAAAACAGAGAAAACCATTCATTCATTCATTTTCTTTCCACTTGTCCGTTGCCGGGTCGTGGGGGCCGTTGGAGCTGCCCAGGTCACATAGCACCGGCCCCATGGCTCCTTCTGCAGGTGGTGGGTCCACGGAAGGACGGCCTCACGGTGCAAACCGGGCCTGTTGGTCTCTCCTAGGGGGCTACCAGTGTACGCGGACACTGGAGGCAATGTGGGTGAAGTGTCTTGCCCAAGGACACAACGACAATGTGCACCTTCAGGAGGCGGGAGTCGAGAAAACCATTGATGCATTTAAAAAGGAGCTATTAACGTTAACGCAAGATTGGAGTATTGTATACAGAGAGAATGACACTGATAAGGCATATGATGAGTTTGTACACATATTTCAAAAAGTATATGATAAAAATTGCCCAATGAAGAAACACAGTAAAAACAGAAAGTGCAAAGAAAACCCATGGATGTCTAAGGGATTGTTAAATGCTTGCATAATAAATATAATAAATATAAAAATAAACTGACAGGTATCATTAGAAATGTAAACAGGATAATTATAATAAGTTGTTAGATAGCAATAAGAATAATATTAAAGGTTTATGGAATATTTTAAATAGCGTAGTTAGAAATAAACCAAGAACGATTAATTATCCAGAATATTTCAAAGATGAGGATAACACTTTAAATAATATGAATGAAGTAGTCGAAACATTTAATAAATTCTTTGTAGATGTTGCCCCGAACCTTGCTGCAAAAATTGCAAATGTTGAGAACTATAATTGTGAACTGATAGACACAAATCCTCTGTCCATGTTCCTCAAACCTGTGGAGGAAAAGGAGATACTGGACATTGTTAAAGGGTGTAAAAATAAAACCTCGACAGATTACCATGACATGGATATGAAAACTTTAAAAAGTGTTGTCTGTGTAAGCTCTCGTCGTACAGGAGTTATCCATCTTTAATGAAGGTACTTGAGTCATCTTCTGTACTCAGTAGTTGAAGTCGTCGAACGTTTCGCCTCTTATCCAAAAGGCTTCGTCAGTGGACAAAGTCCCGCTCAGCCCGCAGCTTAGATAAAGACCAACCAGGAGGAGTTGGGGTGGCCCGGCTCCTCCCTCTAATCACAGCTACTCTCACCTGTGGGTAAACACCTTTGAAGTAGAGCGTCTGTAACGACCTGCTCACCCCAGTATCGGTCAGTCCTGTCCTATTCATGGCTGATCACTGCTAATTACCTGCCTATTGTTCTTTTGTTAGCTGAGGTACCATCTCCTTGGACTGGATGTGCCCTGTCGGCTGTCCCCGAAGGAGATTGGAGTAAAGTGAAGAAAGATTAAATCTGAGCCCACCATTTCGGTTCATGGAGGGATTTTCTTTCTTGACAAAAATAGCTTATTTTACTCCTCTTTCAAACCAACGTTCTTCTTTAGCTAAATGTTTACGTCCCCGTCCTCAAAGGAGTGGTTGGTGGCTTTGAGGTGGAGGTGCACCTCCGACTCTTCTTTGCATCGAATAGAATAAACCACATTGCTTTGTTTGTGGCTCGGAGTTTTGTCTTTGGGATGGACTAATTTTTGTCTCAGTGTGTTCACAGGTTTGTGGTACACTGGAATCCTGTGCTGTTTAAAGATTCTCTGAAGTTTCTCTGATACCCCGGCTACATACGGCACTGCAACTCCCTTTCTTCTGGGTTCTGTAGTCTGTCTGTCCTGCTCTTTGGGTCTTCTTGCCCTTTGTGCTTTAGTGAAGGACCAGTTAGGATAGCCACAGTCTGAGAGGGCTCTCTGGACATGTTGCTCCTCTTTGGTCTTTCCTTCTGCACTGGTAGGCACCTCTTTAGCTCTATGTCTGAGTGTCCTAATGACCCCTATTTTGTGTTGGAGTGGATGGTTTGAGTCAAACATCAAATACTGGTCAGTATGAGTTGCCTTCCTGTAAACCTCTGTCTGAAGTTGTCCGTTTTCCCCTATGATAACTTGATACAATCTAAAAAGGCAAGTTGTTTCTCCTTTGCGTCCTCCTGAGTAAATTTAATGCTGGGGTCCACAGCATTGATATGATCTGTAAAATGTGCCACTTCCTTCTCTTTAATTTTGATCCACGTGTCATCTACATATCTGAGCCAGTGGCTGGGTTTGTTACCTGGGTATGAGGCCAAGGCCTTCCTCTCCATTTCCTCCATGTAGAGGTTAGGTCAGGTTTCCTGAACTGGGAATATGTGGTGCTAAGACAGATCTCCAGTAGTTGGCAAATGTGGTCAGGAGTGAGCTGGGTCCTATCAGCTAGAGTGCCGTCCTCAGTCAGTCTCTTCCTCACCGCTGTGACTGCTGCTGAGGTTGGGACAGATGTAAACAGTGCTGTCACATCGTAAGAAACCATGGTTTCATCTGTTTCCAGCTGCAGGTGTTTGATCTTCTCCACAAACTCCTTTGTGTTTTCCACATGGTGTTCTGTGTTGCCGACTAAAGGGGATAAGATGAACTTGAGATGTTTTGCCAGATTATAAGTGATAGAGTTGATGCCATAGGGCTGGGCGATATATCGATATTTAAGATATATCGCTATATTTTTAAATGAGATATGGAATTAGACCATATCGCAAATATCGGGATATTTCAAATTCAGGTAAGCTATTAAGTTAACAAAAAGAAACATGTAATCTCAAGATAATTTAAAAAAAAGTTTATCTTAAACTGAGCACTTTATTTTGTTATCTCTTTATTTATAAATGCTGCCCTCAGAAAAGGATAGACCTATTTTATTTTATAGGCTATTTTTATCCAAGATATTTTTTTTCATTTAAATGTGCGCCTTACAGAGCTTTGTTATACAGTGTTTATGTTTATATTTTATAATGAGTTTTCAATAAAAACTACTCGTATTTGGCTTTGGGTTTGACTTAATATTTAATTCCACAGCTCTCACTTTGCGGAAAAAAATATCGGGATATATATCGTATATATTGATATTCAACCTAAATATATCGGGATATGACTTTTGGTTCATATCGCCCAGCCCTATGATGCCACTCACAATGGGTCTGAGAGGAAAACCTTCCTTGTGTATTTTTGGCAGACCATAAACACACGGAATAGCCTCTCCCGGGTAAAGCTTCTAATACAACTTTTTGTCAATTATTTCTTCCTTTTCTAGTTTCTGAAGCTGCTCTATAATTTTCTTCCTGTACCCGCTGGTGGGGTCTCTTCTCAGTCGCTCATACGTGTTTTCATCACAGAGCAGGTGCTTGACCTTGGTCTCGTAGTCAGCTGTGTTGAGGACAACTGTGCATCTGCCTTTATCCGCTGGAAGGATGGTGATGCTCTCGTCCTTCTTCAAGGCTGCCAAAGCTCTTCTTTCTTCTCCAGAGATATTGGAGGGAGGAGCTCTGGAGCTCTTGAGGGCTGCTGAGATTTTCAGTCGAAGATCCCCTGCTTTGGACTCAGTCATCCTGTTGTTCCTGATTGCTGATTCTGCTGCTGTGATGACGTCCACTGTAGGAATAGATTTGGGTGTAATGGAAAAGTTGAGCCCCTTGGAGAGCACGCTCTTCTCCGCCTGGGATAGTTCTCTGTCAGAGAGGTTTTTAACCCAATTGGCTGTAGTTTTAGGATCTCTATCTACTTCTTCATTCCCACGCCACTGCCCGCTATATCTTGGCTGGTTTTGCCTTAAGAGTTTTAGAAACTTACCTTTCTGTTTCTCTTTGGACCTTCTGTGTTGGTCCATCTGAGCTACTTGTGTGAAATTACAAATCTTGAGGAAGGCCTCTTCAGTCACGCAGGATTTTAATCTCTGCTGGATGGCTAAGGATTCAGAATTTAGCTTGTAGATTCCTTGATTGAGTCGTCTAATTCTTAAAATAAGAATATTCATAACGTAATTTGTCTATAAACGTATATAACTTCATAAATTAATGAATAAAGAAAGAAAGTGGGGTAAACTATCTAAATATCATTGCAGTGTGTTATAGTTTGATTTTCATGCACTGTAGGTACGAACAGTATTCCCCGAATCCCCCCAAAAAAGGGACACAAGTGGACGAGTGGCACTGTGACACTGAAAGGCAGGTTCCTTGCTGAATTTGTCTTGTTTGATGTAAATTGGCATTATTGTAATCACAGCTCATTTTCTTTTGTCTACAGTGAAAGATTATCATCTCCAAATACAGAGAAAAACAAAAACAAATCAAAAGACTCTTGGATGGGCTTGAATGGAGGTGTATACTGCTATATTCAGTTATCACGACTATTATGTTTATTATGTCCACTGTCTGTGTACATAACATAAATGTCATCTCATTTGGCAACAGTTTTTTAAGTTTTAGTTTAGTTTTAGTTTATTTGTTAATTTGAGCAGTTGTAGTTCTGCTCACAAGGAGTGGGCCCGAAGCAAAAGCTTATGAGCGCCCACCGAAATCATTACAATGAAAATAACATATCACAATAGTACAAAGGAATATTACATATTACAAGGAACAAAGTACAAGAGCATAGGAACACAGCACGTTAGTTTGCCATTTTTCAAAACAGAGAATATGAGATTGTAATTTCCAGAAACACAAAATATTTCATGTACTTTGCAGAGCCAAGTCATCAGAAGATAGTGATGAGGAATCCGTAAGGACAGTCACTGTGTAATTTCTTTTAATGCATATGCTTTATTTTTGCTATACATGTATATAAATGTCATTCATTACCCTTGTGTGGAGATGCAAATGGTCAAATTCTGATGATGACTTGTCGGAAATCAGAGTGGATGAAGCTGTGCACTTTATATCTGAAGATCAAGAACAAACAGAGCTTTCCTGTGCCAGAAATGGAGGGAGCAATTCATGTCAGATGAGTGCTGAGGACCTATTAACAGCAAAGGCCTATATAGTTTACAACAAATGTAGTTGTAGTCCCAGTTCTAAAATGCCCATTTCGGAATACGGATATGCAAACTGTTTGCGGGCATCAAACACCTTTCAGAGTTCAAATCCGTAATCGGGGTACTGTGAGTGTCATATATTGTGTAACCATTTAGTTGTATTTATATATTTAGATTGTCAATTGTATCATCCCAATTACTCCTATCTTATAATTGATTTATAATGTTGCCTTTTTTCTTTTATGATTTTCAGTTGTGTGAGGAAGGACAGCCTGTGTGGAGTTGGACATCCCAGCCACAGCTACACTTCTTGCGACTTCTTGCTCTCCACCAACATTTTACTGTCTGGAAATAATTATCAGAAAATAGCCCTGCTAATGCGTTTCATGAACATTGGAATGGTTGTCGCATCCACTTTTTTCAGAATCCAAAGACACTATTGTGTGCCCACAATCAATCAATACTGGTAAGACAATAGAGCCATATCAAGACTGCAAGGGAAAGAGGTTGTTGGACTTGGTAAGCTTTCCATATTACATTACATTTTGTATTCATTTGTCTGTGTCAAGTAACATAAAATCTAATGGTAGAAATGATTCGCCAGGCCACAGTGCACAAACATTGCAACGGACAATGACACAGGGGAAATAATAAACATAAAAAATGTGGAGAAAAGAGAAACAGGCAGGCAGTCACAATGGAGAAAGAAGGATTAATTCGATGGGGGTCGCCCCATTAGTCCGACGCCCCATTAGTCCGACGTCTCATTAGTCCGACGTCTCATTAGTCCGAAAAAATACACAAACGTGTATGGGGCCAAGATAAATAAGACATTCATGCACATTCTTGTTGTTGAATATCAAAGTGAACTCTTGTGGCCATAATGCCTAAAGCGGCACAGCAGTGAGCTGCTGTCCATGCTCAATGTGTGAGGTGCCAGCTGGCTGATGTGGCCTGTTGCTTGGAGCCTCTGTGCAGTTCTACACCAATGCATTCTCTGTGTCCTTACTCACCTCTGCAGGACTTTCTGTTCAGCATTCTGCATCCAAAGCTACTATTTGTCCAGACTCACAACAACACTGCACACTGTTCCTTTATTAGGACCCAGCTCACAAAGCAATGCACACGGCACTTTGTTGTAATTAAAAAAGGTCAAAGTCAAACATGTAACAGTATCTCTGGACGATTTTCACACTATTTTGATGAGAACTTTTATCCTTTACATTTGAATAAATACAGTACTTTCTACTCTACATTTTTACCAGCACTGCAGAATAAAAGTAAAAAGTTATAATACACACTCTGGAACAGTAGGTAGCGCCGAGCAGTTTTGTGATGAAAAGTGGTGTTTTTTTTTCTGCTTAAAAGAATATTCTTACATTAAAATCACACTTTTCTTTTACATTTTACAGCCTTTTTAACCAAAGCGGCTCTGTGGAATGACTTAAAAGGCATTGTTTTTCTGCAAAACAGAGCTCTGCTGTGGACAGTTACCTGTCCCTGTGAGGCCTCTGAGTTCACATAAGTCTAAGGCACTTTACGGAGAACACAATAGATCACATGTTTATTTTATCATTGAGCTTTGGCCATCGGTTCAATAGCACATGCATCACCTCACACACATCACATGAAGAACAAGTGATTTAAATGCACACACTGCTTTTATCTGTCAGACAGCATAAAGCCCATCGCCAATAAATGAGGATTTGCACCAACCCGACGCACTGTTTCCATTTGTCTGCTCAGGTCTCCTCTTGTCGGGGAAGGGAATCTTATTTGTATAGTGCTTTTTAGATGACACAAGTCACACCCAAAGGACTTCACATGAAAGGGAGGGGGGTTCATTCAGTCCATGCTGATGGTGGTAAGCTACATTTGTAGCCACAGTTTCCCCTGGGGTAGACTGACAGAAGGCTGCACACATCTGCGCCAACGGTCCCTCCGACCACCACCAACCACTCATACATAGGCATTGGGTGAAGTGTCTTGCTCAAGGACACAATGACAGTCTGCATCTGCAGGAGCCGGGATTCGAACCCCTGACCTTCCGATCATGAGACGACCCGCTTTTGTGACAAGTATTGCTACAATGCTAAACTACAAAAGTCTGAATTACAACATTCAGACACTAGGTAATGAATGATCTCCGTTGTCCTTCAGTTCGCACATTCTCACGGAGCAGCACCCAAGCGTCTGGTCCCGTCCTGCCCTCACTTGTCCTGTCTGGGTTGGAGCCAGGAGGCGTGGCTGCATGAGGCTGTGGACTTCCATGTACCGCTGATAAGACCCACAGCACATTCTTAAACAGCCGAGCCTTTGACCTTGAACTCCCAACACAATCTCACCACGTCCCGAGCAAACTCTGTGGAAGTGCATTGGAAATGAGGAGGATTAGGGTCAATGGGTGATTTATCGTGAGCATTGACTCATAAACAAATGAACAGCTCTTGAGAATGTTATGGACCAAGGGTGTGACGACTTTTACAGCTATGGAGTCTTTTTTTTGTCCCTCCCCTACAAAAATCTGTAAAAAAACAACAACAACAAAACAGATGGAATTAAAGATTTAAATAAAAGAATAATGGGGGAAAAATATATAGGTATAAAGAATAGAATCCACAATGACACTTATAACTAATTCCTGCAGAGGGGGCGGAGCCAGACCATGCAGTATTCTATAAACCAATACAATGTCATGAAACTGTATCATAGTCTCCCAACTGAAAAAATATATATTTTGAGAGAACATGGCAATGATGAGTTATGCTTTTGATCCAAAACCTTGAGTGACTGCTTATAAACTCTCTCCACTGACTGTAGTGTTGTTTTACTTGTTTGACTCCAGGTCATCAAACAGTAGCGAATGTGTGACATAATGTTTTTGCTGCGTCCGCAGTTAGATTATTCTGTATTTGTCTAAATGTGCCCAAAGTAAATTTTATTTTATTTGTCACTTTCTTGGCTTGGGATTTGAATGTGAGTTTAGAATCAATAATGACCCCTAAATATTTATATTCTTGAACCACTGCTAACGCGTATCCTGCAACATCAACAGGTGGGTCAGGTTCTTTGTTGCGTGGCTTAGTAAAATACATACAAACCGTTTTATCCATATTTAGAAAAAGACCTGAATTGTTTAGCCATCTTTGAACTGACGCCATTGCAGCTGATAGCTCCTTTGCCGCTTGGCTTTTTGTATTAGCATGAAGATAGATGACCGTGTCATCCGCATACATTTGACAGGCAGGCATCTGGCATATCATTAATACAGTGAGGAAAATAAGTATTTGAACACCCTGCTATTTTGCAAGTTCTCCCACTTAGAAATCATGGAGGGGTCTGAAATTGTCATCGTAGGTGCATGTCCACTATGAGAGACATAATCTAAAAAAAAAATCCAGACATCGCAATGTATGATTTTTTAACTATTTATTTGTATGATACAGCTGCAAATAAGTATTTGAACACCTGTCTATCAGCTAGAATTCTGACCCTCAAAGACCTGTTAGTCTGCCTTTAAAATGTCCACCTCCACTCCATTTATTATCCTACATTTAGATGCACCTGTTTGAGGTCTTTAGCTGCATAAAGACACCTGTCCACCCCATACAATCAGTAAGAATCCAACTACTAACATGGCCAAGACCAAAGAGCTGTCCAAAGACACTAGAGACAAAATTGTACACCTCCACAAGGTTGGAAAGGGCTACGGGGAAATTGCCAAGCAGCTTGGTGAAAAAAGGTCCACTGTTGGAGCAATCATTAGAAAATGGAAGAAGCTAAACATGACTGTCAATCTCCCTCGGACTGGGGCTCCATGCAAGATCTCACCTCGTGGGGTCTCAATGATCCTAAGAAAGGTGAGAAATCAGCCCAGAACTACACGGGGGGAGCTGGTCAATGACCTGAAAAGAGCTGGGACCACCGTTTCCAAGGTTACTGTTGGTAATACACTAAGACGTCATGGTTTGAAATCATGCATGGCACGGAAGGTTCCCCTGCTTAAACCAGCACATGTCAAGGCCCGTCTTAAGTTTGCCAATGACCATTTGGATGATCCAGAGGAGTCATGGGAGAAAGGCATGTGGTCAGATGAGACCAAAATGGAACGTTTTGGTCATAATTCCACTAAACGTGTTTGGAGGAAGAAGAATGATGAGTACCATCCCAAGAACACCATCCCTACTGTGAAGCATGGGGGTGGTAGCATCATGCTTTGGGGGTGTTTTTCTGCACATGGGACAGGGCGACTGCACTGTATTAAGGAGAGGATGACCGGGGCCATGTATTGCGAGATTTTGGGGAACAACCTCCTTCCCTCAGTTAGAGCATTGAAGATGGGTCGAGGCTGGGTCTTCCAACATGACAATGACCCGAAGCACACAGCCAGGATAACCAAGGAGTGGCTCTGTAAGAAGCATATCAAGGTTCTGGCGTGGCCTAGCCAGTCTCCAGACCTAAACCCAATAGAGAATCTTTGGAGGGAGCTCAAACTCCGTGTTTCTCAGCGACAGCCCAGAAACCTGACTGATCTAGAGAAGATCTGTGTGGAGGAGTGGGCCAAAATCCCTCCTGCAGTGTGTGCAAACCTGGTGAAAAACTACAGGAAACGTTTGACCTCTGTAATAGCAAACAAAGGCTACTGTACCAAATATTAACATTGATTTTCTCAGGTGTTCAAATACTTATTTGCAGCTGTATCATACAAATAAATAGTTAAAAAATCATACATTGTGATTTCTGGATTTTTTTTTTTAGATTATGTCTCTCACAGTGGACATGCACCTACGATGACAATTTCAGACCCCTCCATGATTTCTAAGTGGGAGAACTTGCAAAATAGCAGGGTGTTCAAATACTTATTTTCCTCACTGTATATAGAGTGAATAGGAGGGGCCCCAGGTTTGAACCCTGTGGCACACCCGTATACATTGTTTTCGGTTTTCCAAATATGACTTTATTCTAGGGGTGTGCTCAAAAATCGATACAGCAATATATCGTTGCGGGCTTCTCGACAATACACGTATCGATATGGAAGCCGTAGTATCGATACTTGATCCGGCTCTTTTTAAACGGCTTTAATCCATTGTAATTTGCCGAAACGGGCGCCATGAAGGCTTTCCCTTATGGTGCAGTACACATTTCTGCCAGCGGTGGTGGTAAACTGCACACGCTGCTAGGAGAAGTAGAGAAGAAGGAGAAGCCTACGCAAAGCAGGAAGACAAACTTCGAAAAATCTTTTACTACTGTGCTGTGCCTCCAGCCAAAGGAATAATATTGGAACACTACGGATTTCAAAAGGTTTAGGGAGTCAGGAGTTGAAGATGACACATCCAGCATCGCTGCAAATCTCTGGCTTCACCTGACAAGATCGAGCCACCACTAACAACACAGGTTAAAAAAAACAAGCTCTCAGTGAGACTTGAATAAATACTGTGGGTAAAAAACGCTCAATGGTTCAGTTGTCTGCTACGTGCACAGATGTCACAGAGGACATTAAAAAGTCAGTGGAGTGAGATATCAAAGTGTCCTGCATTTGTGCCCCTTTTGTAAGAGGGACACAATAATAAAAAAGGCAGCATAACATCAGAGGTGAGAGTTTTTGTATTACTTTAGTTAGTAAGTAAGTAAGTAAGTAAGTAAGTAAGTAAGGTTTATTTATAAAGCACTTTTCACAGATAAAATCACAGTGCTGTAAAAGAGAATAGGTAACTTTTACTCAAAGCCAAAATAAGGTAGCCTACTGAATAAACAAAACTGCTCAGCACAGTCATACTGTTACTATTAAAAATAAATGCAAAGTATCAGTATAAAATAATTGGAATTGAAAATTAAATAATACTTTTGATTTACATATAGCCTACTTTATTTTCAGAGAGCGACCTAGTGTAGAGGAGTAGCCTGCAGAAGATGATCTTCCTTAGCAGATCACATTCAGACAGGAATTCTCTCTCCAAAAACACCAGGACTCATTTATGTTTCCAATTAATCAGACTGAATTGAATAAGGGCATATACAGAGACATATCCTTTTATTTTAATGCTTTAGGCCCACAGCAAAAAACAAACAAAAAAACAATTTGGTATAATTATAAGGCTTCTTTACTTAGAGTGTATCGGGATACGTATCGTCTTTAGATCTCTGTATCGAAGTGCATGTGTATCGTGATATGTATCGTATCGTGGCCCCCGTATCGCGATACGTATTGTATCGTGAGGTGGTCGGCAATACCCAGCCCTACTTTATTCACTGTATAACTATTGGTGAGACTTTGTTTATTTTTAAACAAAGTATGTCATGCTTCACTGTGTCGAAGGCTTTCTTGAAATGCCCCAACCACACCCCCTCTGTCCAATTCGGATCTGATGTTCTCCAGGAGCATATTGTTTGCAGTCTCCGTTGAGCGATTTTTTTTTAAAAGCCAAATTGCAAAGGATACAATGCATCTTAAATAGAATTTAGATGTTTTGTGATTTGTTCCGAAATGCATTTTTCCAATTATTTTTGACACAGATGGAATTATGCTAATTGGCCTATAATGGGCTACATCCAGTCGGTCAGCTGCTTTAAAAATAGGTGTTATAATTGCAGTTTTCCAAGCACAAGGGAATACTGTACTGAGTGACCAGTTGATTATTTTACAAATCACTGGAATAGCTTCTTATGAGAGTGTGGTATTACGAGTGGTGGTAATTTGATCAGATGAACCCTCGTGTTCCTTTAGAAAACATTGCCCTTAATGTTGACACTTTTTTGACTGCTGCAAACATATTGTAGATCAGGGGTCACCAACGTGGTGCCCGCACCAACGTGGTGCCCGCTTGAGACTTCTTCTGAGGTGTAAAACACTTCATTTTCTTGAATCTGATTCTTAAAAATACAATTATTTCTGTTCTTGTGACTCAGTAGGACTTTAAAATAAAGCTATTGATATAATATGGGGTCAATATCCTATAAGTAAACAGTGTACGTTTAAGTCTTTAGGATTTGTTTATAACTGGTAGCTCTCGAACAACTCAATGCTCTTGAAGTAGCCCTCGGCTGAAAAATGGTTGGTGACCCCTGTTGTAGATTAACATTTCAAACTTGTTTTCACTTAAAACTACATTTGGGGAAAAAATCAAAATAATAAAACATATTTAATCATTTAAATCTATTTAAAATAAAAACAAATGAATGCATATATACTGGCTTGGGGCGTGGTGTAGGTGTGTAATGTACTATGTGCTGCTTGTTTACAACCTCATTTGTAGACAAGTTTGCTGTGCAGTTCTCCACCGTTTGCAGATGTAGAGACACTTTGTTCTCACTTTAATTCACTATGTCAAAGCTCTTTGGATCTAGTTGCCCCACTCAAGACAAAGCTCCCCAAGCTCAAAAGTGAACCTTGACTGAATGAGGCAACATGCACTGCCAGGTGTGATTGTAGGAGAGCTGAGCGAAAGTGGAAGAAGGACAAGCTACAAGTTTCTTTTCAGATACTTCAAGAAAGTCACAAAAATGTGACGCATGCTAAAACTAAGCATTTTTCCAACATAATTCTATCAAACAATCAAAGTCCTCGTATTTTGTTTAAGACTATTGACTGTGTGCTCAATGCTCCCAGACCATCTTTTATGGAAACCTCAGTTGAATTATGTGAAAAGTTTTCAAGCTTCTTCATTGAAAAGGTAGAAAATACCAGGGCTTCCATTGTACTGCCCACTTCTGACCCATCCATTCCTTTTTCTTGTACTGCTGTTTTTAATCATTTTTGAGCGTGTTAGTCTGCCCTTTTTGAGCAAATTAGTTGGTCATATGAAATCCTCTGGTTCTCCATCCGATGCACTTCCACCCAGACTTCTTACGGAAGCTTTTCCCACTATACACCATTTGTTGTTGAAATTATCAATGGTAGTTTAACTAGTGGGACGGTCCCCTCTTGTTTTAAACATGCTGCTGTTCAACGACTGATTAAGAAGCCTGGCCTTGATTCATCCTCTTTAACAAATTTTAGGTCAATTTCAAAACTCCCCTTTCATTCCAAGGTGTTGGAGAAAGTGGTCTACGGCCAAATAAAAACATTTTTGGAGGAGTCCAACATCTTTTCCACTCAGGGTTCAAAAATCGTCACAGCACCGAGACAGCCCTGCTAAGAGTAATTAATGATGTATTTTTAGCCACAGACGTTTAGCCACTGTGTTGCACTTGTCCTGCTTGATACAATAGATCATCAGATACTTCTGTCTCGTTTGGAGAGCTGGGTGGGAATTCGTGGTAGTGCCCTTAAGTGGTTTAGGTCCTACCTTACGTACAGGAGTTTTTGTGTTCGAATTGGGAGTGTAGAGTCCGCCACAGCTCCCATAAAATATGGTGTGCCCCAGGGCCTCTTCTGTTCTCACTGTACCTCCTGCCACTTGGGTCCATCTTGTGTAAGCACAATGTTGCTTTCCATCTCTACACTGATGCCAGTCAGATTTATGTACTGTCTGAACATGGCAATGGATATTGTACAAAGCAACTTTTGAAGTGTATTGAGGAAGTACAAGTACAAATTATCTCCATTTAAATGACAAAAGACTGAGGTCTTGCTGCTCGGCCCAAAGATGCCCCCTCCTCTTGTGTGGATTTGAGTCCCTTAGGTGAACACTTAAAACCAACTGTGACAAACCTTGGTGTGAAGCTGGACAGTGCTCTGAAGCTTGACGCCAAGATTAGCTCTGTTGTCAAGTCCAGCTTTTATCAGCTCAGGCAACTGTCCAAGGCAAAACCATTTGTTCGCCAGCATTTATTTGAGATTTTAATTCATGCTTATTTCACAAATTGTTTAGATTACTGCAATGCACTTTAGGTCAAGCTCAATCAGTCGTCTCTCGCTCGACTTCAACTTGTACAAAATGCATTATTTTGCATTGGAGGCCTGCGACTTGTCGGACCAAGCTTCATAGTAATGGTTGCTAGGATGTCTGATTGGACAATTGACTCTGTGCACTAGAGCGAACGGTAACAGCGCCGCCCAAGAAGTAACTTCCGCTTCCGGTTGAGCATGTCAGAATAAAAGCACACAGCTCGTCTCATTCATTAGTTCAGCAGGTACTTGCTACATCCATCCATTCATCCATCCATCCATTTTCTTCCACTTGTCCGTTGCCGGGTCGTGGGGAAGCTGTTGGAGCTGCCCAAATCACATTGCACCAGCCCCTATGGCTCCTCCTGCAGGTGGTGGGTCCACAGAAGGACGGCCTCATGGTTCTAACCGGGCTTGTTGGTCTCTCATAAGGGGCTTCTGAACTGCTCTTTATCTGACCCGTCACCTAGGAACTTTTTGTGCAGCGCCTGTTCAGCAGCAGTGTTTCACCACCTGAAACAACACCAGTGGTTTCGCTAGGAATAATTTCTCTCCTTCATTTTGATGGACGCAGTTGTAAAAAATTCCGTCATGAGCTATTTTTTATCCATCGTGCATTAATCTCTCATTATAAGGATTTTTTTAAAGGAATGTTATATACTATATATACACACACACACACACACACATATATATATATATATATATATTTGTATTTTCGGAAAGTGCTTGCACATTCCTACCTCATGGTAGAGGTCACTTCGTGCCCGTCAGTGACCCAGGGCTCTCAGTCGCCCATTGACTTTTATGAGCTCTGTACAATTACAATGTTGATTTTTGCATTATATATGTATGTGCACGGGACGTGCACGACAAGAAGAGCGCGTTAGTGAGTGTTTGAGAGGAGGCGAGAGCTTTGCGCTCGTTTTGTGCGCTTCGGGCCTAACTATCCAACGAAGGATAAAGGACTATTAACACTACAGAAAACAGACAGGTCTCCAACTCAAAGAAACCTATATATATATATATATATATATATATTAGGGCTGGGACTCGATTAAAAACATTAATCTAATTAATTAGAGGCTTTGTAATTAATTAATCGAAATTAATCTCATATAAATATTTGACCTGAGAACAGTGAGAAGTAAGTTTTTAGTATACCATTGAAAAGCACATTTAGTAAATCCCTGTAATTGGGTGTGTGGTGCTACTCCTGCGCCGCCAAGACTCGCTGTGACCTCACCGCCGACTCACATGGGTCTGGGGAGGCGATTTCCTTCGCAGGCAGAGCAGATGGAACGTCGGAGAAGACAGCAGCGTCCACAACTAGGAGAAGGGACTTGATTTGTTTGTATGTATTTTACTGCTGAATAAACAGAGTTGTGAGTTCCCTTTTGCCACCTCCAATTGACCTTTCGCAAAACCACGCCCCAAAATGGTAATTGTCCAATCAGACATCCTAGCAACCGTTACTATGAAGCTAGGTCCGTCATGCAGCAGGCCTCCAATGCAAAACAATGGGACATACCAGCAATGAGCACTGAGCAGATGCACTTTTTTTTTTTTTACTGCTAACCACCAAAAACCCACCAGACAAAGAAGAAGAAGCAAAATGGTGAAGCAATCTGCCTATGGAGTCTGTAAAGTTATTTCCCTTCCCAAAGCAAAAACACATCCTGAGCACTGCCTACAATGGATCAATGGATGGTACAATGGATGGTCCACACCCAGCTTAATGTCTCCAAAATAAACAAGCAAACGTCTGCTCTAAGGTAAGGCAAGAGCCCATAGCTAGGCTAACACCTTAGCATGCTAACATCGTAGCTACTGACAGTCACATAACGTTACACAAACTGGCTCTGGAGCTGTAAATTTAACTGCGGTGGTGAACTTTTACAAGCCTACAGTCTGACGTGTTTTTGTCTCCCTTTATGATAAAAGTACTGTGCATTTTGTCACGGTCCTGATAACTGGCTGTTGCTGATTGTCATTGTGGCACCTGTAGGTTTAGCTAGCGTTAGCTAACTTTAGCGCACCGAAAAAATGCACCGGAGAAATGTTCCTATTTTTAGAAATACTAAAAAGTAAGAGAATGTTTACAGGGCAGTGCAAGAGCACGACTGGTCCACAAGGCTGTGCTGTTGCATTTAAGGAAGAGATCAGAAGGTTTCTTTGAGTTGGAGACCTGTCTGTTTACTGTAGTGTTAATAGTCCTTTATCCTTCGTTGGATAGTTAGGCCCGAAGCGCACAAAACGAGCACGAAGCGCTCGCCTCCTCTCAAACACTCACTAACGCGCTCTTCTTGTCGTGCACGTCCCGTGCACATACATATATAATGCAAAAATTAACATTGTAATTGTACAGAGCTCATAAAAGTCAATGGGCGACTGAGAGCCCTGGGTCAATGACGGGCACGAAGTGACCTCTACCATGAGGTAGGAATGTGCAAGCACTTTCCGAAAATAGTACTTATACACCTTGAACATTTGCACATTTTGTCATGTTTACAACCCTAAACATAAAGATTTTATTTTGAATTTTTTACTGAAAGTTCATACACAAGTAACAGACAACTGTGAAGTGAAAGTAAAATGATACATGATTCTCTTATTTTTCAAAAAATAGAAAACCGAAAAGTGGGGCGTGCACAAGTATTCATACAGCATGACTTAATACTTTGTGGAACCCCCTTTTGCTGCAATAACAGCAGCAAGTCTTCTGGGGTATGACTACAAGGTTTGCACATCTAGAGACTGACATTTTAGCCCATTCCTCTTACAAAACAACTCAAGCTCTGTCAAATTAGAAGGAGAGTGTTGTGAACAGCAGTTTTCAGGTCTTTCCACAGATTTTCAATAGGATTTAGGTCAGGATTTGACTGGGCCATTCTAACATATGAATATGTTTGTTTTTAAACCATTCCATTGTAGATTTAGCTTTGTGTTTAGGGTCATTGTCCTGCTGGAAGGTGAATCTACGCCCCAGCCTCAATTCTCTTGCTGACTCCAGCAGGTTTTCCTCCAAAATGTCTCTGTATTTGGCTCCATCCATCTTCCCAACTATTCTTACAATCTTCCCAGTCCCCGCTGAGGAAAAGCAGCCCCATAGCATGATGCTCCCCCCACCATATTTGACACTGGGGATGGTGCACTCAGGACGATGAGCAGTGTTAGGTTTGTGCCATACATAACGTTTTGCATTTGGGCCAAAAAGTTAATTTTTTTTTCTCATCTGACCAAAGCACCTTCTTCCACATGGTAGCTGTGTCCTCCATATGACTTCTAGCAAACTTCAAACGGGATTTCTTATGGCCTCCTTTCAATAATGGCTTTCTTCTTGCCACTCGTCCATGAAGGCCAGATTTGTGTAGAGTACGACTTATAGTTGTCCCATGTACAGATTCCCCCAGCTCAGCGGCAGTACGTCGCAGCTCCTCCAGAGTTATCTTGGGGCACTTGGTTACATTTCTGACCAGTGCTCTCCTTGTTCGGTCTGTTAGTTTAGGTGGACGGCAGTGTCTTGGTAAGTTCGCAGTGGTGCTATACTCTTTCCATTTCCGAATGATGGATTGAACAGTGCTCCGTGAGATATATTTGTATAACTTAACGCTGCTTTAAACTTTTCCACAACTTTATCCCTGACCTCTCTGGTGTGCTCCTTGGCCTTCATGATGTTTAGTGACCAATACACTCTGACCATAGCTCTGAGGCCCTCACAGAACAGCTGGAATTATACTGAGAGTAGATTACGCACAGGGGACCTGTGCGTAACTGTTATAAAGGCAATTTAATGCACTCAGAAAAATGCTGTATGAATACTTATGCACGCCCCACTTTTCACTTTTCTATTTTTTTGAAAAATAACAGAATCATGTATCATTTTTGCTTTCACTTCACAGTTGTCTGTTACTTGTGTGTGAACTTTCAGTAAAAAATCCATCCATCCATCCATTTTCTTCCGCTTTATCCGGGGCCGGGTTGTGGAGGCAGCAGTCTCAGCAGAGATGCCCAGACTTCCCGATCCACGCACACCTCCTCCAACTGTTCTGGGGGACCCTGAGGTGCCACCAGGCCAGCTCGGAGACATGGTCCCACCAGCGTGTCCTGGGCCTTCCACGAGGCCTCCTCCCTATAGGACATGCCTGGAGCACCTCCCGAGGGAGGCGACCAGGAGGCATCCGGAACAGATGCCCTAGCCACCTCAGCTGGCTCCTTTCGACGTGAAGGAGCAGCGACTCTACTCCGAGCTCCTCCCGGGTAACTGAGCTCCTCAACCGATATCGGAGGGTGCGCCCAGCCACCCTGTGAAGGAAACTCATTTCGGCCGCTTGTATTCGCGATCTTGTCCTTTCGGTCATTACCCAGATCTCATGACCATAGGTGAGGGTGGGAACGTAGATCGATCAGTAAATCGAGAGCTTTGCCCCCTGACTCAGCTCTCTCTTCACCACAACAGTCCGATACAGCAACCGCATCACTGCTGACGCCGCTCCGATCCGTCTATCGATCTCACGCTCCATCTGTCCCTCACTCGTGAACAAGACCCCGAGATACTTGAACTCCTCCACTTGAGGCAAGGACTCCCCACCGACCTGAAGGATGGTGGGGAGCGTAAGCGGGAACATTGTTTTCGTATGGGATTATTCTTTCTTTCTTTCTTTCTTTCTTTCTTTCTTTCTTTCTTTCTTTCTTTCTTTCTTTCTTTCTTTCTTTCTTTCTTTCTCACCGTTGCAATTTTCACCCAGTGAACATCGATGAAAAGTCACAGATTTTCAAAATAGTGGCGCGAAAGCGCCACCTCAGTTTTTTTTTAAACATTGCGAGATAGGACTTGGGCAAAAATGAAGTTTGTCGTAGAACCATAAAAATCGGTACAGACGTGCATCATGACAAGTTGAGCAAAAAATATTATTACGGCAACGCCGTCCGCCATATTGGGTGTCGGCCATTTTGGATAACAGGGAATCCGCCTTTATTTTTCACTTCGTACACAATCTATCTCCTCCTAGAGCGTTTATTGGAACGAGCTAATTGTGGGTGGAAAATAATCTTGAGAAGTAGAACTTTAAAAGCCGCCACATGGTCTGCCCCTTCTCCTTTTGCCCGCTTCTACAAGCTTAATGTGGCAGCAGGCACTTCCTTCGGGGAGCAGGTGCTTGCTGCTGCTCAACAGCATTGAGGCTTTTCCTGTGGCATTGCGTCTTGCAGGTTTGGAATGCCCTTGCTGTGTCGGGGTGAGAGTTGTTGCTTGCTCTTTCTTTGAAGAGCTCTTGACCGACCTTCGCGGCTTGCGGGGCAGTGTCACCTTGGTTGTGTCTGGCGCTGAGGTTGTGGCACTCATACCTAGCATCTAGCGGGTATGGGTGCTTGTGTACATAGTTCACTTTGTCACTTGGGTGTGTTTTTTGTTCGTGCACTTGGTGGCGGCAACGACTCATTCGAATTTCACCCGGCTTGATCCCTTGCGGTGTGTCTTACAGAGTCCCCGTACATATGGAATACTGTATGTAACTGGATGGAGAGATAGTCTGGATACGATAGAGAACGTTACGGTTACAGTATGTAACTCTCGTTCTCTGAGGCACGCAGAGGGCAATCAGCCACCTCACAGGTGGTGTCTTAAATAATTATCCACGTCATACTGTAACCGTAACGTTTGTAACTCCACTATCCTTAAGGTTAGGGCTAAGGTAAGGTTAGGGTTAGTTTGTAAACTTCACTATCCTTAAGGTTAGGGCTAAGGTAAGGTTAGGTTAGTTTGTAAACTTCACTATCCTTAAGGTTAGGGCTAGGTAAGGTTAGGGTTAGTTTGTAAACTTCACTATCCTTAAGGTTAGGGCTAAGGTAAGGTTAGGGTTAGTTTGTAAACTCCACTATCCTTAAGGTTAGGGCTAAGGTAAGGTTAGGGTTAGTTGTAAACTCCACTATCCTTAAGGTTAGGGCTAAGGTAAGGTTAGGGTTAGTTTGTAAACTCCCACTATCCTTAAGGTTAGGGCTTAGGTAAGGTTAAGGCTAGTTTGTAAACTCCACTATCCTTAAGGTTAGGGCTTAGGTAAGGTTAAGGCTAGTTTGTAAACTCCACTATCCTTAAGGTTAGGGCTAAGGTAAGGTTAGGGTTAGTTGTAAACTCCACTATCCTTAAGGTTAGGGCTAAGGTTAGGGTTAGTGTATTTGAGAGAGCGGGTGTGGGACGACGGATGGAATTTGACCCATGTCTACGATCTGGTGTGGCGTGTTTACATGCATGCGTCCCATGTGTGTTCATTAACATGCACCGTCACAATAAATTATAAATAAATACATTTAAACAGGATTATTCAAAACACATTTTTCCATATTTTCAAGCCCACAAACCGCCACAGGATCTCGGCAACACGACTCATTAGCATGCTGTTGGCTAAAAATAGAGGCTTTTTTCTTGCTTTCATTATGGTTACTTCACTCTGCTGCCAGAGGAGGGCGCTCCAAATGATGACATGCTTAAAGGAGCAGTCCTTTGCTACACATATGTCTGTGTAACCAAGTGCTATGGTAGGACAGGAAATTTGATGTTACCACCTTAAATTTAGTTGTTGCCACAACGCCACTGGACTATTAAAATCCAGAAAATAACCTTTAATATAAAGGACAAAGTTCGACTCATTGAGGGGAGGCATGATTTGTCATTTGTTTTGTAAACATAAATACTTTTTTTTAAAAGGGCAAATGTCCATGTTATGAGCACAGAAAACAGTCCATTTTAAACAGTCCATTTTAAACAGTCCACTTTGTATGTTGACATGGTGTAGGCAACAGACATCGCCCATCAGCAAGGTGTAAAAGCAAGGCGGCTGCATACTGCAGGTCGCTGCATCCGTGAGGCTAGAAAAATGTTTGATGTTAGTAACATCAAATATGTGTCAACTATGATGACACATAGCAACCCAATGCAGGATAGCAGACTCCCAGCCAAACCAAAGCCACCGCACACCAGGTCGCAACAGGGAGACATTATCAGCACGTCGCGAGGCTCAGCCACACCGCACTAAGACACAGTTTAAATTTGCTATATATTGGAGGTGAATTATCTGAATAAGAGTATCTATTCTACCTGGAAGCCAGATGACGAACCGAACGCCCCAGGAACAGAAACGGAAGTGTGCAAATCAGGGAAAGAATCAAGAGAAACCTTGGGCTTTATAATCTAAGGGTGGCGCCACCTGCTGACGACTCCACTCTACTACCTCTGCTTTAAAGCGCCCGGATACAAAACACTTTCATGTGGACTGTGTTGCTCTAGTTACACAATGTTTGGTCTTTGAGCACAAATCATTAACCTAAACCATAAAAGAGCTTTGTGTCTAAACCTGGACTTGTGCCGAGCCGCTTCAACATCAGATTAGAGCCAGACTAAGCCTCCTTCAGTAAACACAGTCACAGGGCCGGGCCTCACCTGTAGGAGGAAGGAAGGAATTTATCTGTACAGCGCCCTTTCATGGACGTGCTGTACCTGTACCTACCTGTATAAAAGCACGTGGTCAGATAAGGAGTGTTGTGTTTACCTCCACAGTGACTGTCCTTCACGTCAGGACATTTTATGGTCAGTGACTACGTTTACAAGCAGCCAATAACCTGTTCAAAACCGGAATATTAGCAATAACCCATCGTGCATGACCGTGTAAACACCAGCAAAAACCCGAATAAGCTCATATTGTTTGGTCATGTAAACGCATATTGGCATGTCCCCATCAAAAGGAACATTGATTTGTGTTCTGGGCATGCTCTATCCTCAAATAATCTTAAATACTTGTAGGGCTCTCCCCGGTCTGGTGTGCAGCCTACCTTCTGAAGTGACAGGGCAAGTTTTATATTTATTAATATTTAAAGGGATACTTCGGGATTTTTGACATAGGGCCTCATTTCCTAGTTATCCAGAGTGTTGTTGATGTCTGGAGATATTTTTTTCTTAAATTCATGCAGTTCTTATATTTGAAGAGTCTAGTTGCGCTAGGCTAGAGCAAGGCTAAAGCATTTCTATGGTAAAGTCTAGCCTGCATTAAAAACAGTCTGGCGCACTCCACAGTGCACCTGAGGTAAATCACTTATAACGCCAGCCTAACCATATAAATGTCTGTGTTAATAGAATAATTTTTGAAATATAACTGACCTTGTATCACATGAATTACCGCATTTTGAGGGACTATTTAATCGCAGATCACTCCGCCGCTGCCTTAACTTACAGCCACGAAGCTGATGCTGCTCAAATATAAGTTATTTTAAATGCAAAATGGTTAAAATTATTCTATTGCCTCCACCCACAGAGGGTTGGGTGCAGAAAGGACTAGGTGCAGTCCGGAAGAGCTTCACCCAGATTCCGAGGAGGTTGGGGACATGGAGTCCGAGTGGAACATATTCTCCTCCTCCATTGTCGATGCGGCTGCTCAATCCCCAAACCCGGTGGCGCCCGGAAGTAAGGGATGCCGTCAAGCTGAAGAAGGAGTCCTACCTGGCCTTGTTGGCTTGTGGACTCCGGAGGCAGCTGAGAGGTACCGGCAGCTGGAGGAGAAGCCATGGAGGAGGACTATAGGTCGGCCTCGAAACCATCCGACGCCTCAGGAAGGGGAAGCAGTGCTTCACCAACACTGTTACAGTGCAGGTGGGGAGCTGCTAACCTCGACTGGGATGTGGTCGGGCGGTGGAAGGAGTACTTCGAGAATCTCCTCAATTCCACCGTCACATCTTCCGATGAGCTGTCTTGGCTGACACGTCTCTGCAACATCGCGTGGCGGTCGGGGACAGTGCCCCAGGATTGGCAGACCGGGGTGGTGGTCCCTCTCTTTAAGAAGGGGGATCGGAGGGTGTGCTCCAATTACAGAGGGATCACACACCTCAGCCTCCCCGGTTAGGTCTACTCCAGGGTGCTGGAGAGGAGGATCCGGCCGATAATCGAACCTTGGATCCAGGAGGAACAATGCGGTTTCCGTCCTGGTCGTGGAACACTGGACCAGCTCTATACCCTTCATCGGTTGCTCGAGGTTTGTGGGAGTTCGCCCAACCAGTCATATGTGTTTTGTGGATCTGGAGAAAGCGTTCGACCATGTCCCTCGTGGTGCCCTGTGGGGGGTGCTCCGGGAGTATGGGATCCGGGGGTCCTCTGCTAAGGGCTGTCCGTTCCCTGTATGACCGTAGTAGGATTTGGTTCGCATTGCCGGCAGTAAGTCAGACCTGTTCCCGGTTCTGTTCATTATCTAATGACTACCGCCCAGTAGCACTCGCTCCATTCTTATGAAGTGCTTCGAGCGGCTCGTCATGGAACACATCAAGTCTATTCTCCCTCCCACCCTGGACCCATACCAGTTTGCTTATCGGTCCAATCGCTCACTGAAGATGCCATCTCCACTGCGCTTCATTCAGCCCTCACTCACCTTGAAACAAAGGACTCTTACGTTAGAATGCTGTTTTTAGACTTTAGCTCAGCATTCAACACTATAATCCCACAGCAGCTAATACACAAACTGCTCCACCTGGGGATCAACACATCACTGTGTAACTGGCTGCTGGACTTTCTGACGGGGAGACCACAGGCTGTACGTGTTGGAGGAAAGTCCTCCAGAACCATCACACTGAACACGGGGGCTCCCCAAGGCTGTGTGCTGAGCCCCTCTTGTTCACACTGCTGGACCCATGACTGCACTCCAAGTACGACTCAAACCTCTTCATCAAGTTTGCAGATGACACAACAGTGGTGGGTCTCATCAACAACAGAGACGAGTCAAACTACAGGAGTGAGGTGAGCAGTCTGGCCATGTGGTGCACACAGAACAATCTCTCTCTAAATGTGGAGAAGACAAAAGAGATTGTTGTGGACTTTCGAAGAGTGCAGGTCCAGCATGCTCCTCTAACAATCAACGGTGCTGCTGTGGAGAGGGTGACCAGCACTAAGTTCCTGGGTGTGCACATCACAGAGAAACTCTCCTGGACCATGCACACTACATGACCATCCATCCATCCATCTTCTTCCGCTTTATCCGGGGCCGGGTCGCGGAGGCAGCAGTCTCAGCAGAGATGCCCAGACTTCCCGATCCACGCACACCTCCTCCAGCTGTTCTGGGGGGACCCCGAGGCGACACCAGGCCAGCTCGGAGACATAGTCCCACCAGCGTGTCCTGGGCCTTCCACGAGGCCTCCTCCCAATAGGACATGCCTGGAACACCTCCCGAGGGAGGCGACCAGGAGGCATCCGGAACAGATGCCCTAGCCACCTCAGCTGGCTCCTTTCGACGTGGAGGAGCAGCGACTCTACCCCGAGCTCCTCCCGGGTAACTGAGCTCCTCACCCGATCTCGGAGGGTGCGCCCAGCCACCCTGCGAAGGAAACTCATTTCGGCCGCTTGTATTCGCGATCTTGTCCTTTCGGTCATTACCCAAATCTCATGACCATAGGTGAGGGTGGGAACGTAGATCGATCGGTAAATCGAGAGCTTTGCCCCTGACTCAGCTCCCTCTTCACCACAACAGTCCGATACAGCGACCGCATCACTGCTGACGCTGCACCGATCCGTCTATCGATCTCACGCTCCATCCGTCCCTCACTCGTGAACAAGACCCGAGATACTTGAACTCCTCCACTTGAGGTAAGGACTCCCCACCGACCTGAAGCGGGGAAGCCACCTTTTTCCGGTGGAGAACCATGGCCTCAGATTTGGAGGTGCTGATCCTCATCCCGGCCGCTTCACACTCGGCTGCAAACCGCCCCAGTGCGCGCTGGAGGTCCTGATTTGATGGAGCCAACAGAACAACATCATCTGCAAACAGCAGAGATGAGATCCTGAGGTTCCCAAACCGGACACCCTCCGGCCCCTGGCTGCGCCTAGAAATTCTGTCCATAAAGGTAATGAACAGAACCGGTGACATAGGGCAGCCCTGGCGGAGACCAACACGCACCGGGAACAAGTCTGACTTACTGCCGGCAATGCGAACCAAGCTCCTGCTGCGGTCATACAGGGAACGGACAGCCCTTAGCAGAGGGCCCCGCACCCCATACTCCCGGAGCACCCCCCACAGGGCACCCCGAGGGACAAGGTCGAACGCTTTCTCCAATCCACAAAGCACATGTGGACTGGTTGGGCGAACTCCCACGAACCCTCGAACACCCGATGTAGGGTATAGAGCTGGTCCAGTGTGCCACGACCGGGACGAAAACCGCATTGTTCCTCCTGAATCCGAGGTTCGACTATCGCCGGATCCTCCTCTCCACTACATGACTGGTCAAGAAAAGTAATCAGCGTCTCTACTTTCTCCGCAAGTTAAGAAGAGCCAGAGTCCCAGCCTCCGTTATGTGCAACTTCTACAGAGGGACTATAGAGAGCATCCTGACCAGCTCCATCACTGTGGTTCTTCTACAGAGGGACTATAGAGAGCATCCTGACCAGCTCCATCACTGTGGTTCTTCTACAGAGGGATTATAGAGAGCATCCTAACCAGCTCCATCACTATGTGGTACTTCTACAGAGGGACTATAGAGAGCATCCTGACCAGCTCCATCACTGTGTGGTTCTTCTACAGAGGGACTATAGAGAGCATCCTGACCAGCTCCATCACTGTGTGGTTCTTCTACAGAGGGACTATAGAGAGCATCCTGACCAGCTCCATCACTGTGTGGTACTTCTACAAAGGGACTATAGAGAGCATCCTGACCAGCTCCATCACTGTGTGGCACGGCGCCAGCACTGCCTCCTGCCGAAGGAGCCTCCAGCGCATCGTGAGAGCAGCGGAGAAGATCTGTGGAGCCCCTCTCCCCTCCATTAAGGACATGTACTCCACCCGTCTCACCCGCAAAGCCGTCGGAGTCACCAGGGACCCTACGCACCCATCACATAGGCTCTTCAAGGTGATGCCTTCAGGGAGGAGACTGCGGAATCTACGGGGCAGCTCCAGTCGGCTGAAGAACAGTTTCATACACAAGGCCATCGGGAAGCTGAACTCCCTACCCTCCCTCCCACCCCTCTTCCCCCGCCCCCCGCTCCACAATCAAGGATGAGAGAAATATAATTTCAAACCATGTGAATGGTTTGACAAATAAAAAATCTTGAACCAAATTCAATGTCAACTGTGGAGAGGTCTCCTAACAAACATAGGGAAGGTGAAAGAGGGACATGGCAATCAAGTAAGGTTGTGAGTGCATCGGTAATCTGACACCAGAAGGTTTTAATTCCCATATGGCATGCAGATATGTGTCAACTGTATTTTGAGTACATTGAGAGCAATTTTGTGACGTACTAAGGCCCATTTTATACAACCTTTCAACTGTGTAATGTGTTCTATGAATTATTTTATATTGTGTTAACTGTATGTATTTGTTTGATGTTAAACTGAAGATATTTTTGCAAATATTAATCCAGAAGGCATTATCTGTAATAAGATTAAGGTCTCTTTCCCACTTGTGGGTATATGGAAATGGATAGGTTTGAAGATGCTATGATTTTGTAAATATGTGATAACATTTTTTTCTTTTTATTGATATTTAAAAGATTAGATACTTCTGAAGTCAAATCAATGTTAGGTGTTTTGATGTGTATATGGTTTCGTAGTGAGGACTTGAGTTGACAATATTGTAATATAGTGTTGGCATTCTCTTGTATGTTATATGTTTGGACCAACTGTGAAAAAGAAAGAGGGATATTATTATGGAAAATATGATTTATGTGGGTGATGCCTTTTTCTATCCAATGCTCAAACTGTATGGGTTTTTGGCCTACTTGAAGATCTGGATTGTTCCAAAGTGGCGAATGCTTGTTTGGTTTAATTGGTGAATTGGTCAGTTTATGGTAATCCCACCAGGCTGTCAGTGTTGCAGCTATGACAGGGTTTTTAAAGAGGTTTAAATGTGTGATTGAGTGTGAGATGAATGGTAAATCCGAAAGTTTAATATCATGACAAAGATGTTGTTCGATAACCACGAATCGTCAGAAGAGATGGGATTAATCCATTTAAGTATGTATTGGAGTTGGTGAGTAACAAAATAATTATTAAAATTTGGCGCTTCAAGTCCACCGGCTGTTTTCGACTTCTGTAGAGTTGATAGTTTGATTCGAGCAGGTTTATTCATCCAATAGAATTTAGTTATAGCGGAATATAAAGTTTGGAACCACTTTTGTGGGGGTTTTATTGGAATAGCAGAAAATTGGTAATTTATCAGAGGGAGAATGGAAATTTTTATGATTGAAATTCTACCCATCAGTGAGAGAGGACGATGCATCCATCGCTGAAGTTTGTCCTCAATGGTTTTAAGTAATGGTTTTAAATTTAGAATGTACAACTCTGATATCCTGGCGGAAATATTAATTCCTAAATATCTTAATGTTACCAATGTGTAGTGAAAAATTAGATACGAAGCCCGCCAGATCACTGTTACGCAAATTAAGTGGGAGTATTGTGCCTTTTGACCAATTAATGGAATAATCTGATACTAATGAGAAGGAATTGATTGATAAGACTGATCGTTTCAGGTAGTGAGGAGGATGGGTTTCTTAGATAGAGTAGGATATCATCAGCATAAAGGCTAATCTTATGATTTATGTTAGGAGTGCTGATTCCGCTAATGATGCTGTTTTGGCGGATTGCTGCAGCTAACGGTTCGATAAATATGGCGAATAGTGAGGGTGAGAGTGGGCAACCCTGCCTTGTACCGCTGTGTAACATGAATCGTTGTGTGATTAGGCCATTTGTATCAATCTGTGCCATTGGAGATGAGTATAGTATTCTAACCCAGTGTGTAAATGAATCCCCAAATCCACATTTTTTCAATGTGGAAAAAAGAAACTCCCAGTTGACTTTGTCGAATGCCTTCTCGGCATCCAATGAAAATATAACAGTGGCTTCTTTGGAGAGGGAAGAATGATGTATGATATTAAGTGTTGTCCTTTCATGAATCCTGTCTGGTCAGAATGTATTATGCATGAAGTAACCTTCTCTATGCGTAAAGCTAGCGTTTTACTAATTATTATTGTGTCTGCATTAATGAGCGATAGTGGCCGGTAATTTGCTGGAGATGTAAGATCTTTATTTGGTTTCAAAGAAGGCATATAGTTGCGGTGTTCATTTCTGTAGGTAATTTTGCGTTTATTTTTGTTTCTGCAATAAGTCTCATGAAAACAGGTGCCAAAATATCCCAGAAGTGTTTATAAATTCGACAGGAAAGCCGTCCGGGCCCGGAGATTTTTTATTAGGCATTTGTTTTACAGCGTTCCAGAGTTCTGAAATAGTAATTGGTGCATCTAGTGTGTTTGACTGATCCTGCATGAGTTGTGGTAGCTCTATATTGTTAAGAAATCTATCAATGTCTTCCGTTTTAGTTTTGTTTGTTTGAGAATAGAGTTTGGAATAGTAATCCTTGAAAATGTATTTATTTCCTCCGGAGCTTGGATAGGCTTCCCTGTCGAGTCCATTATTGTGGATATGATTGTTTTCTTTGTTGCGCTTGACTAGACTTGTAAGATATTTTCAAGAGTTATTATTGAATCAATTTGTTCATATTTCAACCTTTGTGCAAGAAATTTTACTTTTTTATATGTATATTCGTTTCATTCTAATTAAACTGTTTGTAGATGATTTAAAGTAGATTTGTTTGGGTTTTTAGAATATGTATTCTCTAGTTTCTTTATTTTCTTCTCTAAGAATTCCTCTTTATCACTTTCAATTTTCTTTTTGTATGTAGAGTATGAGATAATGTTCCCTCTTAATACGGCCTTCCCCGCTTACCAAAGTAATGACGCTGGTATATCTGTTGTGTCATTCAGTTGAAGGTAGGTTGCCCACTCCTGTTTAATGTATTTTCTGAAATCAGCATCTTCTAAAAGAGAGGTGTTAAATCGCCATTTAATAGTAATTTTCCTTTGGGGAGGCCATTGGAGTAACACAGGAGAATGGTCACTTACAGTGATTGGGTGAATGTCTATTTTATCGAGGTTTGAAATAATTGAATTACTGGTTAAAAATAGATCAATGCGAGACTGAGATTTATGAACAGGTGAGAAATAGGTGAATTCTTTTGTTTGGGGGTTTTCAGACACCATGCATCACTGAGTCCAAAGTCTTCCATACATTTCCTTGTTGTTTCGGTTGAGTGTGAGTTATATGTATCAGCCGCAGCAGCTCAGGACTAACACCTGAACACTATTTCGTTGTACGCTTGTACAATGACAATAAAGCACTTACTTACTTACTACTACTGGATCTGTCAAGTTTGGGGTTTATTACTGTATTGAAATCTCCTATTATTATTGGATGATCAGCCATGCCAGAAATGGAAAAAAAAGTATTAAAAAAGTTGGCATCATTGCTATTTGGTCCATATATGCATGCTATGGTTACTGTAGTAGTAGCATTGACAATGACAAATCTACCCTCTGGATCTGTTATGGTTTTGTTGTGTGTGTGAAAGAAACCTTTTTATGAATAAGCATTGCAACGCCTCTGTCTGGAATTAAAATGAGATGCGTATAATTGGATGAGGTAAGTTTGTCAACTTCCGATTCTTGAGTCTCTTGAAGGAGACAAATGTCTACTTTAAACTTGCATAGGTAATTGAACACTTTAAGTTTTTTAGCCAGTGTACCCATTCCACGGATATTCCAAGTCATTACGTTAAATGAATGCATGGGAATAAAATATGATACTGGGAGATTTCTGATTGGATGTGTAAATGTGTTTGTGCATTGAGAGGCAGGTGGGATGGGGTAAACAAGATATGGGATAACAAGTCACAACAGTAACGCAACTGAAAACAAAACAGAGTATCAAACATAGATAAGGTGCTGTACATGGCGAGATTTAGGTGCATGTTAACTATGATACATCATAAAAAAGAAAATTGGGGCATTCATATTAGCTTATATGTGACCAGTCACAGCTAATATTATTAGCTTTATAGACCCTGTAAAATGTTCAGAGAGCCTAGAAAAGCCGGGGTGTTGTAGTCTCATTACGGTAAAGAGTTCCATCTATGTAGAGCTTGTCAACAGCGATTGTAGCTCTTTTGCCTTCTTGGATGCACTGCCTTCGGATTGGGAAGAGTAATTTGTGTCTCTCCAAAATCTCACGTGAAAACTCATCATTAAGTCCAAAGTCTGTGTTTTTTAGGTGCCTGCCATGGCGCAGAACCAGCTGTTTGTGCTTGAAATGTTCCAGCTTTGCCACGATAGGTCGTGGATGCTTGTTTCTCAGGTTCTTGGGGCCGATTCTATGTACGAAAAGTAATGTCCTCAACAGTGTCCTGAGGAATGTGGAGTTGATTGCACATAAAGTCCTTTATTAGCTTTTCGGGGTTGTCACTATCCTTCTGTTCAGGGATTCCAGAGAAAACCAAGTTGTCTCTCATTGATCTAGACTATAAATCCAGCAAGGCTTCTTTCATCTCTTTATTTTCCTTTACAACAGTAGTCATTTGGTTTGTGAGTGTCGAAACGGCGTCTTTTAAAGTTTTGTTTTCCACTAACAAAGTGAGCGTTTGCGCGTGACTCTCCCGGACGCATTGAATCTCTTTGTGTAAAACCTCGATTAAAGAGACCCTTGAATCGAGAGAAGCAAGGGAACTTTTGATCGAAAGAAGTGTGTCGTGTATATCATTACTGACCTCCTCTTGCATGTTATCCGAAGGGGAGTCTGATTGGCGACACCTTTTGCTGCATGGCGTGGATGGGCCTTTTCCCTCTACCGCATTGTGTTGTGATGTTACACAATCGGTCAAAGCATTCGTCGATATACTTCTTGAGTTGATCCAGGATGAGTAGAGGTTTGATTGTTAAAGTTGTTAAATCAATCGATATAGTGAGCTTGCCTCATCTGGGAGCCATGTTGTTTCTCGCACCGGTCTTGTCCTCGTCACGTGATCACAGACGCATCACTGCCTCACAGCCCATCCTCCTGCCTCACAGCCCATCCTCCTGCCTCACAGCCCTATCCTCCTGCCTCAACTTATTAGCTATTTATATCGCACTTGCACCGTGAATTGAACCTTGAGAGACCTGAATGTTACACCCCGAGGAAATACAAGAAGAATAAGAAGCATGTTTACTTTATTTTTGTTTAACTTTTATTCTTACTGTAATTACATATCTGTTCAATAGAAAACCGCCACAAAAACAGAGCTAAACATAGCATTATGGGTGAGACCCAGAACTAGCATCCTGAGACACACGTGGTACAGAAAGTGTGCACTAGCCAATAAACAAAAGAAAAGGCGGTGAAACAGATGTAGCCAGACTTTTGGAGCGAGGAATTACTTTATTAGTGTGGTGAATATTAACGTAGAAACCATGTTCTCTGTGTGTTGGGTCAGGATATCCCGATTGATTACAAAGACCATGTAAACAGGAATAAGTCTGTCTGCTCACGCATGTAAACTGGTTATTCCAAATGGTTCAGCAACCAGAATATTAACCTTAACCTGAATTTTGGCGGCATGTAAACGTAGTCATCGTTAGTCATAACACTGTTGGGCAAACGGGGACTGTTTGGGACATTACTAAGAGGTTTCATTATGAAGAAGCAGACGCCTGACTCCTGGCAATGCTGCTGTTATTGAATGGTTAATTTTGAGATTAGCCAAATTGAGCATGTGACGAGAGATGTTGTGTAACACAGTCAGTGAGTAAGGTGTTAAAGCTCCTCTCACAATACTTGGAAAGTTTGCACTTTGATATCAACCCAGATGAAATGTAACTCATCAGAGTCTGCCTATGTTTTTCTGCCTTTTAAAACTTGTATCACACAACGTTACAGCAGAGCCAGTAAAGGGAAAGAGGACCAGGATAATGGTATATACTGTATATTGTCTTATTTTGGTGGTTGACTTTTCTCCAGTGTGTCCCAGGTAAAGGAAGTCAAAGGAAGTATTGGTTTTTCCTTTATTTCATAAGTATTTCCATTGTTGATTCTCACTGAAGGTGTTCGTTTATGAATGAATGGAATTATGTTTTGTTTTTATGTCATGTTAAATTCTTTAAAATCGCCGGCTTTTTCTTTGATTACTGCTTTAAACACTTTTGACATTCCCTCAATGAGCTTCATGATGTCGTCACAAAAATGGTTTTGGCTTCACAAACTGTTAGGCAACTTTGTTTCTACAGCACAGATTATAAACAAGATTTCCAAATAGCTGCACAAGAAAGTCAAATATCATTAAACCAGAGGCAATGAAAAGCAATAAGACAATAAATATAAATACCCCCACTCCTGGAAGCGCCACCTTAACATGGTGGAGGGGTTTGAGCACCCGGATGATCCTGGAGCTCTGTTGTCGGGGCCTTCATGCCCCTGGTAGGGTCTCCCACAGCAAACAGGTCCTAGGTGACGGGTCAGACAAAGAGCGGTTCAGAAGCCCCTTATGAGAGACCAACAGGCCCGGGTAGAACCATGAGGCCGTCCTTCTGTGGACCCACCACCTGCAGGAGGAGCCATAGGGCTGGTGCAGCTCCAACAGCTGCCACCATGACCCGGCAACAGACAAGTGGAAGAAAATGGATGGATGGATGGATGGAAAACAATAAATAACCACTTAAAACAAAATAAAAGACACAGAGGACCTCACCACTCACACGGAGCTAAAAGCCAGAGAATAAAAGTGGGTCTTAAGACGAGACACTCCACTGTGGGGGCCTTTTCGGACGTGGAGGGAAAATGTCCTATTGAGTAGGGGTTGAAAAGTAAAATTAGGTTTAGCCAAGAGTCCACTGACTGTAAAGGAACAGTTGAGCTTAGACGAATTGATACGTATCTGTCTGGACTTTGTGCGTGCCCGTGGAAGAGCGTGGTCGCTTCTAACTTCACCCCGTTTGGGGCCATAGGAATACATTGGGAGAGGCCAAATGCTCACAACATCACAGCACGCACAAAGTCCAGACAGATACGTATCAATTCGTCTAAGCTCAGGTAAGAACATACAGTATCACAGTATGGAAAAACAGTTGCCTGTTTCTTTAAGGTTAGGGCCAGTGGTTGTATATGGCTCTCTAATCCACAACACAACTGAGAGATTTCGGACTAATGGCACCGCTGCTCAATGGTACATTTTCGGATTAATGAGACGTCAGACTAATGAGACGTCGGACTAATGAGACGTCGGACAAAAAGGGCGTCGGACTAATGGCATGGCACCCCGTAAAACCAAGGCTGAGGAACTGGCCCTCAGACCTCAGAGCGCGCACTGGTGTATACATTTGGATGAGGTCCGTGATGAACTGAGGGGCCAGTCCATTCAAAGCTTTAAAAACATACAATAAGATTTTAAAATCAATTCTAAAATTAGCAGGAAGCTAGTGCAACGACAAAGGGGGAGATGTGCTCATACTTTTTGGTTCCTGTTAAAAGCTGTACCGCAGAATTCTGGACTAACCACAGGCAATAAAGTGCTTTCTGATTTATACCTGTATTAAGTGCATTACAGTCATCCAGGCGAGTTGAGATAAAAGCGTGCATGACTTGCTAAAAATTCTTAAAAGATATTAACAGTTTAACTTTTGTTTAAAGATGGAGGTGATAAAAGTTGGTTTTAACAACAGTGTTGATTTGTTGGAGAAGTTTCTAATCAGAGTCAACAGTGACGCCAAGGAATAAACATAGTCTTTAAGATGGCCCAGGTCATTCGAAGTATTATTTAAGTGATGCTTTTATTTAGACTTAAAAAAGTTTTGAGCCAACCAGACACTCAGACACTGGAGTTATTTCACCCTTCTTTGTTTCCTACATAATCCCATGATTTTTTTAGCCTTGTCTGTAAATTGGATTTTCACATCATGGATTCAATTCACCAATCACTGCTTAAATAAAGGAGGTACAGCCAAAATGGGGCACTCCGCACCTTAGAGATCCAAAAATAAATAACCAAACGTCACTGCCTGCAACCAAAATCCTCTGACATCACCGGTACACATTCAGAAACAGCATGGATCGCTCAAAACTGTGTAGTTCAGGTTCTGCACTGCAGATCGCCCCAGCGGCATCGAAGGATGGGTCAAATGCAGAGTATGAATTTCCCTACAGGGACAATAAAGTTCACCTTAACCTTAACCTGACGCTGACCGGTTGTAAGTTAATTTTCCGCAGGATGACGAATCAGAGGCCACCATCAGCATGACTGTACGTGTTACGTCCTTACAGACAGCAGTGGTCACACCTTTGTCTTTGCTTTGCCAAGGCAAGTTATCTCAATGACGTGTAAGCTATAATAATGTGTGAGGCCTAAGTTCCTTTGCAGAAAGGGCCAAACTCCTTGCTTTCAAAGGCCATTACTTTGACCAGACCAACATATCTCATTTCAGGATTTCTACAGGTGGCAGCAAGTCAAATGAAATGCATTTTAATGATTTTTAAGGACTACATTTTTTGCACAATTAATTTCATGACTTTTAATGCTTTATAATGCCCCACGGAAACCATGAATGAGTGAGAAACGTTTGTTCGCACTCACCAGCTCACAGAGGGGCAGGGCACCAGGCGGGAGAGAACTTGACGACTGTGACTGAAGGCAGAGCAAGATGAGACAGGCTCATGTTAGGCACTGAACTATAATAATCCACAAACAGATGAATAATGATCTAACTCTATGGTACTCTGCTGCTCCATGTGTGCCGTCATGTCCACACAGGTGAGACCTCCTGCAGCCCACTCAGAGGAGGAGCACATTCTTGGACATGCCCAGACACCAGCGCCTCCATACGACTAGCTGCTTTATGCCACAAACTTACTGTTTGGACGACTCGACTTGATCTCATTTCAGACTAATGCTCTTCTTTCTGTTTGAATGCAATGTTAAACAGATGCAGTTGAAGAGCAGAGCAGAGAGCGCTTTTAGCATTGAACAAATAAGTATTTATAATACTCCCCTAAATCAGTGGTTCTTAAACCTTTCACGTGCCATCTAGTGAAATCAGGACTGTACGGGGAAAAGGGGTCTGGACCTAAACCGGGCTAAATCGTGTCTGTAACGTGGGTGTAAATCTCTAACTCTGACACTGAAGTAAATACAGCTCAAACTGACTGTCTCGGCTTCAGCTGCTCTGCCATCTTCCTCTTGCGTCACACGCGTTTCTAAACCGCTCGTTACAAGGAATGCATTTGTAAAACGGCTCTACTTTTGGATGTCTATATTATGAGACAGTCATGTGACCTTAGTTCATCTGTGTGGACAGAGAAGACGCTGGACTTTGGGACTATTTTTGTTTCATGTGGATAGAGATTGTCTGTTTGTTTGTTTGTTTGTTTGTTTAGTTACCACAATAGAATACCACAATAGAATACACCAATGTGACATGGCACCTGTTGTGTTCCTGCCAGCTGGGGGCACTGCGAGTATAAATGGCCCATCAGATTAGCTTTCTGTTACTTAACCTCAAGCACTTCTTGCTTTGTGCGCGCATGGCTGCTACGATTTCAAGTATAGCCAATTCTAACAGTTTGAATGTACCATTTAAATAGTAGAACTAATTCATTGCTTGTTTTAGTGCCTCTGTGGAGCGCGTTCAAAAGCTGGCTCGCCTTGCTCTGTGTGTCCGCCTAGCTGTGTGAGAAGGTAGACTGTAGTAGAAGTTTCGGTTCCAGCTGTTTTGGTGCTTGTTTTTAGCCCATGGTGCGGTTGGTTGTCGTAGCTGCCATGGATCTTGCATGTTCAGTTTTTGCTGGTTGGGCTCCCTGTGTGGGCCTCCGACCAACCTAAAAGCGTCAAGCTCTGGTTCACCAACACAGTCTCACTCCAAAAGCGTCATAAAGTGACGAACGGTCACTCGCCTTATGCCTAATATAGAACGCAAAATGTAGCCTGGTAAACCACACCCACTTCTTTTCTGCATGAAAGAAGGTGGGTCTGGACACACACGGTAAACAAGTTGCTGATTGGCGGCTAAGGCCTAGCCGAACCAATCACGACCGTCACAGAGAATTGACAAGGTTACGTCACTCGCTGCGCTGCTATGTTGTTAGTTCAATTAACAACATTAACATGCTCGTGAGCTTATATTCAGTTCATATTTTGTGAGTTGGACTACAGCTGTCGTCACGTCCGCTAATTGCTAATTGGTTTATTTCACTGACAGTCTGTGCGCGTTAGGCCCGCCCGTTCAAACTGCTCCAATTACTCCGTTACCAGACTAACTTCCCTGCGTGTAATGGACAGGGAAAGAGTATGGCAGAGCCAGGCAACGCAAAAGGTACCCGTTTGCGTCTCCATTAATGCAATGGGTTTTTAATGTATTTGAATGGAGTCCAGGCGCGGCTCATTTGACGATATCGGACAGCTCATAGTATAGAACACGTAGTACAAATTCTGCTCGGTTTAGCCAACTATAAAACAAACAAAAATGCAAAAATGACTCGCAGTGTATTTGCAATTACAATAATGCTAAAGAAACATGCAAAATCACAGTCAACACTCGCTTGAATCCCTCGCAAGACAGGCAAAACAGCATTCAGCACGCATACACAAGCGCAGAACTACAGTATTCATATTTGCGTGAATCTGAGGCCAAACTGTTGTTATCAAAGCCACAAATGTTGGATCCAGGACAAAACAAGCCGGACCCAACCCAATCACAAAAACTTCTTCAGGAACTTTTACAATATCGCATTGCATTACAGCAGTACGTAGTTTAAAGCCTTTTCCCTACCTTCTGCTGTCTTTGTCGTCAGGCAAAATGTTTTTTTTTTATGAATGAGAGGCATCCTAGGCATCATAGGGTGTGGCCTGCTGCATCACAGGACGCTGTCATAATGGCCTATGGCAAAACATAGGCAGCATGTATATAACATACATCCTAAAAAAAAACAAAGCCAGGATATAGTGAATAAAATATACATATGTACATATATACAATAAAAACATTTAGTGGCACATGAAATACACAGCGGTGTGCCGTCAGGGCCAGCAGGGCCTTCTCTGCTAGCCCTGGCCAAATGAAGAAAAAAAGTGTAAAATGTCTCAATAGTATATTTAATTTCTAATTTATTTATATAATGTACAGTTGAGTCGCTTATATTGGTTTTGTTGAGGTGTAACTGTAATTTCCTACTCAAAAAGTGCTTAAACACCTCTGGCGAGCTCCTCCTCCTCCTCAGGGCCTTCAGAACAGATTCTGCAGGCCCTGTATTGTCAGGTCGCACACATGATTGACAGCCAGAGTGACTGACAGAATTATCGGCCAATCAGAATTCTATGTACATTAACAGTACGCCCTCCAGGGCCTGCAGTAGCTCAGTAGCTTCCCCTACGTTTTGTTCGCCTGGGAAAACCACTAATGTAACCGCGCATGGGCAAAACAATATTCCTCTTGGAAATGTCCGGAACGAGGCAAAATGAAGTGGATTTACTGATCACGGATATTTTGCGCCCCTTCATTATGACGAGCTTCTAGAGCAAAGCAGCGGGAACAACAGCGGGACGTAGACGCTTGGCTCCCCGGACAGGAGAAGAGTTTCTCGCGTCAGCTGAGCTGGGACTCGGGCAGGGAACAGGTACGGGACTATCTCACATTGCACCAAACTGTAAGTTTATAATCCCTTTATTACGAGTGTTAGTACGAGTGTTCCCGAAGGTTTTTGCTTTTGTTTGGGGGCGGAGGCACCGCTGCTTTGGTTTGCGTTGTTGATACATCCTTTGGCGAAGAAGTGCCACGCAAAAAGGCAGTTTTATCGATACGCCTATTGTCGATCAGTTTATATGCGTTTGACTGCGTGAACCCAGGTTACTATTGAAGGCCCTGACTGAAACCCCACGGCCCGCCACTGGAAATACATATGGGAAATGGATATATAAGACAGCTCAAAAATAGAGACGATCTGCCTAAATATATGCAAATCAATATGTACACCAAGGAAGTTAACACAGCCTATAAACATAACATGGTAAATGGTAAATGGTCACATTTTATATAGCGCCTTTCTACCTGCTTTAGGCACTCAAAGCGCTTTACATCAAGGAACCAGTCACCCATTCACACATACATTCATACACCAGTGTACGCAGACACTGGAGGCAAGGTGGGTAAAGTGTCTTGCCCAAGGACACAACAACAGTGGGCACCTGCGGGATTCGAACCGCCAACCCTTTGGTCACAAGACGACCCGCTCTACTCTCTGCACCACCATGCATGGTATTGGAACCTCTATAGAAAAATATTCAAAACTCTGTCATTTCTGCGTATTGAGCTCTTATGCTCGTTTATTGTTTGTTTTAATTTTCTTATGGTTTTCCCACATATGCTAAACCACAAGGGCAACGCAATAAATAGACCACATACGTGGATGCACAAGTTATTACATTGCAAATGTTTTTTGTTTTTTTTTACCACTGTGGGGATGTTGGAAGAAAGAAGTTTTATAAGTGTTGTTACATTGTGCACAACTCCCACATCTGTAATTCCCATTAGGGATAGGTGTCAATAGAGAACTGCTTTTCGTGTTCTATACTATGAGTTGTCCGATATCGCAGCGCCTGGACTCTCATTCAAATACATTAAAACCCATTGCGTTAATGGAGACGCAAACGGGTACCTTTGGCGTTCTATATTACGCGTAAGGCGAGTGACCGTTCGTCAATTTATGACGCTTTCGGAGTGAGACTGTGTTGGGTTCACTGAGGCAGGGAACGGTATGTTCATGCCAGCTCATCCTCATTTCAGGTGAAACCAAGCCCAGTAGCCGCGGCCCTTCGCTAACACCCTGGGAGCCCATAGACAGGGAGAATCAACTGTTGCTCTGCTATAGCTCTGTTCTGGATCAAAGGGACTGATCATGGTTGCTCTGTTTTAAACCTGAGTTATTAAGAATGTGAAAACAAAGAAATTTGACTACGGACACTGAACGTAATGGTGCGATCTGCCTAAAGTGAATGTGGTAACAAGTAAATAGTAAATAACTGTTCAACCAAACAATTGTGAAAATAAATGTACTTATTTTCTTTTTTTCTTTTTCTTTTTTATTTAAGTAGGGACAGTACATATTAATGAACATATAAAATATGTAAATATGTCAGATTTTAGCCATAGGCTAATTTCCATCTGTTGTCCCTAGACAGGCTGATGTGAAACTTCACATTGAACATTTAACAATGACACACAACAAAGTCACAAGACAGTACAGGAACAGAACGACTGCAGGACAAGGAACAATGGGACCACAAGATACACATTCAAATATACTGTACAAAGAACATTAGGGATCTCAGGCAAATACAATGACAAAAGACTGGACAGGACAGAGGACAGGGAGGACAGGGAAGGGTGAGGCAGAAAATGGGAACGAAGGCGGTTCTATTTCCAATGGAACAATTGTCTGTGACCTTAAAGGTAGTTGTCCTGTATGTCATGGTCATTTTCTGGGCTGATCTCCGGTGCCGTTGTCGCAGTACCATCACTAATGCTATCTAGTTTCACCAACTTTTTTTATTGTGTATACTGTGCATAGTGTTACTGTACCTGTACAGCACTTTGGTCAACTGAGGTTGTTTTTAAATGTGCTTTATAAATAAAATTGACATTGACCAAATGTCGACTGCTCATTCATTGGCACAGACATTCTTCGCACTTTTATCAACTCAAATGTTTTTCCTGACAATTATTTAACGATTGAAAATGCTGATGGAGTTGAATATAGTCGAGTTTGTCCTGTAGATATGTTTTTTTTTATCATTTATGGCCTCGGACAAATCTTTTAAACTCTTTAAAAGTACCTCCACTGAGTATGGAGCATAATGCCAGTGTGGTGCTTTGAGAAGCTTGGTAACACAGACTTGAAAAGCACACTACAAGTGTAAGCCATTATTATTAGTAAATTATGTTTTACTGAACATTTCAAAATAGAGACTTCCCAAACAGCCCATGAGCTGTTCTCTAATGTATCTGCCTGATGTTAGTAACTCACTATCAGTTACTAACTGGCCAGACTTTGTTCTTGTCCTGGGAGGCGGGTACACAGTGTTCCTTGGCATTTTTGTGGAGTTCTGGTGATGGCAGTTTGGGAAACCGTCCTGTACAGGTAAGCTGTTATCTGTGTTCCCGTCAGCACAAGGTACACAATGCATCGTTCTCTTCTACTGCTGAGCAACAGTCTACTCTGCCACGTCAGCACTACTATGACTAGTTCAGATTTGAACTTTTAAGTATTAAAAAAATCAACATGTCACTGAGGCATTGTCTGCTTTGTATTTGTTATAGGATTTAACTCCTTATTTATTATCATTATTATAGAAAGAGTGCCTCTGCATTGCCCAAGTATCTCAGTCAATGTCAATGTCAACTTTATTTATATGTATTGGAAAATACACAGCACACTCGAATAGATGTCCAAAAGATCTAGTATTTATTTAACGTTTCGGCCTTAGCCTTCGTCAGATCATTTTTATCTTATTCATTTGGATCACAATATACAAAATGGTGCCAACCCAGGTGCTATAAGCCCCCTCCAACGAGTGGGAGGTCCCAGTGTGGTGACACCCAGTGAATTCAGCCATTCTAAAATCAAAAAGCAGAATTAATACATAGAAGAAATCAACTTTTAAAATGTATACAGATAATCATAAGAAACATCTGAGGTCAAAGTCCACATTCAGTCCATAAGGAGCTAAAGTCTTTAAGTGATGGATCCAAAAGTGCTCTCTTTTAGACAAAAGCACTTCCAGGTTTCCACCTCTTGGGGGTAGCGCTACATGTTCAATACCAATATATCTTAATGAAGAGATTGGATGATTGAATTCTATAAAATGAGCTGCTACAGGGTAATTTAAGTTTTTGCATCTGATTGTGCTTCTATGTTCTGCAATACATGTTTTAAAAGCCCTGCTGGTTTTTCCTACATAGGCTTTACCACAAGGACAAGTGATCATGTAAATAACAAATTTTGTATTGCAGGATATAATTCCTTCGATGGGTATAACTTTACCAGTGTGGGGATGCTTGAAATTGGTGCACCGATAGGTGTAATTACACTGACTACATCCACCACACCGGCGATTGCCATCAGGGATAGGAGTCAGGATAGTTTGGCCTGTAGTGGTTGGATTTGGGGGAAGATAGGAATGTACAAGTCTATCCCTCAAGTTTCTTCCTCTTTTGTAGACCACCAGGGGGTGCTCTTTAAAAGCCCCCCCCAAGGCAGAATCAGTCTGTAGTACAGTATATGCCAGTGTTTTGATATAATATTTTTGAACTGTTCAGCAAGTTTAGAATAAACAGTAGAGAATATAGTCCGTTTTGAGGCAGTTTTGGGGGGATTTACCCTAAGAAAATCAGATCTTGGCTTACCCTTGATTTTTGTGGCAGCGTCATTCAGAACAGTTTTTTTATATCCTCTTTGCTCAAAGTTTGTCATCATGTTGCCTAGATTTCTTTCAAAGTCTTCATCATTGTGGCATCCTAAGCCTACAAAATTGGCTGTATGGGAGACTATTTTTCAGTGGAAGTGGATGGTTGGAGTCGACTCTAAGTAATGAGTTTCTTGCTGTAGGCTTTTTGTATAAGTCCGTATACAGCTGATTCTCCCCTCTAATAATCCATAAATCCAGAAAACTCAAGCGCCCTTGATCAGAGTTTTTCTAGTTTCAACTTTATTTATATAGCACATTTAAAAACAGCTATAACTGCCCAAAGTGCTGTACAACAAACTTAAAGTACAATTGAAGAGTAAGACAGTCACAAAATATACAACATGAAACAATAATAATAAAATACATGGGATCTGCTCAGCTTGTGTTGAAGACCAAAGAAAAAAGATGGGTTTTCAACAATGACTTAAAAACATGAATGGACTGGGCCATTTTGACATTTAGCGGAAGGCTGTTCCAGAGTCTCGGAGCCGCTACGGCAAAAGCCCGGTCTCCTCTGGTTTTACGCTTAAGGTGCATACAGACCAAACGCTGACACACCACCAACTTCCATGTTAACCCTATGTAGACGTGCTTCGAAATGTAAGCAAAGCCGTCCGCGCGTATGAAGCGTTGCAAATGTGAGCAGATGAGGATAAACGCGCGTCAAAGCCAGTGAGAACAGTACGGTACACGAGCAGGGATGCCCCGCCCACTGCTTCATGCCCTCAAGTAATCACAATCTACACGTGCGTTCATTTACGCCTTGTTAACCAATCAGGGACTGGGCTCAAATAGTGAGCACAAGCGTCACCTGTTACCTGCAGCGCAAAAAGGGCATACGCAATATATGCCTAGCATAGGGGAGCCAAAAGGACGGGGCGCCAATAGTGATGTGTCGGTCGCGAACGATCCGTCTCTTTTGAACGACTCTTTACAGTGAACGATATGAACGGGTTCGCAGAGGTGAAGTCACTTTAGTTGTGCTTATTTTGCGAAACAAAAGTCACAGCTGGAGTGGGGCAGAGAGGAGTGGAGGATTGGCAGAGGGACAGTCATCTCCACCCCCCACGAGGAGCTCAAAGTGAGCATAAGGCAACAAGTTTGAGGAATAAAAGTCCTAATGAAATAATAAACACGGTTACAGAGGAGATCACGTTGAAGCAAAACACCTCTTTCACTTGTGTTGTTTTCTCCCCTCTTGCGCGAGGGAGAGAGAGGGAGAGGAGGAAAAGTTACGTGAATGAAGTGTGTGAAGCGGCAATGTTTGGCGTCCAGCTAGAGGCTGAAGGAGCGTGGACGCACGTTTGGTCTAAACGCACCTTTAGATTTTGGCACCTCCAGAGTCATTTGATTGGAGGATCTCAATGTTCGATCTGGATCACGGATCAACAAAAGCTCCGAAAGGTAGGATCTTGAATTGAATCCTAAAGCTGACTGGAAGCCAGTGCAGAGAGGCCAACACAGGAATTATGTGCTCACGTTTCCTCGTTCCTTTTAGCAAACGAGCGTTTTGAACCAACTGCAGACGACAGATGGAGGTTTGATCGAGCCCACAGTACAGAGAGTTACAATAATCTAAGCAACACGTAATAAAAGCATGAATGACACGCTCCAAGTCGGCATGAGGCAAATATGGTTTAATTTTGCTGAGCAAACGCAACTTATTTGTCTGTCAAATTTAAACGAACTGTCCAAAACAACCCCAAGATTCCTAGCAGACTCGTGGCAATAGATACTCAAAGGGCCTAGAGCAGTGGCATCAAATGAGTTACCAAATACAACATTTTCAGTTTTGGAGTCATTAAGCTTTAAACAATTTTGAGCCATCCAGTCCTTGACTTCCTGTAAACAAAACTTGAACATTGTTTGTGCCTGCCTTCAAAGGCAGATAAATAGTCAAGACTAAGAGTACGAATATGAAACTAAAAATAGCGAAAGAGAAAAAAATGAGACAATATATAGCGCATGGTAAGACAAACATGTGTTCAGACTGAGAATAGTTTAAATGGACAGGTCTTTACAGCAAGGAACTTTCAGAGCTTCTTTTATGCTCAATTGTTGACACTACCTATCTTTGAAATGTAAGCCTCAAATGTAGGTCAAAAAGAAATCATGTTTCTCATTTTGTGGGGACTTCATTTGCATAATCATCCTTTGAATTTATTGTAAATTGTGATGAATTTCAGTTCAAGCTAATGAGAATAAAGGATGTGATACATTTGAAGTATCATGTCATAGTCACCTGATTAGCATCATGTAAGAGTTACGTGATCTTAAATGTAGTCGTTTAACCACATTTTAGTACTTCACACTGAACATAAATCCATAATTCATCAGAACTGTTGAACACATCATGTAGCATCTACACAAACGACCTGTTTCAATTGTGTGAAATCAACATGTTTCAGGGTAAAGTAAAGAGCGCCTGTTTGGTTTATACACATGATGCATATTAAAAGAGACATAGATGTGTGACTGTGATGTTGATGTTGTTTACTACAGTATTTCATCATAATTATGTTCAAATATTTTTGCATTTTTACTTATATAGCACTTTTCTACCTTTATCAGGCCCAAAGCTCTTTACAGTAAGGAACCAGTCACCCATTCACTCTTTCATTCATACACCAATGTATGCAGACACTGGAGGCAAGGTGGGTGAAGTGTCTTGCACAAGGACACAACGACACACAATGTGCATTTGTGGGAGCTGGGATTAAAGTAAAGTAAAAAGTAAAGCATACTATGATTAAACTAAGCTACAAAGTAAAAGCCATGTGAACTTCAGTGTCACAGTTTGCCTGATATCATGTACATTCACTGAGACTAAACATGAAGCACTGTATCATTACATGTGTTTGACTTCAGTAAGATGATACTGAATTGATTTGAAATGTGGTCGACTGTAGTGTGATGCTTCAGGCAGTGTTAATTTCGTCGACTAAAATATTTCATCATAATTTTAGTCAGACATATTTTTGTGACTAAATTAGACTAAGACTAAATTAAAAGTTGTTCATGAGACTAAAACTGGACTAAAATATCCAGATATTTTTGTCGACTACACTCTAACTAAATAGAAAATGAAAGTCATTTTAGTCTCTTTTCATTTTCATTTTCAAAAATATCTGGATATTTTAGTCCAGTTTTAGTCTCATGAACAACTTTAATTTAGTTTTAGTCCAATTTTAGTCACTCAATATGACTGACTACAATTATGATAAAATATTTTAGCCGACGAAATGAACACTGGTCTCAAGGTGTATGCACATTTCGTCTGTCGTAATTCCGATCTGTGTTGTCATTACATTCCAACTGATACCAAAGCAAATCCCGCTCCTCGAAAGGTTCACTCACTTTCTGAGGTTTTGATCCAAAATGTGGGGCGTGCTCTTTGGATACCTCTCGTTGTTAAAATGTTATCAGTAAAAACGATATCTGATCTATGCATGTTTACCTCAGATGTGGAATTTAAAAAAAAGTACATCTCTGAAAGCCAAACCCTGCAACGAAGCTCTCACTGCTGTTTGTTCTGTTACATTTGTTTCTACAATGCATAATAGACATTCATGTAAGCCAGCAGTTTGAAGATCTTATTTACAGCCTCTGAGGCGGTTGTTCAGATAGTACTGGTGCTGTCCCTCTCGTCTCTACTGTAAACCCGGGCCGCACACAGCAGATAAGCCCTGAGTGCAACAGCTGAATTCACATACGTATATACTTCCGCTCTTTGTTCTGGGATCACTGTAGATCGACTTAAGCTGATCTAATAATAGACAAAGCTCGTTACTTTGTCCAATTCACTGATTCATTCTTCATATACAAACCTCTGCTCCATGTGCTGTTTCTTTGTCTCAAAAACATACAAAAACAGTGTGAAGGACAGTCTTAGAAAAGCACATTGTTGTGCCCAAATACTTAAATGTGAGCGATGTTCTTTGGGAATGGCTGTCCTAATGCTATATTTAGATTATTTGGAGGAAATGATTTTGTTGTTGTTGCAAGGTGGTTCTTATCTGTAAGTACAGTGCCTTGCCAAGGTACTAATACACCTTGAACTTTTGCACATTTTGTCATGTTTACAACCCTAAACGTAAAGATTTTATTTTGAATGTTTTACTGAAAGTTCACACACAAGTAACAGACAACTGTGAAGTGAAAGCAAAATGATACATGATTCTGTTATTTTTCAAAAAATAGAAAAGTGAAAAGTGGGGCGTGTATAAGTATTCATACAGCATTTTTCAGAGTGCATTAAATTGCCTTTATAACATTCCTAATGACTGCAGAATGTTCACACCTTGCCCTAACCATTAAATAGAGGCCACCTGTGTGTAATCTACTCTCAGTATGGTAAATGGTCTCAACTTATATAGCGCTTTTCCACCTTCAGTAGGCACTCAAAGCGCTTTACAGCAAGGATCCACTCACCCATTCACACACCAATGTACGCAGACACTGGAGGCAAGGTGGGTGAAGTGTCTTGCCCAAGGACACAACCTTCAAGAGGCGGGATTCGAACCCTCGACCTTCCATGAGACAACCCGCTCTACCATCTGCGCCACCATCGCCCATATAGTAGTAGTATAGTATAATTCCAGCTGTTCTGTGAGGGCCTCAGAGCTATGGTCAAAGTGTATTGGTCACTAAACATCATGAAGGCCAAGGAGCACACCAGAGAGGTCAGGGATAAAGTTGTGGAGAAGTTTAAAGCAGCGTTAAGTTATGCAAAGATTTCCCAAGATTTGAACATCTCACGGAGCACTGTTCAATCCATCATTCGGAAATGGAGTATAGCACCACCTTACAGCATGACAATGACCCTAAACACAAAGCTAAATCTACAATGGAATGGTTTAAAAAACAACATATTAATCTACAAACGCTCTTCTCAAAGAGGATTTCTCTTTCATAAATAATCAAAAATATTCAAGTTTGTACATGAGTAAATATGACAATGACAATGAGGCTGCTGAAATAAGTAACAGTTCGGAGTTTTGTGAAAGAAGTGAACAGGGCGGACCATCCAAGACAACACAGCGCTGATTCAGACTCTTACTTCGGTAACAAAGTGCAATATTGCATCAGCTTTAATATTAGTATTTGCATACCTTCTTAATATCGTCTTAGTCTGAATGTTTTCTCATATTTTTTGCATCAACTACAGGCTTTTTGGTCGGTTTACACACACAATAGCACATCTTATTTTCATTCATTTTTCATTTATTTCAGGCAATGGCACAAAAAATTTCAAAATATTTCAATATGAAATGAAACAAAACTTTTCCCAGTTCACCTGCAGCGTCTTATCTTGTGGTAAAATACAATTGAAGTCACAGAGAGATGCCTTGGTCATTCATTTCTTGTGAATTCCTCGAGCACATGGGATTCCGACAGGGCCCACAACAAAAGCCAAACAGGAAGTCTCAGCACTAACACGCAAACCTCTCTGAGTGGGAATTTCCATTTACTCTGACTGACTGCTGTGAAGGACTGATATAGCTCACACTGGGGAAGTGCTAACTGCATGTCATGGAAAATATGTCATTTAAAGAACTCCTGGAAGTCCTAAGTTAATTTTCAGTTTGTGCCCCTGTCAGTGTTACGTTTGCAACACTCTCATAATGCATAAAAAAGGAACATATTACCTGTAAAGAAGAGACAACTCATATAAAGTGGTCAGTCAAAGCTAGCACACAGCTCATCATTAGTTCTGTTGCAGTTGTTCACACCTTCTGTTGGGAAAATTAAGCGTGTCTATGGAGAAAGGCTGCGCTGTCACCGGCTGCAGCTACACAAAAGGTCATCTGTGTTTTTAAAGGCACAACCACTACACCTGAACCTGGTTCACTCTAAGCTGCTAATGTCACTCAGAGTAAACATGCCATTCCTGAAAACAAAGAACCTTCTGAGTTCGTTCAGAGATATAACGACCCTAGCGTTGATTTGGACTTGCTTGGGCACAGGTACTGATTGGATCATTTTTTCGTACAGAACCAAAACAAAAATTGGTGTAAACAACTTGTACATCGAGTCAAATGTTTTTGAAATTGTGAATAAATCTGCATCACAGCGAAAGCAATATTTGATTGGAACATGTTGTCTTTGGGATCTGTTCATTTCAAAGAGCCGTTCAAAAGACTGGCTGTTTTTAAGATAACTTATATCTAAGACGTGATCCACACTTTTTTGGGAATGGGACTGATATTTACGCTTTGAAAAACGTGTTTGTGAAGCAAATCTTGCTCCACAACTAATAAAAAAGAGGCTGCAACTGTCTGACAAATCATTTTTAGTGCATTTAGCTTTGACTTATCGTTCAATACGTAGAGCATCACATCACTCAATAGGATTTCAGTTTATGAAGTGGTTCAGATGGCAGAGCTAACCTGACTGTAAGGTTTTCAGTTGCAGACTGTCATTGTGATCTCGGACTGAGTGGATTGGTCGATGGCTGTCAAATCTTTTATGAGATGCTGCTTGTGTGAAAAGTTTGTGGCACCCTGCTGTTAGCACTTTGAGATTTCCTGGAAATGTGAAGTGCAATATAAATAAAATGTATTATTATTATTACTACGTACATGTTCTCTCAAAACAGCATTTTGTTTTAAGTGTGCTCCAACAAGAAATCCACCTGACAACATCAGAAAGACCAAAAGTAGTTTCTCCTGAAGAATATTGGGAAGACCGTTTCCATCCTTTCAGTAACTGTGGCACACAGACAGAGTGATGAACGTCCTGTCACTCTGTTGGTGAAGGACCTACGCACAAACATTCCTGGACAGTCAACCCTGGACTTTAGCATAAAACTGTCCCTGAGCTGTGTGGACTGGAGACTTGTGACAAGTAAGTTCCTTGTTTTAAAGGCATGTTGTAATGTTTCGCAAAATGGGACGTGTGCTCGCAAACGTTCAGAGGGTCAACTTGAGTTCATCTTCATTCTTCAGGTTTACATGTCACCATGACGTGACATGACATGAAATGAGTGATGATTAACTTTTTGGCTTGTTTTTAAAGCTTAATCTCATCATCAACAGAACTACACTGTATTTTCTGGGTTACTGACAATCAAACAGGCCCCAACTGCACATTGTTATTACCATAGGTTGAAATTCATCTTTTGGGGTCAGGGTAAAGTAACGTTGGGTCCTGATGCTGCATGAGTTGAGGACCACTGGCCTAGAGGTTAAGTCATGGCACATTGCCACACTCCTCTCTTCAGAGCCCACCGTGTCTTCACTCTGAAGCTGAACACACACTACACCATTTTGTCAGTCTCAAAAAAAGAGATTTTGTGTAGAATGGGTGGTCAACATTACACTACTGAATTTAGCGGGGTTAGAGAATGACTGGGGGTTCACACATACAATGGGAAAAAAAAGTGAGTACACCCTTTGGAATTTCTTACATTTCTGCCTAAATTGATCATAAAATGTGGTCTGATCTTCATCAAAATCACAAGAATGAGTAAACAGTGTCTGCTTAAACTAATACCACCCAAACAATTACATTACATATTTTTATTGGCCATAACATGTAAACATTCACAGGAGAGTAAGGAATTTGTGAATACACCCTTGGTTTCTGTTTGACCCTCCTTTGGCAGCGATAACTTTATCCAGACGTTTCCTGTAGTTACAGATTAGACGCGCACAACAATCAGGATGAATCTTGGACCATTCCTCTTTACAAAACTGTTGCAGTTCAGATTCCTGGGATGTTTGGTGTGAATGGATCTCTTGAGGTCATGTCACAGCATCCCAATGGGGTTTAGGTCAGGACATTGACTGGGCCATTCCAGAACTCATATTCTGTTCTTCTGAAACCATTCTGATGTGGATTTATAACCATGCTTTAGGTCATTGTCTTGTTGCAGCACCAATCCTCTTTTGAGCTTCAGCTGTTGGACAAATGGCCTCAAGCTTTTCTGCAATCAACTTGTGAATTCATTATTCCATTGATGATAGCAGGTTGTCAGGCCCCGAGGCAGCAAAACACCCCCACACCATGTTTAATTTTTCCTCCACACATGACGTTGTGTGTTCCTCCCAAACTATTCAATTTTGGTTTCATCAGTCCACAGAATATTTTGCCAGTAGTGCTGTGCTGAGCATCCAAGTGCTCTTTCACAAACTTCAAACGTGCAGAAATGTATATTTTTAGACAGCAATGCCTTCCTCTGTGGCGTTCTCCCATGAACCCCATCCTTGTTCAATGTTTTACGTATTGTAGGCGTGTCAACAGAGATATTGGCATATGCCAGAGATTTCTGTAAGTCTTTAGCTGACACTCGGGTTCTTTTTTACCTCACTGAGTAGTCTGCAACGACCACTTCTTGGAAGTGACGCAACCATGCCAAAATGTCTCCATTTATAGAACATTTTTCAAGACTTTTAGAGATGATTCTGTAACCATTTCCAGCTTTATACACATAAACAATTCTTGATCATAGGTCTTCAGAAAGCTCTTTTGAGTGAGGCATGGTACACATCAGACAATGCTTCTCAACAAGAGACAATTCTTAACTAGCGTGTGTTTTCAGTGGGCAGGGCAGTTTTAAGCCACACCTCAGTGATTGGACTTCAGGTTGGCTCACACCTGACTCTCGATGTCTGGATAAATTTGTCTAATTAGCTCTTGGAGAATCCTTAGCCAGGGGGTATACTCACTTATTCCTCGCTGTCCTGTGAATGTTTACATGTTATTGCCAATAAAAGTATGATAGCATGTAATTGTTTGGGTGGTATTAGTTTAAGCAGAGTTTGGTATTAGTTTAAGTTTACTCATTCTCATTCTTTCGTCTTGTGATCGGAAGATCATGGGTTCGAATCCCAGCTCCCACAAATGCACACTGTCATTGTGTTCTTGGGCAAGACACTTCACCCTACTTGCCTCCAGTGTCTGCATGGGTGACTGGTTCCTTACTGTAAAGCGCTTTGGGCCTGATAAAGGTAGAAAAGTGCTATATAAGTCGAGTCCATTTACCAGTTCTCTTTAGATCAGACCACATTTTATTATGAGCAATTTAGGCAGAAATGTGAGGAATTCCAAAGGTTGTACTCACTTTTTCCTCCCACTGTAATCAGTGAGAATCATGAGAGCAGCTGCACTACGTGTGTCTGTCAAACAGCTGATGCCTTTATGGGCTCTATACTGTTGTGCAATTCTGTCCTCTCTCACAGCTTTATTTCTCTCTTTCAAGAAAGAAATCTGACCCCGAATCAGATAAGAGACTGAGAGATTGGTCGACAGTGGCATGTGATCGCTGTTCAATGTCGCTCATGTACAAGTATCCAGAGCTAGTTTACTCTTGTTATCTCAAATGGAAATTAAAAAGAGGTATTTCCAATGGATTTAAAAAATAAGAAAAAGAACACCGGTCAGCCCCGGGACAGTGAAGTAGCTTCAGCCTGATGGCCGTGAGTAGCTATTCCTAAAGTTTGTTTGCAGTAAAGATCTGTCTAAAGAAAGTAGTTTTGTGCTGTTAGCTGTGACCCATGTGTGACTTGCTGGAGGCGTTGTTTTTCTGCCTGTGCCGATGTTCTGAAACAAAAGGGGAACGTGTGTATTCTGGTCTATTATTGGCTGCTGTTGGGTCGGTAAAACCAAAATCAGCATTAGAAATTCAAACATGTTTGATTGACCGTGACTGGGGTTTAGTCGCATCTTTCTGCTGCCACATTTCTCGATTTGAACGTGTGGAGTTGTGAAACCCTCCCCCATTTATATTAGACCAGACTTGACTTGTTTAATTTTTCTATATGTGTTTTTTTATGTAAAATATTAATCTTCTTGGGGCCCTCTACCAGAAAAATCTGTGAGCCACTTTATCTTTCTAACATGACGATGTAGTTCCCTCATCAACACCTGACCTGGAGCTGTGTTTCAAGCTCATGTTTGAGTAATCTTTCTCCTATCTCCTCTGGTTCACTTTGTTCCCACAACCCGCTCATCTAGTTAACATCTTACTGAAATGACTCATTTCCAAAGGCTGTGAAAATGGCTGTCGTTACCGTAAACCTTTTCTAAAGAAACTTAAATACTCCAACAATCAGTTTTGTATAACCTTCCTTCCCATAAATGACTAACATAAATCATTTATGTTCATTTCAATGGTTAGTAAAGATAATCTAGTCTCACTGGAATGACTCAAACATTTCCAAAGGCCGTGAAAACTGCTGTCATTACAGTAAGCCTCTTCTAAAGAAGAGCAGTCTTATGTCATTAACAACTACTGACCCATATCCAACCTGCCATTCTAAACCAGGTCGCGACCACGTGTAAACCCAGAGCTAATTCAGTTTTGCTTTGACACATTTCTCAAAATTGAAACATTTATAAAACACTTGCAGCAGCTTCAGCGACGTAGACGTGTTGCAGACATGCTCCTACCCAAAAAAGTAATGTGATTGGTTGATCCATATGCAACATGAGGAAACTCACAACAAACACTGTCAGTGTCACTGTCATATGTATTGTTCCTATGTTTTTTGTGTTTTCACTTTTTATGTTAAAACAGAAAATACATCATAACGTGAATGCAGAGGAGGCTTAATCCTCATGTCTTCTTTATTTAGCTCACACCATTTACAGAGTTATGTTTTCAATTGAGCCCGCTGCAGAAGGTGACAGCCAAGGTGCCTCTGACACACTGTTACACAAAGCAGTGTGAATGAGCTGCAATATTGCAAAATCATCAATCAAACTGAGCCACGGGGCGCTTCAATTGCCTTAAGCCCTGCTTACTGACCTCTCTAAGCGAGATATAGGACGCGGCTGCCATACATCCAGAACGTACTGCTCCAGTCCTGACAAGAACCACCAAAAAGGACCATATTACTTCTCCCATTGTGAAATGTATTTTGTACGAATTGGATCAAGAGGGTACCAAATTCTTGCTCAGAGAGAAAATGTAGGGTTCTTAATAACAAAACACTCACATATCTTGTTCAGCACCTCCAAACTAAAAGTTGGGATGAAATATACAATTCTATGGATCCAAATTATTCATATGGTTACTTGGTTGATGGAATAACTGATTCTATTAATATCATTATTCCTGAAAGGACGGTTAAACACAATAAGACAAACAATCCATGGATTACAAAAGGAATTTTGAAGTCTATCCGAAAAAAGGATAAACTTTATAGCCAATACAGAAAAGATCCAAATAGTATCAATAGAACTCTGTTCACCAAATATAAGAACAAACTGATTAACTTAATAAGAGCTAATAAACAAAACTATTTCACCAACCAATTCAAAGCTGCATCTGGGGACCAGAAGAAATCATGGAAGGTGTTGAATGAGATATTGGGCCGCAATAGTAAATCACTAGTTACCCCTGATACCACTGCACTGACTTTGCCAAATAGCCAAAATGAGAAAGACCACTTACCAACAGTTTTTAATAATTTTTTTGCCTCTATTGGAAAAAACCTATCCCAACAACTTTGTCCACCAGTGGGTACCAATTATCAACATTTTTTAAAGGATAATTATCCCAGCTCTTGCTACTTTAAACCTACCTGTAAAATAGAAGTAACAAATATCATTAGTAAAATGAAATGTTCATACTCAGCTGGTGCTGATGGTATTTGTAGCAAGATTCTTAAAGCCATTGTGAATGTAATAGCTGAACCACTTGCTTATATAATTAATTTATCTTTACTGTACGGCATTGTTCCTAACCAGACTAAAGTGGCAAAAATAATACCAGTATATAAGTCTGGGGACAGAAATGACACACACAATTACAGACCTATATCAATTCTGCCAACCATGTCAAAAGTACTAGAAAGAGTGGTTTACTCAAGACTAGCGAATTACTTGGACAAACAGAGCATACTGGTATCTTCACAATATGGCTTTAGGAATAATAGCAGCACAGGTATGGCCATTTTAGATCTTATTGAAAAAATAAATTATGCTTTTGAAAGGGGAGAAATCTGTGCTGGTCTATTTCTTGACCTCTCAAAAGCATTCGATACGATTGACTTTGAAATCTTGCTTGATAAGCTCTCTCACTATGGTGTCAGAGGTGTGGCTCTCCAGTGGTTCAGGGACTATGTCTGTTGGAGACAGCAATATGTGAACATAAATGGGGCAAATTCTACAATGGCAAACATTGAATTTGGAGTTCCACAGGGATCCATTCTGGGACCTCTTTTGTTTCTTGTTTACGTTAATGATTTTCTACATTCTAGTGATATCCACAAAATACTTTTTGCAGACGACACAAACTTGTGTCACATAATTGCCTGGATCAGCTTGAAATACACATACATGAGCAATTGGTTAAGGTAAATACTTGGTTTAAATGTAACAAATTATCATTAAATATTAGTAAAACCTTTTATATTATTTTCCAATTAAATAATCATGAGTACAGTGATCAGGTCATAAATATCTTGATAGATGGCAAAGATATTAAAAACGTTGATTCTATAAAATTCTTAGGAATCTATATAGATCAGTTCCTAAATTTTAAAAGACATATTGATGAGCTAGTCAAAAAATTGTCCAAAATTGTAGGTCTATTTTTCAAAATGAGCCAATCGCTCCCATCCGAAGCGCTCTTGTCTTTGTACCGATCACTATTTGAGCCTCACTTGAATTATTGTAACTTTATTAAAATAATACTTACTCTACCTACACTACTAAACTTCTGATATTACAAAAGAAAGCTATCAGAGCCATTACAAGGTCAATGAGAAATTCTCCTACAAATGCTCTCTTCTACAGATGTGGTCTCCTAAAGCTTCCTGAAATTAATCTTTATCATAATGCATGTACTATGTATAATGTTGTAAACAGGTTAAATTCTAGATTGTCAAACTCATTCCGTTATATTCACCTCGTCACCAACATAATACTAGGAACAAGTTGCTGTTAACAGAGAAATATAGGACATTAAAATGTACTAGTTTTAGCATATGCCACAGTGGTCCAAACTTATGGAATGAGTTAGAAGACGACTTAAAACAATCTCCTACTTTAACTATATTTAAAAGGAGATTAAAGAATCAACTTCTGGAGAGCTATGCTTCTGGTTTGCTTGCGGCTTAGGACTCCTGGGTTCTACTGGTTTCTCTCTGTGCATAGAAAAATGCTTGAGGTACCAAGTTTTACACTGACACAAGGTAACGTGATTCTTCATGGTTGGATTGTAACTAGGACCAGACTAGTTAGCAATTGCAGAATATACCTATTTCAATGTTCTTTTTCAGAACTGTTTTAAAAATAAACTGTTGGGCTGTCAATAAGCCCGTACTGTACAGCCCTGCTGATACTTTTGAGGGTGAGATATTGCTGTAGTGTGAAGGCAAAAAAAATAAAATAAAATAAAAAAATAAAAAAAAGCCTTCACCTCTTGGAAGATGTCAGCGGGAGCTAGTTTTATGTGAGCCATTCTTTGCTTTGTGTATATGCAAATCATATCTGCCCAGGGTGGTGGGTTATGGACCCCTGTTGATAAGCTTGTAGCTTTTTGGGTGTCCATTTTTCACAACGTAGCAATACTTGGTTTGATGGTTTATAAGTTGAATTTTCTAATTGTATGTGCGAAATTGTTAAATAAATAAATAAATAAAAAATAAATAAAAATGCACTCATTTATATCTGATATACAGTAAGATGCTCTTCTCTCTGCACTTTTTCATTCAAACTGCATTGACTTAGCAGTTTTGTTGTTTATATTTAAATGTGAATATTGAATGAGATAAATAAATACAATGAAAAAGCTGTGCAAGTCGTGTTGGAGCGTCAAGCTGGTGGCTGCAGGCGTAAAGCCAGCAACTGAGTCGTAGTCAACTTCCACGGTGCATTGCTGCAGACGTGCTTTTTAACTGCTCCAGGCTTTCATGCTTTTTTACTGCTTGATGTTTCTATATATGTGCTTTGCCTCAACTTAACCTGATTGTAATTTCACATATCTTGTTTTGTAAGGCGCATTGAGTTGCCTTGTGTACGAAATGCGCGGTATAAATAAAGTTGCCTTGCTTTGCCATTGCTGGTAAGCTAGTGCGATGGCATTTGTGCTGAAAGTATTGGGTCACTAATAGATGGTCAGTATTTTTAGCTTGCTAGCGCTGGTCCGGAGGCTTCTGTGTAGCTGGGCATGGTCAGATGCTCGGGGTCCCAGTCACCTGGTATGTAGCTCATAGTCTGTGCTATATTAAAAGTCAAGGTAGCTTGTCTTACGTTTAATTTACTGTTGTAAGGTCCACTTTCCCTTTTGATTATACCGTTTTAACTGCTGTGACAACTTCCACTGCTGTTAAACTCATGCATCTACAACGATGATTCTTTAAACTCTCATCTGGAGCGATGTCGGACTGTATAGAAATGAATGTGAACCTATGAACTGAATTGCTTCCTTGTGTAAAAATAGGTATTTAACTAAATCTAACTTAATTTAAGGAGAATAAATCCTCTGTTTCTTAACTTGCCTTTGTCCTGTAAATTTTAATGGACCTTTGTTGCCCCTGTCATTGTCTCAGGATCAGGATTGTCTCAGGATTGTCTTCAGGGACCCCTCTTGGAACCGCCACCTTAACGTGGTGGAGGGGTTTGAGCACTCGAATGATCCTAGGAGCTAAGTTGTCGGGGCTTCGTGCCCCTGGTAGGGTCTCCCATGGCAAACAGGTCCTAGGTGACGGGTCAGACAAAGAGCGGTTCAGAAGCTCCTTATGAGAGACCAACAGGCCCGGTTAGAACCATGAGGCCGTCCTTCTGTGGACCCACCACCTGCAGGAGGAGCCATAAGGGGCTGGTGCAATGTGATTTGGGCAGCTCCAACAGCTGCCCCCACGACCCGGCAACGGAAAAGTGGAAGAAGATGGATGGATGGATGGATGGATGGATGGATGTCTTCAGGGAGTGGTCTCCTGCTGGTCTCAGAGTCAGGACTAAACATGGTGAGGCTGCGTTAAGCATTGTGCAGTGAGATGTGAGACAGGCCTCAACTATGACAATGACCTGCAAGGATTCCATCTGCCTCTCTTCACTTTGAATGTAGTTAATGATTGAATGATGGACTGGATTTCTCTGCCTTGTTGCTTACGTAACACTTTCAATTGCCTTGTGCATGAACTGTTCTCTACAAACAAACTTTCCTTGTTGATGTTTAAATGTTTGTGCTTCTTTTCCTCACTCTGAAACACTGACTAACTCTCTAACCTCATGACATAATCCTGTGTGATATCCATCCCATTGGTCTGGACTTTATTTGCCTTTTTATCCCTCCACAAACTGTTGAGTCAAACCTGTATGAGTCACCATCAGCTCCAGGAGCAGTAACAGTAGCCGTAGTAGTTATAGTAATGCTGTGGTCACTGGTCGTTTTGGCAGTGCGTTCCTATGTGAATACGGGAGACGTAATCAGGCATGACTAATACAGCGTTCATAGTAGCAGTAGTAATGGTTGTAGCAGAGGTAGTAGCCATCATGTGGTGATTTGGGCTGTGCGTTCCTCCTGCCGGACTGTACAATAGTAGCAGTAGTAGCAGTCATATAATGCAGCAGTGTTATTGGCAGTGCGTTCCTGCCAGATTACCACATAAGAAGTCTGTCCCGGCTCCAGAGTGCCTTTTCCAGGAAACGGCCTGGGAAAGTCATCAGAGCGGGACGACAGAATGGCAGCCTCATTAGCACTGCAGACTGGTGAGCTCACTCCACACAGTGCGGGGCTCCATAATCAACTGTCTATAGATTGGGGACAATGGGGGACATGTGCGCAGTCAATGGCCCCTGTGTTGGAGCTGAATTAGGACACATTCAGACTGTGAACTGTCAGGTCAGCTTAAGCACACTGATGGGAACTCGGCCACAGCACACACTGGATACACTTCGACAGGATTACAGCAGTGGTAGTAGTGTTGGTAATGGTACACCAGTAGAAGTAGTTATAATAGCATGGGTAACAGAGATATGTTTAAGTACGTAAACACCATCATACTGCTTGTAGTTGTTGAGAACTGGAGCAGCATTTCCAAAACTTTTCATCAAGGCGACCAAACATGGGACATTTGGAGAAAAGCCTCTGCCAATAAAATAAAATAAAAAAATGCAATGCCATGTTCCCCATTGCCAAGTACAAAGTGAACACATCTTCATCTGTATCAGCAGCTTTATCTGAAGCACATTGATTGAACAGTGTGCAGGTCATGTTTTACAACAAACCTTTTTGCCTCATGTATCCCTCAAATCGTTGATTTAAACTCAGAGTAACCCATACCTCGAGGATCTTGCTAATGTTGTGTCATTGTACATCGTCAGCTAAAGTCAATTGTTCAGTATTTAATGGAGTGTTGTGTTCAAAATAGGCAAGGCAAGGCAAGTTTATTTGTAGAGCACAATTCATACACAAGGCAATTCAAAGTGCTTCACAGTTGCAGAAATAAGGCTACTATGAAGCTAAAATACTCTCAAATTCAAAACCTTGTGCTGAGTAACATTACTAAAATGAACTTTACTTTGAACATAACAGAAATACTACTACTTTTATCTAATCTGTAATCATTCCAAGTACCCCTGGTTGGGAAACACTATCTTACAAAAACAAATCTCCAAAGCGGGCAGTGCAACAGTGTGCAGTGTTTAAGGAAATGCTGCTGTCGGGATGTGCCCTGTCAACAGAGGAAAACTGTAATGTAACATTACTTGGTACTCTGGCCCTGCTTCAAACCTGCTTCCAAATTCCTTTTCCCACATTCTTCTTCTGTTTTCAAAGTGGGACCCACCGTTATGTTTATAGATTCTGAATACTAACACATCCATCCTCTGCATTTGCATTGTTTTCATTGAATGGCTGTTTCCCGTGTGTTCCTGTGATGTTTATGTTCTCTGCCCCATCACTGACACAGCATTCCTCTCTAAGAATAGACCCTCCCCTCCCTCCCCATGAAGGGGGAGTGGTCTGTAGCACTGAGTCACTGCTAACAGGCCACTTTAGTCCGGGGTGCATGTTCCTCTACTACATCATCGGATCATTTAAACTCCTTCATCAGCATACCAGGGCCACGTCAGGCTATGACCCCTCTTCCTCCTCTGACCGTCTCCTCTTCCTCCTCTGCTCCGTCTGACCGTCTCCTCTTCCTCCTCTGCTCCGTCTGACCGTCTCCTCTTCCTCCTCTGCTCTGTCTGACCCTCTCCTCTTCCTCCTCTGCTCTGTCTGACCCTCATATGCTCAGATTTGTTGCGTGTGTGGTATTTGTGACTTGCTGCGGCCTGTAAACCCCTGACAGTCATCCCTCATGGTGGACCAACCCCAGGACAGTGGGCCGGGTTGGAACACACTGAATCCTCTTGTTCAGATCAAATGCAGATGCTGAATGACTCTGTCAGCAGCAGGACCTTCTGAATCACTCATTCCAACATGTTGTCTGTGGAGGTGTGAGTGGAGGGTCATCTGTGCCCTGATGACTGCAGCTCTAGGACCATGTTTGTTTTGAAACTGTTGCTAAGCTCTATTCTGGTGAAAAGTCCTATGCTAAGCTTCATTTATGGTTTGAGATTAGATCTGGACCTGAAATCAGATCTTTCAGGGGGATTGAGTGTGTCATTGTGGACGGGACGCCATCAATCCAGAACTGAACTTTGCTCCCGCAAAGCATTAAAAGATAACAAAAAACAAAAAACATAATCCTTTATTTCAGACAAATTACGTTTTCTGCCCCTGCTGCATTCCTTTCACAATCATTGACTTTTACCATTGAATTTGCTCAGATTATGTTTTTTTTAATTAATAAATTAATAGAATGCAATGAGTACAGGGTGGCTGAGTGGTTAGCACTCTTGCCTCACAGCAAGAAGGACCAAGGTTCCATTTCCGGACCATGCGCGTCTGTGTGGAGTTAGCTTGTTTCTCTCACCGTGTCTGGATGAGTTTCCTCCGGGTGCTCCGGTTTCCCCCATCAACCAAAAACATGCACAATAGGTGAATCCTCCAGCCAGATGACTCTGGCCTTCAGGAGTCAGGTCTCAGAGGTGTGTTATCACTGCTAATACTGCAGATAGATTTTCTGATATGTATGTATGTTCTTTTAGTCATGGACTGTCTTGATGTGGACGATCTCATTCACTGTTTTAACAATCACTGTGTGAAAATTCTGGATCAGGTGGCTCCTGTTAAATTAAACTTATCTACACAGAAAAAAGCGTGACCTCGGACAAATGGAGATATCCTGAGCCTTAAGAGACTGTGTCTAAAGACTGAACGCCTGTGGAAATCCACTAACCTTGAGATGCATAGGCTCTATCTAAGGGATCTTGTGTCAATGTAATGGTTGAAAATGTCAGATCTGACTATATCCGTCAACTGGTAACATTGAATGAGAAAAATCCCAAAGTGTTGTTTGACACGATCAATTCACTTGTATGTCCTGCTGCTCCAGTTACCCCTGTTTTTTGTGAAGCTGACAGCAATGCCTTTTTGAGATTTTTCACTTAGAAAATTAAGATGATTAAGGATAACATCCTGCCCCTTCCGTGTGTTGTCTTTGAGCCTGTCTCCAGCATGTGGTGCTCATTTAGGACTGTGACGTTTGCTGATATTTCGGCACTGGTGACCAAGATGAAACCATCTTCTTGTTCATCTGACGTCCTTCCTTGTAGGCTCTTCCAAAAAGTGCTTGAGGCAGTTGGTCCTTGTGTTACCAAAATGGTTCACCTCTCTTTGTCTACTGGTGTGTTTCCCAATGCCTTCAAACATGCCATAGTGGAGCCATTACTAAAAAACGCAGGTTTAGACCCGACGAATCGCATTAGTTTTAGGCCTATTTCTAAGCTCCCGTTCCTGTCTAAGATCCTTGAGAAGGCGGTCTGTGAGCAGTCGACATTTTTCATGGATCAAAGTAATATCCATGAGCCGTTTCAGTCCGGTTTCTGTAAACAACACTCTACGGAAACGGACTTACTGAAAGTGTCCAGCGACATTATGATGTCTGCTGATTCTGGAAAACGCACTGTTCTAGTTCTCTTGGACCTGTCCTCAGCCTTTGACACCGTTGACCATCAGGTCCTGCTGAGAAGATTGAGGGATCAAGTTGGACTGGCCAGGTCAGTTCTACAGTGGTTCTCCTCATATTTATCAGGGCGTAGCTTTATGGTTACAGCTAACCAAATAAGGTCAGAGTCTGCGGATTGTTGTATGGAGTGCCTAAAGGTTCAGTTTTTGGTCCTGTTTTATTTTGTTGTATTTGATCCCTTTGGGAAAGATCATCCAAAGGTTCAGTGATGTTTCTTTCCACTTATTCACTGATGTTATTCAGCTTTATAAGCTGAAGCACTCAGCCATAACGAGAGTTATGGCTGAGTGATAACTCTCTGCAGCTAGCCAAGTCTTAGAAACTTGGGAGTTATCTTTCACAAAGACATGTCATTGGTGCAGCACTGTAAGCAGCTGACGAGAAACTGCTTCTTTCAACTAAGGAAAATCTCTAAACTTAGGAATATGGTCTCACGGAATGATTTGGAGCTTATCATTCATGCTTTTGTGTCTTCGCGTTTAGACTGTTGTAATAGTTTGTTTTCATGTCTGAACAAGAAGGAGCTCTCTCGACTGCAATTAGTGCAAAACTCTGCAACAAGAATTCTTACAGCAGTGATCTGATCCAGCCTTACACCCCTGCGGGCTCTGAGGTCTGTGGATCAAAATCTGCTGAAGGTTCCATACACTCATTTTCATACTAGAGGTGACCGATCCTTCCAGACTGTTGCTCCTAGGCTTTGGAATGATCTTCTGCCCACTTTGCGCTCAACTGATTCTGTTGACACTTTCAAGAGCAAACTTAAGACTAATTTATTTGTTCAGGCTTTTAATTAGCTACTCTTGGGCTGCTATGAATGTGTGTTGTCTTGGCCTATTATCCCTCTGACCATCTCCTCTTCATCCTCTGTTCTGTCTGACAATCTATTATACAGTGCCTTGCGAAAGTACTAATACACCTTGAACTTTTGCACATTTTGTCATGTTTAAAACTATAAACATAAAGATTTTATTTTGAATTTTTTCCTGAAAGTTCACACACATGTAACAGACAACTGTGAAGTGAAAGCAAAATGATACATGATTCTGTTATTTTTTTTTAAAAGAGAAAAGAGAAAAGTGAAGCGTGCATAAGTATTCATACAGAATTTTCGGAGTGCATTAAATTGCCTTTATAACATTCCCAATGACTGCAGAAAGTTCACACCTTGCCCTAACCATTAAATAGAGGCCACCTGTGTGTAATCTACTCTCAGTATAATTCCAGCTGTTCTGTGAGGGCCTCAGAGCTATGGTCAGAGTGTATTGGTCACTAAACAACATCATGAAGGCCAAGGAGCACACCAGAGAGGTCAGGGATAAAGCTGTGGAGAAGTTTAAAGCAGCGTTAAGTTATACAAAGATTTCCCAAGATTTGAACATCTCACGGAGCACTGTTCAATCCATCATTCGGAAATGGAAAGAGTATAGCACCACTGCGAACTTACCAAGACATGGCCGTCCACCTAAACTAACAGGCCGAACAAGGAGAGCACTGGTCAGAAATGCAACCAAGTGCCCCAACATAACTCCATTATTGAAAGGAGGCCATAAGAAATCCCATTTGAAGTTTGCTAGAAGTCATATGGAGGACACAGCTACCATGTGGAAGAAGGTGCTTTGGTCAGATGAGACAAAAATGGAACTTTTTGGCCCAAATGCAAAACGTTATGTATGGAGCAAACCTAACACTGCTCATCGTCCTGAGTGCACCATCCCCAGTGTCAAATATGGTGGGGGAGCATCATGCTATGGGGCTGCTTTTCCTCAGCGGGGACTGGGAAGATTGTAAGAATAGTTGGGAAGATGAATGGAGCCAAATACAGAGACATTTAGGAGGAAAACCTGCTGGAGTCAGCAAGAGAATTGAGGCTGGGGCGGAGATTCACCTTCCAGCAGGACAATGACCCTAAACACAAAGCTAAATCTACAATGGAATGGTTTAAAAATAAACATATTAATGTGTTAGAATGGCCCAGTCAAAGTCCTGACCTAAATCCTATTGAAAATCTGTGGAAAGACCTGAAAACTGCTGTTCACAAACGCTCTCCTTCCAATTTGACAGAGCTTGAGTTGTTTTGTAAAGAGGAATGGGCTAAAATGTCAGTCTCTAGATGTGCAAATCTTGTAGTCATACCCCAGAAGACTTGCTGCTGTTATTGCAGCAAAAGGGGGTTCATGTCATGCTGTATGAATACTTATGCACGCCCTACTTTTCACTTTTCTATTTTTTGAAAAATAACAGAATCATGTATCATTTTGCTTTCACTTCACAGTTGTCTGTTACTTGTGTGTGAACTTTCAGTAAAAAAATCAAAATAAATCTTTACGTTTAGGGTTGTAAACATGACAAAATGTGCAAAAGTTCAAGGTGTATTAGTACTTTCACAAGGCACTGTATTATGTTTACTTTTTGATTTTTTGAATTGTTTTGTGTCTTTTGTCTGTGAAAGGTGCTATATAAACAAAGCTTTCTTTTCACCAGCCTGGCTCTACATTGTAGTTCAACTGTTGTGAACTGTCTATGGAGGTATTTTGATCACTGTCCTCAGCCCTGAGTACAAGCACAGACACTTAAGGATTCGCCATCCTATCTATTGTTCAGAATTTCCAACCCGACAAAGCTCAGGTGGAATCAGGTGGACCCCATCCCACCTCGATGGCCTACACTGAAATGTAGTCCCGCTTTTCTTTCAAAAGTTATTTTTGTAAAAGTAATGCAAAGCGTAAGGACCAGGGTTCCATTTCCGGACCATGCGCGTCTGTGTGGAGTTAGCTTGTTTCTCTCACCGTGTCTGGATGGGTTTCCTCCGGGTGCTCCGGTTTCCCCCATCAACCAAAAACATGCACAATAGGTGAATCCTCCAGCCAGATGACTCTGGCCTTCAGGAGTCAGGTCTCAGAGGTGTGTTATCACTGCTAATACTGCAGATAGATTTTCTGATATCTATGTATGTTCTTTTAGTCATGGACTGTCTTGATGTGATGGTTGAAAATGTCAGATCTGACTATATCCGTCAACTGGTAACATTGAATGAGAAAAATCCCAAAGTGTTGTTTGACACGATCAATTCACTTGTATGTCCTGCTGCTCCAGTTACCCCTGTTTTTTGTGAAGCTGACAGCAATGCCTTTTTGAGATTTTTCACTTAGAAAATTAAGATGATTAAGGATAACATCCTGCCCCTTCCGTGTGTTGTCTTTGAGCCTGTCTCCAGCATGTGGTGCTCATTTAGGACTGTGACGTTTGCTGATATTTCGGCACTGGTGACCAAGATGAAACCATCTTCTTGTTCATCTGACGTCCTTCCTTGTAGGCTCTTCCAAAAAGTGCTTGAGGCAGTTGGTCCTTGTGTTACCAAAATGGTTCACCTCTCTTTGTCTACTGGTGTGTTTCCCAATGCCTTCAAACATGCCATAGTGGAGCCATTACTAAAAAACGCAGGTTTAGACCCGATGAATCGCATTAGTTTTAGGCCTATTTCTAAGCTCCCGTTCCTGTCTAAGATCCTTGAGAAGGCGGTCTGTGAGCAGTTGACATTTTTCATGGATCAAAGTAATATCCATGAGCCGTTTCAGTCCGGTTTCTGTAAACAACACTCTACGGAAACGGACTTACTGAAAGTGTCCAGCGACATTATGATGTCTGCTGATTCTGGAAAACGCACTGTTCTAGTTCTCTTGGACCTGTCCTCAGCCTTTGACACCGTTGACCATCAGGTCCTGCTGAGAAGATTGAGGGATCAAGTTGGACTGTCCAGGTCAGTTCTACAGTGGTTCTCCTCATATTTATCAGGGCGTAGCTTTATGGTTACAGCTAACCAAATAAGGTCAGAGTCTGCGGATTGTTGTATGGAGTGCCTAAAGGTTCAGTTTTTGGTCCTGTTTTATTTTGTTGTATTTGATCCCTTTGGGAAAGATCATCCAAAGGTTCAGTGATGTTTCTTTCCACTTATTCACTGATGTTATTCAGCTTTATAAGCTGAAGCACTCAGCCATAACGAGAGTTATGGCTGAGTGATAACTCTCTGCAGCTAGCCAAGTCTTAGAAACTTTGGAGTTATCTTTCACAAGACATGTCATTGGTGCAGCACTGTAAGCAGCTGACGAGAAACTGCTTCTTTCAACTAAGGAAATCTCTAAACTTAGGAATATGGTCTCACGGAATGATTTGGAGCTTATCATTCATGCTTTTGTGTCTTCGCGTTTAGACTGTTGTAATAGTTTGTTTTCATGTCTGAACAAGAAGGAGCTCTCTCGACTGCAATTAGTGCAAAACTCTGCAACAAGAATTCTTACAGCAGTGATCTGATCCAGCCTTACACCCCTGCGGGCTCTGAGGTCTGTGGATCAAAATCTGCTGAAGGTTCCATACACTCATTTTCATACTAGAGGTGACCGATCCTTCCAGACTGTTGCTCCTAGGCTTTGGAATGATCTTCTGCCCACTTTGCGCTCAACTGATTCTGTTGACACTTTCAAGAGCAAACTTAAGACTAATTTATTTGTTCAGGCTTTTAATTAGCTACTCTTGGGCTGCTATGAATTTGTGTTGTCTTGGCCTATTATCCCTCTGACCATCTCCTCTTCATCCTCTGTTCTGTCTGACAATCTATTATACAGTGCCTTGCGAAAGTACTAATACACCTCGAACTTTTGCACATTTTGTCATGTTTATAACTATAAACATAAAGATTTTATTTTGAATTTTTTCCTGAAAGTTCACACACATGTAACAGACAACTGTGAAGTGAAAGCAAAATGATACATGATTCTGTTATTTTTTTAAAAGAGAAAAGAGAAAAGTGAAGCGTGCATAAGTATTCATACAGAATTTTCGGAGTGCATTAAATTGCCTTTATAACATTCCCAATGACTGCAGAAAGTTCACACCTTGCCCTAACCATTAAATAGAGGCCACCTGTGTGTAATCTACTCTCAGTATAATTCCAGCTGTTCTGTGAGGGCCTCAGAGCTATGGTCAGAGTGTATTGGTCACTAAACAACATCATGAAGGCCAAGGAGCACACCAGAGAGGTCAGGGATAAAGCTGTGGAGAAGTTTAAGCAGCGTTAAGTTATACAAAGATTTCCCAAGATTTGAACATCTCACGGAGCACTGTTCAATCCATCATTCGGAAATGGAAAGAGTATAGCACCACTGCGAACTTACCAAGACATGGCCGTCCACCTAAACTAACAGGCCGAACAAGGAGAGCACTGGTCAGAAATGCAACCAAGTGCCCCAACATAACTCCATTATTGAAAGGAGGCCATAAGAAATCCCATTTGAAGTTTGCTAGAAGTCATATGGAGGACACAGCTACCATGTGGAAGAAGGTGCTTTGGTCAGATGAGACAAAAATGGAACTTTTTGGCCCAAATGCAAAACGTTATGTATGGAGCAAACCTAACACTGCTCATCGTCCTGAGTGCACCATCCCCAGTGTCAAATATGGTGGGGGGAGCATCATGCTATGGGGCTGCTTTTCCTCAGCGGGGACTGGGAAGATTGTAAGAATAGTTGGGAAGATGGATGGAGCCAAATACAGAGACATTTAGGAGGAAAACCTGCTGGAGTCAGCAAGAGAATTGAGGCTGGGCGGAGATTCACCTTCCAGCAGGACAATGACCCTAAACACAAAGCTAAATCTACAATGGAATGGTTTAAAAACAAACTAAATATTAATGTGTTAGAATGGCCCAGTCAAAGTCCTGACCTAAATCCTATTGAAAATCTGTGGAAAGACCTGAAAACTGCTGTTCACAAACACTCTCCTTCTAATTTGACAGAGCTTGAGTTGTTTTGTAAAGAGGAATGGGCTAAAATGTCAGTCTCTAGATGTGCAAACTGTAGTCATACCCCAGAAGACTTGCTGCTGTTATTGCAGCAAAAGGGGGTTCATGTCATGCTGTATGAATACTTATGCACGCCCTACTTTTCACTTTTCTATTTTTTGAAAAATAACAGAATCATGTATCATTTTGCTTTCACTTCACAGTTGTCTGTTACTTGTGTGTGAACTTTCAGTAAAAAATTCAAAATAAAATCTTTACGTTTAGGGTTGTAAACATGACAAAATGTGCAAAAGTTCAAGGTGTATTAGTACTTTCACAAGGCACTGTATTATGTTTATTTTTGATTTTTTGAATTGTTTTGTGTCTTTTGTCTGTGAAAGGTGCTATATAAACAAAGCTTTCTTTTCACCAGCCTGGCTCTACATTGTAGTTCAACTGTTGTGAACTGTCTATGGAGGTATTTTGATCACTGTCCTCAGCCCTGAGTACAAGCACAGACACTTAAGGATTCGCCATCCTATCTATTGTTCAGAATTTCCAACCCGACAAAGCTCAGGGGGAATCAGGTGGACCCCATCCCACCTCGATGGCCTACACTGAAAATGTAGTCCCGCTTTTCTTTCAAAAGTTATTTTTGTAAAAGTAATGCAAAGCGTAAGGGTCCCTTGGGTGCTGTTGGCTCGAGCACCCACCCACCAGGTGAATTACACAATTCTATGGATATTACCTGTAAATCAATTGTAAGTTTCTCTTTTAAGTTTCTCCTGTTTCTAACAGACATTGTTAGTCACACAAGTGTGAATGTCAAGTGCCCATCTGGTTGTAGGTTTTTATCATTGTGGTGTGATGGAGCTGTCTGCAGCAGAATTCTGCCAAACACAAGACAAAGACCGTCGGGCTGCTTACTGTGATGGGCAGATCAATTCTGAATCAAATAGACTTCAGAGAGCAAGAGTAGTTTAAGAGGCAGTGAGGGGAAATCTATCTTTTGTTACACAGCCTTCCCAACATTGGAGCACAGTGAACGAAGCTCTGTTTGTTTCATTTAAAGATGCCAACACTACACACATTTGATATGTGTGTAGTATTGTAAATATTGTTTATCACGTCGTTATTCTGTTGTTGTGGCCATCACTAATGGCACCTGCAGAAGCCCCGCCTGAGTCATAGCCTGGTGAGACCAGAATGATTCCCCTCTGTATTTTTTTATCCAGCGGGGGATCAGTCTGGTCACCCCGCATTCGTTCGCGGCTTCCGCAAAATCAATCCGTTCACGTGCAATCAGATTAGTTTATTTGCCGTGACGTGTTGTTAGCGAGCAGCGTCACTCACAGGACGCGGAAGTCCCTCAATAACAATCTACAACGACGCACGAAAGAGAGAAAGCGAGTCTACAATCGGCGGTAAATGACCAAAAACACATCGACAGTAGGTGAGTTTCGTGATTCATAATCCTGTGCAAATATTAACACAAAACCGCTAATAACACCGCATCAATGGCAGACGCCCTTCGCTGATTGGTTTACTCCGCTTCCTGTTTGCTTGCGTATCTACCGCTGTGGGAAATGGATTTGATGCAACGGTGACCAGACTCACTCGCTGGTACAGCAGTGAGTCTGGATTTTTCCAGGCTACCTGAGTCACCCTTCTCAATATAAGCTAAATATACTGTATATTTTCATTCCATAATTCTTTTGTATTATTATTCCATTTTGTTCAGAAATATCAAATGTGTGTAGTCATACATATCTCAATGCATAAAACAGTCTTTCCATTCTATGGTAAGGACATATTTACACAGTGCAGTATCTCTTCTAATACAACTCTTCTCTTTTATAAGTTCTTTTTCAGAACATTTTACATTTTCATATAGAAAATACAACTTTCATTTGTCCCTAAATGAACTGCTCTCACTGGGAAATTAAGTCAAAATTCAATTGTGTTGTTGTGGTCTCAGTAGGTATGTTTTGTGTGACCAACCCATAGATGACCTTGGCCTGATACGTCCACATGTTCCGTGTTCTTTTGCAATCATATATATATATATATATATATATATATATATCATTTATTTTATTTTTTTAAATTGCCTCTATCAGGCAAGTATTTCATAATTGACTATGCTAAAAAAAGAAAAAAAAAAAGAAAATACAATAATGAAGCTTTTATTGATTACGTTGAAACCTTTTCTGCGTCAACTCAAATACCCGGAAGTGGAACTTGCTTGAAGCGTGAAGCATGGGCTGGTGGGGTGTTTGTGCATAACAGAAGGATTCCAATGTTATATATGCATATATATATATTGCAGACTGGACCAGTAACGGTCCTTACAAAGAAGAATGTCCGGCCCGGATATGACTCGGACTCCCTCAAAAATTGTACTTTCCCTAACCTCAATGCACCTGTTACCGATAAGAAATGTCCAGTACCTTATCACCACCTTACCATTCACATGAGTTTAAACATGATTCAGTACCCGCATATAATTCCCAATTTAGATGGAAAAGAAAGGACTCTTACCTCAAATAATTCTTTTTATGGGTATTTATTTTTGATAGATCTTGCAGACAGAATTAGGAAACCCTCGGACGTTTACCAACTTGTGATCAAACAATGAGACGGACATTCACTGCTCGGAACAGTCAGCCTGGACGCTCTTCAGGACGAGCGGCAGGCGAAAAGACCACAGAGCACTGAATTTTTATCTCACGCTTAATCGGACATTGCATAAACGAGGGGAAGTCTGATCACTTAAAGCTTTGATCAGAGAGATAGGAAAGGCTCAGACAAATACAGTGACCACAAAAGCATAGGCTTAATGTGTCCGTAAGTAAGTGTCCAATAGAGAATAGAATAGAGTGCGACCCCTTAAGGCTCCCCGGGGAGGTCTGCCGGCACTCATTCCTCTTTGGGGGAGGGGCGTCACTTTAGTTGTGCTTATTTTGCGAAACAAAAGTCACTGCTGGAGTGGGGCAGAGAGGAGTGTAGGAGTGGCAGAGGGACAGTTTGTGAACACACGACCGCGGGACGTTGGCACGGCCTGCGGGGAAACTGTTTCAGAGCGCGGCTCTGGGGAAACGGCTCGAACGCTCCCAGCGCCAGCACTGTCCTGGGCCATAGGAGAGAAAAAGGCGCGCAGGGTCCGTGAGTGACGAGGCGGCTACAGGAGCCCCGTCACTCACATCTTCCACCTGTTCACTCAGCTCCACTCCGCTCTGCAGCGACATCACCACACACTGTCTCCTCCTCAGTCCACCCCGGTCATCTCCACCCCCCACAAGGAGCTCATAGTGAGCATAAGCAACACGTTTGAGAAATAAAAGTCCTAATGAAATAATAAACACGTTACAGAGGAGATCGCGTTGAAGCAAAACACCTCTTTCACTTTTCACTGTTTTCTCCCCTCTTGCGCGAGGGAGAGAGGGGGAGAGGAGGAAAAGTTACGTGAATGAAGCAACAGAAGCTTAATCGGGCCGTGCGATTGTTTTTTTGTGATAACAAACTCCATAAAGGGAAATGTCGATGTTATATTGTGTGAAACAGTGAAAGCTGTGTCTATTTGGTGCAGAGAAGACGGCTGGTGAAATTCACTAAAGGCATCCCGACCGTGACAACACCCATACACCCCCGTGTCCGACCACCACACATTGCCTTCAAACCTGTGGGAAACACTGCAACAACATTGTGACATTGAACAACAGCTTTTTTAGGTCACATGATAAAGAGAAACAGAAGCAGACCTTTCCTGTCTTTTATGTTCTCTGAGATATAGACGAGGTCCGATATGTTGGACTCCTTTGTGTAAACTTTACGGTCAGGCGAATAGACTCGTTTCACACATGCTACACCGATGTTAAAAGTGTATTGTTTGAAACTTCCTGCTCGCATGGAGACTCTGAAAGACTCTTTGACAGTATTATTGAAGGCAGGAGAGAGAGCAGGAGAGAAGAAGGAGCAGGAGGAGAGAGCATGAGGGAGAAGGACGGAGTGCATTTCAGTCAGTTAATCCACTCAGAGCTAAGCCATTCTTCTTCCCCTGCTCAAATTGGTCAGAAATGATGAAAGACGGCACGGTAGTACAGCGGTTAGCGCTCGTGCTTCACAGCTAGAAGGTCCGGGGTTCGATTCCCACCTGGACATGTTCTCCCCGTGTCTGCGTAGGTTTCCTCCAGGTACTCGGTTTCCCCTACCACTAAAAACATGTACAATAGGCCAGTATGAATGAGAGTGTGTTAGAGAGTGTGCATGGGGGACGATGGATGGAAATTAGCCCAAGGCTACAATCCGGTGTGGCTTGTTTACATGCATGAGACCCATGTATGTTTATTAACATGCACTGTCCCGACCAAATAAACCAATAAATAAAAAAAACTTAAAATCTCCCAAGTCCCACGTTAATATAAATGCAGGATTCAGCTCCAGCAGAAAGCTTAACTGCCAGGACAGATGATGATGATATGATGATGATGACTGTGTATGGGGGCATGTGAGGCATGTACTCAGCTCTTCAGGACCCCCTCGGAGCAGAAGAGTCAGCGTATAACAATATATAACATTGCTATAGAGGCATGGGCTGGTACAAATAAGGCACTGGGTAATTAGACACAGGGCTAGGCAAAGGCACCTGAAGTTGGTCAATAAAATGAACGTTTCCCTTCATCACTCCTGACTTAGGCCTAATAGGCCACAGCCCAGAGGTGGTGGAGGGTGGAAGGGGAAGTTAGGCGGCAGCGTGGAACGAAGCTTAGGGTTGAGTCCAGTTAAAAAGTATGCCTCCCCCTTGGTCAGCCCAGTCCTCTACTTACTTATATGTTTATTTGGTAGCTGTGAACAAAAAGCATTGTTACAATAAATAATTTGTGCACAGCAAATGCTACAGTGTTAATTTGACACTGCTTGGTGTCTATATGAATCTAACCTTATCATAGGCCATAGGCTGTAGACTGTATCGTTCAAGTTTGTTCTACTTAGAACTACAAAATTATATTTACAATAAATCATTAGTGCAGTCTGAAACCATAGCCAAAAGTTTCCAATCGAATGCCAGTTCCAGTCGTGCCAGTTTTATCTGGAGAACTATATTCGTAGCCTAATAACGAACTATATAAAATGCCTTCATTTACAAATAGTGTCAAAAATATAAGCTAAAATAAGATACTCACCAGCTGTTTGTCCTGTGGGCCTCTCTGGTATAGCGGTTAACCTTCTTACATATTATCCACACTGCAGGAAGTTCATATCCAGACTGCCTTGATGATTTGCTCTTCATTTCTGTTGTGGATCCAAAGCGTGTGGGAGCAAGTGGCACATTAGTAGATGAGGTGGACTGTCAGAAGCATCACTGTCTGTTCTTCTGTGAGCTTCGTTTCTTGTCAATAAAACGTCTATAACTTGTAGGATGGAATCCATGTTTGTTTCTCTCTATGAAGTCTGTTCTTCGTCAGAACAAGCCAGGGTCGAAGTGGAATTACTCTCAAAAACTTTTGCAAACTCATAATTGTGTTTACATATGGCATCCGCTAATGCACGGTCAATTCTGTCAATTTCAATCCACTTGCACGACCTGCGAGATGATTTAATCTGGCCCCTGAATTGTAGAGCACAAATTCTTGTGTGTCAACAAAAAAGAAGTAAGTCTCTAGTCTAGCCCATTGCTGTGCGGAGTTATGAATGTTTTAAGGAATTAACCAATATGCTCATTCCAGCCACTAGGGGGCAACATACATTTAAAAAAAAAGAAAATAATTCTACACGTTTCCAGCAGAGGGCACTGACATAAGAAGAGATAGGATATAAACAACACATTATAGCTACGTGGTAAATGGTCAGTCTGTCCCAGGGCGGCTGTGGCTACAATACCACCACAGAGTGTGAATGAATGAATAATGACTACAGTGTACTTGAGAAACTTATGGCACAGGCTTGTAAAGTGCAATACAAGTGTAAGCCGTTATTAGTATTTATTACAGTCCTGTCGGGCTTTTGACCAAATCAGCTCTATTTTAAAATCATAGCTCATTATTATTCATTTATTGGAAAAATATTTCCTCAATAGTATTTACATTATAGGCGGCCTTCGACCTGTCGATCACATGAGTGGGTGAGAATATTTTCATTGACATGAAGAAGGATACTAGCCTGGCTAACGCCAGACTAAAATCACAAGTGATATTTAGTCTGGGACCACCAATTCATTTTCTCGTAGGAGAGGTGTGGTTTACGATTGTCCATAGCCGTTTATTGGGCGCTACGAATGTCTCTCATGCGTCTGCACGTAGCCATAGCCAATCGTATCATGGTATCAGATGACGTATGACGTACCTGCTGTAAACTTTTGAGCTAAACTATTTAGAACACGTTCTAAAGCTTGATCGAAAGATGGCATCGCGTCTGCTGCTGTCATGTTGGATCCGTAAATATTTTTTTATTTTTTTTATCCCTAAACAAACTACAAGCTGTATGTCAAATAGCGCGTCATCGTCTTACCGTCCCTCCTCGTTCTGTGATTGGTGCCCAAATCCATGGAAAAATGTCGGCCATGGTCCCCAGGCTGTTGTGAAGTTCGAAAAGATTCGAGCGCACACAGCAGTCTGGCGTTAGCCAGGCTAGAAGGATACTACATAACTGCTGTAATTTGTTGCACTTTTGTAATGTGTCATTACAGTCAAACTGAGAGTTAACTTGTACTTGTTTGAAATGCTCCAAACTGGTAAGTTCGAAAACCCAATGTGGCCCTTGCATCAAAAAGTTTGCCCATACCTGCTGTAGTGAGTAATAATAATATGCCTATGACTATTACATACAAGCCCTTTATAAAGCGCTATGTGAGTGCTGTGTGTGGTACAGTAGGCCACTCCGTCAGAGTGACCACAGAGCCGCTGTCTGGGCCGTTACCTGAGGCTTTGACGGTAATACCTCGGAAAAGCAGAATGTGTCTCTTTCAGCTCCAGACGAGTGACCTCAGCGGCACAGGCACGCGTCACGCCCCCCTCCGTACGTCACAGCGGAGGCTCCTTATTTGGTCAGAGCGCGCGCATATACATATATATAAAGTCCACCAGTGCGCACGGGAGACGCAAATCCAGAGCTCCAACGGTAACAGCGGGAATACAGCACGAGCCCAACATGCGGATTAACACGAGCCTCGCGCTGCTGCACATCTGCATGGCCACAGCAGGAGCCTTTGGTAAGTCCGGATTCACAGCGTTTGGAATGAACTACTGCAAAAGCACAGGGATAACGTGTCCAGACTGGCTTTTACATGTATGCCTGATTAGGAATGTTCCATCTTCATTTTTCCTCGAGGATAGGCTGAATAATTGCTTAGAGATGTGATTCAGAGTGTACATGATAAGGCTTGAGCACCTGGTATTAGGCAATAACGGACATTTATGGATGTGGAACTTTGTCTCTGTATGAAAGTTATGCAGGAACTGGAGGTGATTTCCCCTTCTAAACAAACGGCGCAGCGGTAATACTGTGGTGTTTCCCAACCAGGGGTACGTGGACTCCTGGGGTACTTAGCCTATTTCTGATCTACAAAAAAAGAGAAGGTGAAAGTGAAAGTGTATATGATTTTAAAAGTAATGATGTTTGGATTTGGACCAAAATACATCTAGTTCATCGGATCATTTTGTAAAGAATGACTGCACATTGGAGTTAAGGGGTACTTTGAGTAGGAATGGAAGACTCGAGGCGAGACCAAAAAGGTTGGGAACCACTGGTGTAGGCTATTGATATCTTTAACACCAAATCGTCCTTTTCAATAGACCATTATGTTTGTGTTATAGAGGAGATTGTTGCTCGTGTATTTTCAAACGCAGAAGGGAAAAGTCAGGGATTGTTTGTTCACATATTTGCCAAGTGTGATTTAAAGACCTCCAGGTGTATTTGAAGTATTCACTGTGATTTAGACAAACATTAAGTTGTGTGCACGTTTAGAGAAGCAGTCGTACTCAATCAAACTATAATCTGAACAAAATGAACTTTGTAACTTAGCTTTTAAATCTCTAATTTGACCTCTACTCGAGCCCTTCCTGACTCCACCCATGTCTTCAGATGTAATCATGGACTTGTCATAACACGGTCAGGAAGGTCTGTTACAGCCGCACTTCAGCGCTGAAGTCACGGCTTTAATCACTGACAGATATTTTTATTTGACCTTTATTTAACCAGGAAAGGCCCACTGAGAAGAAGAATCTCTTTTCAGGGGAGTCCTGGCCCCAGAGGGGAACCTATTGTACATGTTTTAGTTTAGTTATTTTGGCTGAATCAATGAAATAGGGCGAACGATTATTTTGGTAATCGATTATCCTACAGATAATTTTTCGATTAATCGTTTGGCTGTGAATGTTTTTTTTAATCTTAAATCACACAAATCTAAAGTGGCGCTTAAGGACATGTTGATGGAGTAAACTTAAAGTGAGTGTTTTTGGAGACACAGACAGATATTTATGACCCTAACTTTAAAACAAAGTAGCTTTCCATCAAAAATAAAACAATGTTCATGTCATGTTTTGTGCTATTTGAGTCTGTGTTTACTAGAAAATGATTAATCGATTACTAAAATAGTTGTCAACTATTTCAATAATTAATTAGTTGTGAATTAATCAATTAGTTGTTTCAGCCCTAGTATGAAATAATATCTGACCATACGAAGTGCCAGAGCATAAACAAACAAAAGCTGCTATAGCAGTTAACAATTTGATCAGAACCAGTCGACCACATCTGCAGGATGAGCTCTTATGACACAAACACGAGAAACAACAAATGCAAATGAGTTGTTTCATCTGTAAGTGTGACCTACAGGATTAAGAGTGCACATTGAAGTGGAGTAGACAGTGCAGGTGTCTGCTCAAACATGTAGTGAAGTAAAAGAAAACCAGTATTAGTAAGTAGTAGTATATAGTAAGTATGGACTCAAATTGGTTTAGTTCCATCTATAATCACGCTGCTGAAGAACTAGGTGATCTTGTGCCCTCTTGTGGTTTGCCAGTTAACTGCAAGCACCTGGCCTGCCTTTTAGCAGCCGTGTGCTGTGTGTGTAAAGTCGATTGGTCTGTTCTTGTGCTCATGTCCTGCTCCTCTCCTGCAGTGGCCTTCCCTCCAGCCCAGAACGTCACGTGGAAGTCCATTAACTTCAAAACGGTGCTGACCTGGGGCCCTGCACCAACGGCCAACTACTCCTACACTGTGGAGTTCTCCCAGTGAGTACCCGAGTCACCCCTGCCCCCACACTCTCTCCCTCTGCACCCCTCATTTACTCTACGTGCTGCAGGATACAGTAGACAGCGTGGTGCACTAAACTCTGGTAATAATGGATTTTAGCGATAAAAGAGAGAGTTTTATATGTATGGACAAGCTGAAGGTCAACAGCTAACATTAGCCACTTTTCACCGCAAGAGTTTTTTTTTTTTTCCAATGACAAAAACCTCCAATCTTCAGATGATTTAATACAAAGTCATTCATAGATATCATTACACTGGGCAGTAGAGGATTTAAAATGGGCTTCACTTCTGACACACATTCACACTGTACCCAAGGGAATCCTGACACATACAGTATACTCACACTCTCTGGTTCTGCACTCCGGTCAACTCTTTTTGGATAAAAATACTACAATTACTCTCCACCTATTTGGGCGGCTGCATCCCACCTCTCCCCGCCCTCTGCCTACTGGAAGATACATCAGGGATACATTTAAATAAATTCAATGCAGAGTTTTACTTATTGTGCTAGCTGAATTGGAAAACAAGGTCAAGTATTCACATATGACTCTGGAAAAATGTAATAACAGACTACATATCCCTCGAATGTACAGCAAATGCATCATTTTCTATTACATCCATTCATTCATAACATATTTTCTTATTTTTATTCATTTGTTTCTCAGAAGAGCCACCAACCGCCCCGACACACCATGCACAAACAAATGAGCTAATAAACGTAGACAAAGACACACAGTATATAGACAGCACTTTGTTTATTTGTTTTAATATCATAATTACTTTGCTATTTGGTTTGTGCTTTTATGTTTATTGTTTAAAGGGGTTTATTCAATAAGTGATAGTTTCGTGTGGAGCCCAGTGGCCACTATGTGGAACTATACAGTGCCTTGCGAAAGTATTCGGCCCCCTTGAACTTTTCGACCTTTTGCCACATTCAGGCATCAAACATAAAGATATAAAACTGTAGTTTTTGTGAAGAATCAACAACAAGTGGGACACAATCATGAAGTAGAACAAATGTATTGGATATTTCAAACTTTTTTAACAAATAAAAAACTGAAAAATTGGGCGTGCAAAATTATTCAGCCCTTTACTTTCACTGCAGCAAACTCTCTCCAGAAGTTCAGTGAGGATCTCTGAATGATCCAATGTTGACCTAAATGACTAATGATGATAAATAGAATCCACGGTGTGTAAGCAAGTCTCCGTATAAATGCACCTGCTCTGTGATAGTCTCAGAGGTCAGTTTAAAGCGCAGAGAGCATCATGAAGAACAAGGAACACACCAGGCAGGTCTGAGATAAAGTTATTGAGGGGGAAACTGTACACAGGACAACTATTAGTCGTACACTGCACAAATCTGGCCTTATGGCAGAGTGGCATTTTTGAAAGAAAACCATAAGAAATACCGTTTTCTGTTTGCTAGAAGCCACATGGAGGCCACATGGTGGCTTCTAGCAAACAGAAACGGGACTTCTTATGGTTTTCTTTCAAAAATCGCTTGTTCTTGCCACTCTGCCATAAGGCTAGATTTGTGCAGTGTACGACTAATAGTTGTCCTATGTACAGTTTCCCCCACCTGAGCTGTAGCTCTCTGCAGTTCATCCAGGGTCATCATAGGCTTCTTGGTAACAGCTCTGGTCAGTGTGGTCCTTGTTCGGTCAGTAAGTTTAGGAGAACAGCCGGGTCTTGGTAGGTTTGCAGTGATGCCACACTCTTTCTATTCCTGGATGATGTATTTAACTGTACTTTGAGAGATGTTCAAAGCTTTGGAAATGTTTTTATAACCTAACCCAGCTTTGTACTTCTCAATAACTTTATCTCGGACCTGCCTGGTGTGTTCCTTGTTCTTCATGATGATCTCTGTGCTTTAAACTGACCTCTGAGACTATCACAGAGCAGGTGCATTTATACGGAGACTTGCTCACACACCGGTGGATTCTATTTATCATCATTAGTCATTTAGGTCAACATTGGATCATTCAGAGATCCTCACTGAACTTCTGGAGAGAGTTTGCTGCAGTGAAAGTAAAGGGGCTGAATAATTTTGCACGCCCAATTTTTCAGTTTTTTATTTGTTAAAAAAGTTTGAAATATCCAATAAATTTTGTTCCACTTCATGATTGTGTCCCACTTGTTGTTGATTCTTCACAAAAAATTACAGTTTTATATCTTTATGTTTGATGCCTGAAATGTGGCAAAAGGTCGAAAAGTTCAAGGGGCCGAATACTTCCGCAAGGCACTGTATATGGAATTATACTGGAACAGTGTGGACAGAGACACAGCCTCTCTCTTTGTCTCTCTGAGGTACTGCACACTGACCTTGGGAACAGAGAGAAGCGCCGCACTTAAAAGCCTGTCCCAACAAGGAATCAGTAAATCTGTCCCAATGTGATAAAAGATCAAAGAGAAGGAGAGAAAGAAAGGAGAGAGAAGAAGAGAGAGAGGGAGAGGGAGAGAAAGAAAGAGGTAGAGGAGAGAGAGAGGGAGTACTTGGAATACTTGTACATCAGAGGACCCGGGTGTGCACCACACTAAAGCAGAACTCATCTCAGATTAGACATCAGGGAAATGACATCATCACAGCAGCTCAATGACAGCGGTATTATTAACAGCAGTAGATTACAGTAATGAGGAGAAGTGAATGAAGAGATAGAGAATAATGGGTCAAAAATAAAGTATAAATGAATATACACAATCTTTGAATCTGTACATTTACAAAGTAGAGGACTAACTAACTGAACTCATTAACTTTAGATCATATTCTCATTCACTTCACACTAATGTAGCCACACAGAAAGTCACCTGAGGCAGACTGGTGGTGTGCCCCAGGTGACACAGTCTGTGCCAACAGAAGAGAGAGCACATCTAGAACATTTCTCTGAAACAGATACATTAGCCCTCGCTTTGAGATGGTTACGTGAAGACATCTGCAAGTAAAGAATGAAACACACACTCCCCTGCACTCTCATGCGCTCTGCCTCAGCTCAGTCCTGAGTGTTTGAGGCGTCTGTGCTGCTGTGTCACTGTCACGTCCTCGGTGTCAGGCCAAAGCACATCAGAGGGAGATACACATAGATATGAGGAAGAGTTCTAATAATCATGACTGACTGGTATTGCATTCTAAACCAAACAAATGCATCTTATAATTAAAGCTGGGTACAGTTAAGACCCCAGTGTGGTGCAGAAAAGAAAGTTTTCTTTACCGCACTGGTGTAGAAATCTACTGGTAAAAATAAATAAATCAGAGACGGCACTAAAGAAGGCTACTTCGTTGTTCCAGCGCAAGTAAAAGATGTAACTTTTGTTTTGTTTCTCAGACATTTAGAATAAACATTAGCTTTCTATTCTGTATATGAATTAACATGGAGTCATTTTTTGTGAGGCTGAAATATAAATGACATGCTGCCCAGATCATGTAGGGGATTAGACCCAGCGCTGTTAGACTTAACTGCAGCCTAATTATAATAATTCTGTTTGAGTGCCATGCATTCGACAGCTGTTCTGTGGAGAAATAACTGATATTTGCAGCATTTTTTCAAAACCAGTTCAACTCAGTAAATTCCTTTAAGTACATCATTTAGGACTATGATAATTTAGTTGTAGACGGTACAAACTTAGGCTCTTGTAAAATGGAAACAAAACACTTGGACCTTTCGTGTCAATGCAAAGGTGAAAGTGCGAGTGATTCGGTGATGATGATGCTGTTAGTTTGCTGTCTGACCGTGTGTTGTGCTGGGACTTTGTTCCAGGATGGGGAAGGACCAGAAAAGGAACCCCACTGTATCAAGACGTCCCAGACCCAGTGCGACCTGTCCAGCAGCATGTCCGACCTGAGAACCTGCTACACGGCGTACGTGGTGTCCGAGCCCCCCGAGGGAGCGCCCGCAGAGCTGATGGAGTACCCCCACACCAAGGCCCCGAGGTTCTGCCCCGACCAGGACAGTACGTATCCCTGACAGACTGAGGCAGCTTCAGTGCACATCAGAGTCACAGACACGGAGGAACAAAGACACCGGCTAAAGCAACAGCAGGTCCTTTTTCACTTTGGTGAAAATAAAGTACAAGCTTAAATAATTGGAAAATGTTCCGTGACATACTGGTGAAGTAAACCGCTCATGTACTGAAAGGCCTTGTACCTGACCTTTTTTATTACAAACAATGAAAGAAAAGCCACTAATCATCCCTAACTTTCTAAACGCATTGTAACATCCCACCTCTTTCACTCTTCAGGGTCACTATCACAGAAATGCTAGAAGATGCCCCTACAACTTCATGAAATTGATACAAACGCTTTATAAGTAGATACAGTGTTTTCCTACAAATGTCTGAGTTTACAGTGTAGTAAAGGAGGACAAAACAAATGTTCCTTTACTTCGTCACATTGTGACCAAAAGGATATTTTGACAAAATACCCTTTTAGTCACAATGTGACGAAATATGTTCTTACCGTCACGTCAGTCCTTCAGTGTCACAATCTGATTCCTTATGTTGACCATACACAACCTCAACAAATCATAATACAATGCAAACTGGACACATTTTTGTTTGTTTTTTCCCCCTCATAAATTACTACTTTTACAACATTAATAAAGAAGATTCAGATACATGCTAAACTTGCCATTGTACACAAAGTATACAGAGTTAGCTAAATTAGTTAACAGCCTAAAGTTCAATTCTGTTTATCATCCAAGTACCTACAGTATATTTGAAATATAATACAAATATACACTTTAATATAACTGTGCCGTGTATACTTCTAGTATACTCAGAAAAAAATCTTATTTTCCTAACATATGCCATAAGTATCTCCATACAAATATCATTTAGTGTACTTGGGACAGGGGCCACCAACCCCTTTGGAGCAAGGGCCACTTCAGGGGCTTTAGATTGTATGGGATACGAAAGACTTAAAGTTACAGTAACTGTAGGGTTACATGTGTTTAAACAAGTATCAGCAATAAAGTCAGCAATTTAGTTTAGTTTGAGAAAAGGTCCCACATTGTGCTGATGAACATTGGACTTGTGTGTTCCAGCGGTGATCCTGAGCCCGTCCTTTAAGCTGGAGGTGGATCTGGACCAGAGCACCACCACAGTCCACATCACTGACCCCCTGACCGCTGCCTTCAAACACGGACACCGGCTCACCATCAGAGACGTGTTTGGAGAGGAGCTGGAGTACAAGGTCACCTACTGGAGGAACAAGAGCACCGGCAAGGTACTGACAGGCCCTCCTTCCACTACGGGACACATTCTCACACCATTTCTCGTTCCTTTCCAGTCCAGTCTCACTCAGCACACATCAGATCACTTGAGATTGTTGCTCTCTGTAAAGGGTCTATATTGGAGAACAGCTCCCCCTGGTGGCCTTTGTGACTTCTGTATTCATTAAAGCATCTGTTTTAATGTCAGTATAAAAAACTTACAATGCTTATTTTATGAAGTTTTGTCGCTAGCGAGCCGGAAATATTCAGGAGGTAACTACAACATCGCGCCACAATGGTCGGCTTCCCACGCTTATTCATTCACAAATACTGACACATTGGGTGTCCACGTGTAGCACGAAAGGCTGTGTGACCAAATATGGTCATTTCTTTAGTGGGAGACAGCAGCAGCTAAAGACGGGAGAAATATACACAGGGCGCATGTGCAGACAAATGGACTAAACTTTAGGGCCGTTTGCTCCAAATCAGGCTTTCCTAACCCTAAGTGGAACAACATCTCCAATCAGTAGCTCAGGAGCGAACAGTAGCTCGCCAAAGACTTTCTACATCTCTGCATGCTTGATAACTGACATTTTAGATGCATTTTCTGTTTGTTCTGAACATGCTCTGCGAACAATTGGGTAAATATTGTAAAGTATAAGTCATTTTATTTGAACTACCATCTAATCTCCAGGTGAACTCCAGCTTAGTGTTTTTGAAGGATAAGTGCCGGTAGCTCTCTGACGTTCTTGTTGTGTAAAAGTAGCTCGACGAGTAAAAAAGGTAAAACAGACTCCAAACTTTACAGGCTTGGACTAAACTACATTATGAAAGCTTTTTAGAGGGATTTTTCAATATCTAATTCCCAGCCTGATTTAATGAGCTGTGAACACAAAAACACAATTAAATGAAATTATTTTATTTTTATTTGGTGGGGACAGTGCATGTTAATGAACATACATGGGTCTCATGCATGTAAACAAGCCACACCGGATTGTAGCCTTGGGCTAATTTGCATCCGTTGTCCACTCTCAAACACACTCTCATTCATCCTGACCTATTGTACATGTTTTTAGTGGTAGGGGAAACCAGAGTACCCGGAGGAAACCTACGCAGGCACAGGGAGAACATGCAAACTCCACACAGAAAGGCCCCGTCCAGGTGGGAATCGAACCCCGGACCTTCTAGCTGTGAAGCACGAGCGCTAACCGCTGTGCTACCGTGCCGCCCGTCAAAATTAGAATTTTGACAGTTTTTTTCCCCACCAGTTTATTCAAAAACTAAACCACACATTTAAACCTGGCTTTGTCCATTATTTAGATTTCATCACTGAAAATATTGGCAATTTTTAAGTATATGTTTTTACATGAAAACATAGAATGACAGAAAACTAATTTTTTTGTCTTCATATTTATATCAGTAATGTTCAGCCAAAGTTTTAAATGGATGGCTCTAAATGTATGTTTGCTTTCTCTATTCACCTGCATTACCAGTGTAAAGGTCACAGTGGGATTCGGCTGTGCCCTTTAAAAGCGTTAACGTCCTCTGTCAATGATCTGAAGCAACAGATTCAACACTTCCTTTGCCTTCAGAGCTCCTGTTTGACCCAAAGGGGGCGCTAACCTTGACGTAGATGTTGCTCCATCACGGGCTCACTGACTGACCCAGGACGACCCCAGTACTGAAGCCTCTTTCCTCCTGTGTTTCAGAAAAAAGTCACGTCTCCGTCCAACCTGGTGGAGCTGAAGGGTCTGGACCGGGGGCAGAGCTACTGTTTCCAGGTGCAGGCTCTAGTCCGCTCCCGGGAGCCCCACTCCCAGCTGGGGAGTTCAGCCAGACCCAGTGCACGCCCCAGCTGGACCCCTCCCTCCTCGACCGTGAGTACTCTACCCTGAATAGAAAAGAATACGGGTTTTCAAAGAGAAGACATGGTTCGAGAAAAGAGTGGAAGAGACAATCACATCTCTCTCCAAACCTGCTCTGGAACTACATTATCCACTCTTTCCTCTCATGGCCTTAGAAAAGTTTCAAATAATGCTGACTCGTGAACATAAAACACAGTTTTAACTTCAAATGTATAAACAATATATTAAAGCATTGTGGTGTATTTTTAGGAATTCAATATTTTCTGCTCGGATCAGTAACTACTGTACCTGTAAGAGCCAAAGAAATGTGATTATTGGAACTCGGTTTTAAGGTGGGCGGGACTGTGCAGCTCCAGGGGACAAAACAAAAAGTCCATCCATCCAAGACACTGATTGAGGCATAAATCTTTGTCCCTTAAACAATGTTCTTCGATCTTTAACACATGGTGATGTGACTTTGGCTTGTCTCCAGTTCAGGATAAGGCTGGGTGAATGTGACGTAGGGTAAACAGCAGGTCATGAACATCTCCTCCAGGGGAGATTTTAAAGGAATAGGCCACCGTTTTTACATACAAAGATATGTTCTTACCTTAGCTTAGAAAAGTTCATTTGTACCTGTCTGGTCTTCACGTGTGCCTTCCATAACGTAAACACAGCACAGACGGCGTTAGCATTTAGCCTCTCTCTTCTCCTCTATAGCTCCAAACGAGGTGAAGATAGAAGCTACCAAACTCTGCCACGTTTTCCCTATTTAAATATGGTTACGTGAAGTGTAACACTATAAAGTATAATTACACAAAATTAAACAATGTGGATTTTCTAAGCAGATAAAAAGGGGAACTATATTGTAAGGCATAATAATACCAGGAGTAATTCGGCATCTGCAGAGTAAAGTGAAGATATCACTGCGCGGATGATATCTTCACTTTACTTTATAGTGTTACACTTCACATAACCATATTTAAATAGGGAAAACGTGGCAGAGTTTGGTAGCTTCTATCTTCACCTCGTTTGGAGCTATAGAGGAGAAGAGAGAGGCTAAATGCTAACGCCGTCTGTGCTGTGTTTACGTTATGGAAGGCACACGTGGAGACCAGACAGCTACAAATGAACTGGTCTAAGCTAAGGTAAGAACATATCTCAGTATGTAAAAACGGTGGCCTATTCCTTTAAAAGCAGTCCAAATACTGAGATTGGTCAAAATGAAGAAGCTTCTCGACGAGATCCAAGAAAGCCTCAATCACATGAAACAACATTAACTAAGTGATAAAGTTGTAATAGGCTATTTGGGAATTGGAATGTGCCAAGTCAAACTTCTACTCCTTCTTTTCATCAGGGGCTTTTTAATCATGTTTGTGGAATGTTTAAATGACACTCCCTCTGAGCTGAGCTCAGACCTGATGGAGGTTTTCTCCTCTGTCCCCAAACTCTAGCATCAATGTAAATAGTAATAGACTACAACCAGAAAATATCGACAGGAAATATATTCAATGTTTTCAGTATTTGAGGAGTTACTGCTGTTTAGACCTCTATAATCACTCATATTTATTCAAAATCATTTGAGGTATGCCCCTGAGCCCTCCAGTTCTAATAGTATGTTGATAAAAAACATTCTAATTAAATTTAACCCAGAAATTCTGTAGTCATAGATTGTTTTTCCTGGTTTATTCGTCCACAAATACAATTCGATCTAAAGCTTGTGTTTTGCAAATGTACAAAATGGCTGACTTGTTCTGTGGAGGTAGCATTTGTGGTTTCTTTGATTATTGTCCATTTTTTAGAAAATTATCTGGAGATCTAAGTATAGTTTTTCACTACCTTCTGAAGTTTTATTCGACAAGAAGCACTTGGAAATGACAGTAGGAGATAATCTAGTGCCCTCCAGTGTTTATTAATGTGCTCTTATACGGACAGCGTCGTGTGTCCTTATGTGAGGGCCCTGGGTTAGTTACTCTGATAGTTTTTGAAATACTCTTTACTTTTCTTACCTGCGTCTTCTGTTTGTGTTGACAGAATACTCTGTGGTGGTCATTGCCGGAGCTGTCCTCTTGCCCCTCCTGGTGGTGGCAGGGCTTATTGCAGTCATTGTGATCTGCTGCAGAAGAAAGAAGAAAGAGCAGAGGACGGAAAAGGCACAGGCTCAGAATGTACTGTGAAGGCACCATGCTGCTTTCACTGACTCTAGTTTCTATGAAACTGAACTATGGTCACCCTGGAGACTTGTTTCTATGGACTAGGCACAGCGAGAGACACTAACCCAGGGCTGGCCTTTTGGTACGACCTGCTGTGCTCCTTTAGCTTAGTACTGTATTTTACCACACACATGCTGCTTATTACACTTAAAGGGGCACTGTGTTGTCTTTGGCTCTTCTTCAGACTGTTAGAACATGGCATCATGAAGGGGGAAGGAGCTTTACACAAAGTGCTTATGTACCCACAGCTGCCCTGGGTTAACATGGCTGGCTACCAATGCAATCCAATACTGGCCCTTCCACTCACTCAGACACTACATTTCCACTGAGGCAAAGAGGGCCTGGGCACAGACCTATGACTGTGGTCTTTAATGACTGCCTTACATCCTGGTACTTAGCTGGCTTACTTTCTGATCGGAGGAGAGCAGTCATATAAGGGCTTTCAATAGGACTGGGTATAATTAATCAATTAATTGATTTGAATCAAATTTCCTTTGAATAGGCCGATAGATTCAAAAAACTCTTAAATTGATTTTAAGGTTGTGTATTTCAATCAACAATAACTTCGAACTAAATGAGATAAAAACTGTTTTTGCACCGCGTCTGCGCAGTCCGGCTCTTCATTTTGAGCTCGTCCCTGTAGCTCTCCTGGGGGCAAAGTTACAAATAGTTTCCACTATTTGGAGCATTAGTTCTTCTGAGAATGTCTTCTATATCCCTTGTGAAGTGAATTGAATCAAATTGATTTGGGAAATAAGAATCGATACCCAGCCCTAGCGTACAAGCACTTTACAAGCCTTAAGTTTCTCAAAGCACCTACACCGTAGTCTTGGTTCATTCACTCCATACTCAGTGTAGTAAGCTCCTGCTGTAGCCTCCGCTGTCACAGGAGGATCAGGTACACATGTACAGTATCTTTGATCAGACATGACTAAAGACGTATTTTACAAACATTTGGGATAGTGCTCCCCTTTCCTCACAGTAGTGACCTTTGGGACAGCTGTGAGGCCGTCCCTCTGCCCTGACCCCACTCTCTTGTACTGTTTCTTACAGCTGCTGCACTGATCTTCCTATTTTTTATTACTGTATAGTTTGTATTTTGATTGTTGTAAATACACCTTGGACTGTCACTGTAAAAGTGCAGTTCAGAGCTGCAACACTGCCCCCTGTCTGTTCAAGTGGGTCACTGCCTGTAAACACTGCTGTCGCCTCATGTCCACGTGTGCTGGGCATGTGGATGTAGTGTCCACTGGAGGCTTTACAAACACTAGCTCTAGTTATTTATTACTTTGGGAACACTGTGGGAAATCTATTTTTGTATTAATTTATTATTTTTCTATCACAGAGTAGTTTATGTTTCTGATCTGTACTGATGGAATAAAATCATTGAACAACACAAAATAATGTGTGATGGGTCAACTTCATTTGAACATTCCTGCACTCATCTAAAGAGGTGTCAAGGAAGTACTTTTAGGCTACACCACATACTCAACCTCTTAACCCCCACCTCACAGCCTATAGGCCAGAGTAACACCTCATTTGAAAGCTAAGACCTACAAAACTAAACCGATCAAGCGCCTTGTCGTCACTGAGATGTTTTTTTTCATTGCTTTTTTGTCACGTTTTTGTCCAATTTTTGTCGTTCTTCTGTGGCTTTTATTGCGTTTTGCATTTTCAGTTTAATCACATTTTTGCCACTTTTTCAATGCTTTTTACCGCTTTGTTTTTTAATCATGTTTTAGTCACTCTTTGGTTGCGTTGACATCGTTGTTGGTGCCATTTTTCAATTTGGGTAATGCCAGACTGGTAAAAATGTGCTTGGTTCAGGCCTTAAGAAGTTAAAGGCACTATACCTCACTTTTAACCAGTGTTGGGAACGTTACTTTTAAAAAGTAATTAGTTATAGTTACTCACTACTTGTTCCAAAAAGTAATTGAGTTAGTAACTGAATTACTCTATAATGAAAGTAACTCGTTACCAGGACAAGTAACTATTTGCGTTACTGTTAAAAAAAAAATTGCTTTATATCAAAGAATTTTGATTTTTTTTTCCAAAAGTTTTCAAAAGTCAGTTGAAAGGAGTAGAACAGACAGAAGTGTTTGTATTCATGTACTATCATGTAAAATATGTTCATAGTAACTGAATGAACTGAATGGTGGGTAGAGTGGGGGCGGCCTCTGTGACTGAATGGTATTGACCAGTATTTGCGTCGCTGTTTTATTAATGTCAATGTCAATTAATACGGCTGTATTCACAGAGAATGAGGAGGAACAGGAGTAAAAGAAACATGTGCCAACGCGGCCAACGATCAGGGCAGACTTTACGCACAGGCATTGTGCAAGTCTCTCCGTTCATTCATCAGGCAAAACGGAAAACAGTCATCAGCAAATATAAGGTTAAATGCCCTAACAGAAAGTTAGCTCTGGAGTGGAGAGCGGGCAGAGAGGAAGAAGGCGCTGAGAGAGAGAGGGAACTTAAAAATAAGTTCCAACACTACTGATCGATTCTCCCCCGCGGCCGCACCGCGCTGTGGGGATGACGAGCCGCGGGTCTGGGACACACGTAGTTTTTGGAGCAGAGAGCACGAACACTCTGCACAGACTCCGCCCACCCTCTCCGCTGCTCCTGCTGCGTGAGCTGACACCGCGGCGCTCATTCAGTCTAAATGTAACGTGCCACTTTGTTTACCCAGTAACGATAACGGCGTTGTAACGACGGGGAGAGTAATGAATTAGATTACTCCGTTACTGAAAAAATAACGTCGTTACCTAACGCCGTTCTTTTAAACGGCGTTATTCCAAACACTGCTTTTAACCTTTTTAGTCAAAATGTGATGAAATGGGCATTTTCACCGTCATGATTGTCCTCCGGAGTCAATATGTGACCCCTTTTAGTCACATATTGACTATTTGGCTTGACAATACACAACGTGAACAAATCATAATGCAGTGCAAACTTCACGCATACGGCTTATTTTTTCACAAATGATTACTTTTACAACATACCTTTATGGGGCAAAAAGAATGTTTTCCTACAAAAAGAAAAAGTCAGGTATAGGTCCTTTACATATCACCAAACAGCTACATTCTTATCTAAAGGCAGGTAACAATCTATTCTTCCAAAACAGGATGTTGCACTGTTTCAATATTTCATATTGTTCATATGACATAACCAAAGATGGGTAGTAGCTTTGATGGAAATCAGTGTGAGAAATGATGGTGTGAGACGCGCCCAAAACGTGCAACTGCAGTTTGGCTCCTGCAGCATTTGAGGTATAAATTCCACTCAATTATCTCCTTTTCAAATAAGCAAAACAAGTTGATCCAAATACTGTGGATGTTCAGTACAAAAACTAAAAATATTAAGCATAGATTTATTTTATTTATTTATTGGTTTATTTGGTCGGGACAGTGCATGTTAATGAACATACATGGGTCTCATGCATGTAAACAAGCCACACCGGATTGTAGCCTTGGGCTAATTTGCATCCGTTGTCCACCATGCGCCTATTGTACATGTTTTTAGTGGTAGGGGAAACCAGAGTACCCGGAGGAAACCTACGCAGACACGGGGAGAACATGCAAACTCCACACAGAAAGGCCCCGTCCAGGTGGGAATCGAACCCGGGACCTTCTAGCTGTGAAGCACGAGCGCTAACCGCTGTGCTACCGTGCCGCCCAGATTCAAATTACTTGACAGAATATTGATCTTATTTTGAGGAGCTTGATTTTAATATGGCCATAGATTACTTTGCTTTCTGCTTGATGATATTTCTGACTATCTTAAATTTATTTATTTTATTTATTTATTGGTTTATTTGGTCAGGACAGTGCATATTAATGAACATACATGGATCATGTCTCATGCATGTAAACAAGCCACACCGGATTTTGCCTTGGGCTAATTTCAATTTCATTTTGGCTTAAAATAATGACATTGCTCAACTAATTTTACGGCATAAATTTGTCAAAAAACAAAACTGCAGCTGAACATTTGTGTTGATCAAGAGTTGCCCCTTGTTTGCACAGGTATTTTGCATTTGTGCCATTAAAAATATAGTACCATGGAATTAAAATGCATTAAATTTGACTTGCTGCTATAAACCCTGTAGCAGAAGACAAAAAAACAAAACAAAAAAAGATGAAAACAGTCAAAACAAGTCCAATTTAGATTAGCTTAGATGAATTAGATTAATACCAGTCAGTTAAACTTAAAAAGAGCCAGATTCATTTGACTCACTCAGACACGGTTTCAGCTGGGAGTCTGCTGTGATTGGCTAAAACGAGGTGTGTGTCATCCAAAGTCTCGAAATGTAGCAAAGCAAAAACAACAAAATGCTACATTAGCAAATCAAATATTTATTGTTGAAACATACGTTTGTAAGTGTGAAGTAGCCAACCTTGTCGGCATCATCCTTTCACCAAATTGTTAAAACTGCTTGTGTGTACTGTAAAGAATGAAAGAATGCAGATTCCCTGAGGTGGTTCCTTGTGTTGGATTGGCTCTTATTCCCTGCGGCGTGAGGACAGCTCAGCCTGGTACACACACTTCCCGTCTGTCTGCACGTAACTGACTGTCATGAGGTCCGGGCGGAGCTGGAAGTAGGCCACGCCCCCTTTGGTCTGATTGACAGGGCTGGAGAAGCGCTGCCATTCCTGAGGCACGCTGTTCCGGTGGGAGGAGTCCACATCATTGATCGCCCCATTGCCGCTGACCACGTACGCAACACCGGCCCCGTCCCGGATGAACTGCAACATACAAGCGCATTACGAGCAGCTTAACAGTCCCACCGACCTCCAAACCACCACATACCAAATACTTGAAAATAAAGCAACACGTGCTTAGAACTTTTGTTATACACATGTATTATTTTTGTAAGGATTTTCTTCCTGTAGGCAGACCAGGATTAAAAGAGGAGAGCACAGAGACATGAAAGAACTGAGGAAAGGTGCAACATCTGGAGACCTGGAGCCCTTACAACATTAATGTAGGGCTTTGAAAGTGGCTATGAGCAGTAGGAGTAGTTGAGTAGCTGACGGACCAGGCGTTGAGGTCCATCTTAAAAAGGACAGAACTCACAGGCTTAGGTACAGTTCTGAAATGTTAATTTCTCCGCTCACATCTTGTGCCCATGTCAGAACAACAAGTGAAAGAAACATCACAAAAACTGAAAACTCAAAATCCTACTTATAATTGTGTTATCAGTGTACTGGTGAAATCAGTTGACTGACCCCTCATATGCCCTATAAAACAGCTTCACCTCATGACATCTTCAGGTGGGACAAAAATGTTACAGTACCGGGACCTTTTTTCCTTGAAGCCCCCCCTGCGTATGCAGTAGTCAGGCCGCGCCCCCTCCAGTTCAAAACTGTGCCTCCCAGAATGTATCAAAACATGAAAATAATCGCTAACAATTATTTATTTCAAATGAATAAACAGAAATGTGTGTGTTTAATGCACCTGTAGTCTTTTCTCAGTCATATTTGATGTTTTTTAACCATATCATTTATAGATTTGTTTGTTCAGTCCATCCTGAAACTAAATGAGGATCTTAAGCCATAAAATCAAGTGTCATGGCGAGTGGACAATTGTTTTGTTTTTGTATGTCTTTTATCTGTATGTCTTTATATTTTATCTGTCTATCTAATAATAAATTAATAATAACATACAGTATAATGACCTGACCCTCTGAACAGGAAAAGCTCTGGGCCACCCCTGCCCTTATTTTAGCGAAATTAAGCCTCCAAACGAACATAATGAAGCCAGATTTTAAAATGATTATTAATGCTAATTACATTTTACAGAAGGGAGTCCAGAGTTGTTGGTTGAGTGATTATGGCGACCTGAAAAGTTTGGGAACCCCTGCTTTAGGGAACACATTGAATATGCAGGATTAGTGAAACAAAATTGATGGAAATTAGCGAATGGTTAAATTTTATACATATTTATATATTTTATCCCCTCCTGGAACCACCACCTTAACGTGGTGAGGTGTTTGAGCCTGAATGATCCTGGAGCTCTGTTGTCGGGGGCTTGGTGCCCCTGGTAGGGTCTCCCATGGCAAACAGGTCCTAGGTGACGGGTCAGACAAAGAGCGGTTCAGAAGCCCCTTATGAGAGACCAACAGGCCTGGTTAGAACCATGAGGCCGTCCTTCTGTGGACCCACCACCTGCAGGAGGAGCCATAGGGGCTGGTGCAGCTCCAACAGCTGCCCCCATGACCTGGCAACGGACAAGTGGAAGAAAATGGATGAATGGATTATATATTTTATTAAGTACTGTCCCTATATTTATTGGTTTATTTGGTAGGGACAGTGCATGTTAATGAGCAAGCCACACCGGGTTGGGCTAATTTCCATCCGTCGTCCCCCATGCGGACTCTCAAACACACTTTCAGTCATCCTAGCCTATTGTACATGTTTTTAGAGGTAGGGAAAACCGGAGTTCCCGGAGGAAACCTACGCACACACGGGGAGAATATGCAAACGCCACACAGAAAGGCCCGGTCCAGGTGGGAATCGAACCCAGGACCTTGAAGTAGCAGCACAACCGTGCTGCCCTATAAATAAAACAGCATGTACAGGCTTGGCAGCCATGGTCAGTCAGTGACACCTTACCATCTAAGACAGGGGTGCCCAAACATTTTGTCTCCAAGGACCAACCTGAACTGTGGGTCACGGGCCAAACACGGCGATGTGAAGCGCGAAGCACATATAACTGCAAATAATGATAGTTATTTTATTTTATTTTTCGGTAGGCTATACATTTGCTATCTATGCAAATAACATGCTACATTAAAACAAATGTTAACTATGGCAAAAGCCTAGTTTTAGTACAACAGAATAATTGCAGCAATAAAGTGCAAAATGTAAACAGCAACACCTGTATCTGCAGCACCTACAGTAACTTTAAACCTTTCATTTGTTAACTCAAAGACAATGCAATATTAGATCATTTTGAAAGTGCCAGTTCAGCATCAATTATTTTATGAGTAGATTTTTAACTCGTGCCTTTATTGATGTCAACAACCTTTGCAATAAAAGTTGGAAAAACTGGGAAAGTTGATGCTACAACACTCTGTAATAAACACCAAGACACCACAACAGTGTTTCCTTAACTTTGCGAAAGGAGTGAAACAGCGCTCCCAATTTGACACTGGTGGCCACAAAGTGTACTGCATCCATATTTACCATTGAGAATGAGTGGGAAGAGTTTAGTATTAACCAGATGCGCTTCAAAAGTTGGTCAGTCTCTGGCGGGCAAATGAAATTATTCCAGCGGGCCATATTTGTCCCGCGAGCCCCACTTTGGGCACCTCTGATCTAAGAGATTTATACAGTGACCAACCCAACATCTGATCTACGCAATTTCGTTGTACACTTGTATAATGACAATAAAATTCTTCATTTAATCAATTGTTACCTGTAGATTGTGGTCATGTCCGCTCACATAGGCGCTGACCTTGTACTTCTCTAGCAGAGGTCTGAGCCTGTCCAGCAGGCAGGAGGTGGAGCCATGGTGCCCAATGGACCACACCGGGTAGTGCCCGGCCACCAGCACATACTCCGCCCTGGGACAGAACAATCAGTCAAAAACTCCAAAATACAAAGTTCCCACATCATTACAGATTTACTGTTTTCAATTATTGAAAGAAGGCAATTGAACGGTCAGTGACGTACAGTATACGGTCAGACTGTCACAGTCATAAAATTAGATCAAGAAAAAGTGCATTCACTTCTGTTACTCAACTTAAACTGTGAAACTAATATATGACTCATTACATGCAAAGTGACATATGTATAGTTGTTATAATTTTGATGATTATGGCTCAGCTTGTAAACATTTTTTTTTTGAAAATGGACTGTAAGCCATAATCATCAACCTTATAACAAATAAAGGCTTAAAGAGCAACTAAACACCAAATCAAGTTTTTTTTACTGATAAATTGTCTCAGTGGGTGTCTCACAGTGTTGTCTACTGGTCCCCGACATTCTCCTGACATTATAGCGCAAACATGTGTTAAATCCTAACTTTGATCTGAAAACGAATGGGTTGCGCCCCCTTCAGGGTAAACTCTGCTACTAAATTAGAATTTCCTGATTGGCTGGAGAGTGTCCATGGCCTCCACAGAATGTCATAAGCCGCACCAGCTCCACCCATCGTCATCAGGTGCTGCCAATTATCCTGCCCATTGTCCTGTCCCTGTACCTGTGGTATATAACCAAGTCCCTCCCACGTAATCAGTCTGCTGTGATTGTGCCAATGCAAAGGCCCACACACTCACCCCCCGCATGTCACCCCCAAACTTCAGAGACCGCCTCTTTCGTGGCAATTTTTGACTTTTGTTTGTGGGTGGGGAAGGCTTTGGCACGCCCGTTTAGGTACTCTTTAACATATGTCACTTTGCATGTAATGAGTCTATATCATATAGTTTCACATGTCAAGTTGAATTACAGAAATAAATGTATTCATGTCACTGTGACAGTCTGACCTTATACTGTACGTCACTGGGACAGTCTGACCTTATACTGTACGTCACTGACAGTCTGACCTTATACTGTACGTCACTGACAGTCTGACCGTATACTGTACTTCACTGACAGTCTGACCGTATACTGTACGTCACTGACAGTCTGACCTATACTGTACGTCACTGACAGTCTGACCGTATACTGTACGTCACTGGGACAGTCTGACCGTCTACTGTACGTCACTGTGACAGTCTGACCGTATACTGTACGTCACTGTGACAGTCTGACCGTATACTGTACGTCACTGACAGTCTGACCGTATACTGTACGTCACTGTGACAGTCTGACCGTATACTGTACGTCACTGGACAGTCTGACCTATACTGTACGTCACTGACAGTCTGACCGTCTACTGTACGTCACTGGACAGTCTGACCTTATACTGTACGTCACTGGGACAGTCTGACCTTATACTGTACGTCACTGGACAGTCTGACCTTATACTGTACGTCACTGGGACAGTCTGACCTTATACTGTACGTCACTGTGACAGCTGACCGTTACTGTACGTCACTGGGACAGTCTGACCTTATACTGTACGTCACTGGGACAGTCTGACCTTATACTGTACGTCACTGGACAGTCTGACCTATACTGTACGTCACTGTGACAGGCTGACCGTCTACTGTACGTCACTGGGACAGTCTGACCTTATACTGTACGTCACTGGGACAGTCTGACCTTATACTGTACGTCACTGGGACAGTCTGACCTTATACTGTACGTCACTGTGACAGGCTGACCGTTACTGTACGTCACTGGGACAGTCTGACCTTATACTGTACGTCACTGTGACAGGTCTGACCGTCTACTGTACGTCACTGGGACAGTCTGACCGTATACTGTACGTCACTGGACAGTCTGACCTTATACTGTACGTCACTGGGACAGTCTGACCTTATACTGTACGTCACTGTGACAGGCTGACGTCTACTGTACGTCACTGGGACAGTCTGACCTTATACTGTACGTCACTGGGACAGTCTGACCTTATACTGTACGTCACTGGACAGGCTGACCGTCTACTGTACGTCACTGGGACAGGCTGACCGTCTACTGTACGTCACTGGGACAGTCTGACCTTATACTGTACGTCACTGGACAGTCTGACCTTATACGGTACGTCACTGGGACAGTCTGACCTTATACTGTACGTCACTGTGACAGGCTGACCGTCTACTGTACGTCACTGGGACAGTCTGACCTTATACTGTACGTCACTGGGACAGTCTTACCTTATACTGTACGTCACTGGGACAGTCTGACCTTATACTGTACGTCACTGGACAGTCTGACCTTATACGGTACGTCACTGCGACAGTCTGACCATCTACTGTACGTCACTGGGACAGGCTGACCGTCTACTGTACGTCACTGGGACAGTCTGACCTTATACTGTACGTCACTGGGACAGTCTGACCTTATACTGTACGTCACTGGGACAGTCTGACCTTATACTGTACGTCACTGTGACAGGCTGACCGTCTACTGTACGTCACTGGGACAGTCTGACCTTATACTGTACGTCACTGTGACAGGCTGACCGTCTACTGTACGTCACTGGGACAGTCTGACCGTTATACTGTACGTCACTGGGACAGTCTGACCTTATACTGTACGTCACTGGGACAGTCTGACCTTATACTGTACGTCACTGTGACAGGCTGACCGTCTACTGTACGTCACTGGGACAGTCTGACCTTATACTGTACGTCACTGGGACAGTCTGACCTTATACTGTACGTCACTGGGACAGGCTGACCGTTACTGTACGTCACTGGGACAGGCTGACCGTCTACTGTACGTCACTGGACAGTCTGACCTTATACTGTACGTCACTGTGACAGGCTGACCGTCTACTGTACGTCACTGGGACAGTCTGACCTTATACTGTACGTCACTGGGACAGGCTGACCGTCTACTGTACGTCACTGGGACAGGCTGACCTTATACGTACGTCACTGGGACAGTCTGACCTTATACTGTACGTCACTGTGACAGGCTGACCGTCTACTGTACGTCACTGGGACAGTCTGACCTTATACTGTACGTCACTGGGACAGTCTTACCTTATACTGTACTCACTGTGACAGTCTGACCTTATACTGTACGTCACTGCGACAGTCTGACCTTATACGGTACGTCACTGCGACAGTCTGACCATCTACTGTACGTCACTGGACAGTCTGACCTTATACTGTACGTCACTGCGACAGTCTGACCTTATACTGTACGTCACTGCGACAGTCTGAAGTCTACTGTACGTCACTGTGACAGTCTGACCTTATACGGTACGTCACTGGACAGTCTTACCTTATACTGTACGTCACTGGACAGTCTGACCGTCTACTGTACGTCACTGTGACAGTCTGACCTTATACTGTACGTCACTGGGACAGTCTGACCGTATACTGTACTTCACTGTGACAGTCTGACTGTATACTGTACGTCACTGTGACAGTCTGACCGTCTACTGTACGTCACTGGGACAGTCTGACCGTCTACTGTACGTCACTGTGACAGTCTGACCGTCTACTGTACGTCACTGCGACAGTCTGACCTTATACGGTACGTCACTGTGACAGTCTGACCGTCTACTGTACGTCACTGTACAGTCTGACCTTATACGGTACGTCACTGGGACAGTCTTACCTTATACGGTACGTCACTGTGACAGTCTGACCTTATACTGTACGTCACTGGGACAGTCTGACCTTATACTGTACGTCACTGTGACAGTCTGACCTTATACTGTACGTCACTGGGACAGTCTGACCTTATACTGTACGTCACTGGGACAGTCTGACCTTATACTGTACGTCACTGGGACAGTCTTACCTTATACTGTACTCACTTACGTTATTATGTACGTCACTGGACAGTCTGACCTTATACTGTACGTCACTGGACAGTCTGACCTTATACTGTCAGACAGTCTGACCTTATACTGTACGTCACTGCGACAGTCTGACCTTATACTGTACGTCACTGCGACAGTCTGAAAGTCTACTGTACGTCACTGTGACAGTCTGACCGTCTACTGTACGTCACTGTGACAGTCTGACCGTCTACTGTACGTCACTGGACAGTGTGACCGTCTACTGTACGTCACTGGACAGTCTGACCGTCTACTGTACGTCACTGTGACAGTCTGACGTCATACTGTACGTCACTGACAGTCTGACCTCATACTGTACGTCACTGACAGTCTGACCTCATACTGTACGTCACTGACAGTCTGACCTATACTGTACGTCACTGGACAGTGCCGTATACTGTACGTCACTGGGACAGTGCCCGTATACTGTACGTCACTGGGACAGTGACCGTATACTGTACGTCACTGGGACAGTGACCGTATACTGTACGTCATGGACAGTGGTTTGTACGTCACTGGGACAGTGACCGTATACTGTACGTCACTGGGACAGTGACCGTATACTGTACGTCACTGGGACAGTGCCGTATACTGTACGTCTGGACAGTGCCGTTTGTACTCCTAGTGACCGTATACTGTACGTCACTGGGACAGTGACCGTATTCTGTACGTCACTGGGACAGTGACCGTATACTCTATGTAGTGGTAGGCCCTGCCCCGCTGGCAGCCCAATCACGCTGCGCCTGAGCGTTGATTAAGGAAATGTCTGCAGGTGTGCAGCCTCTCCTTTTCTTTGCCTCTGATCGTCCCTGCGTGTGCCACGGAGGAGCTGGACCGGAGCCACGGATAACTTAACTATCTTCGTCGTAAAGTCCAAAACAAGCTAGTAGTCTCAAAAGCCTTGTGCAACCTTCGAATTGCGGTTCGTCGTAATCACGGGTAAGTTTACAACTTAACTGCATTGCAGTTACTTGGAATATTTCTAACGCTGGGGTGTTTAGTGTCGGACCTTGGCATCAGCGTGTGGCTCCGCTTCCATCAGTTTGGCTCCCCATCTCAGCGTATAAAACGCCCTGCGCCTTACCAACTTCAGTCTCCGGTAAGCGGTCATTTAATACATTTCGGTTTATCCATTTGGCCTATTGCGAGGCCTTACACTTTGCGTCTTCATTTAGTAACGCCGGTGCGAGGAGCACGGACACAGCAAACGGTCTTTGATCGCCGCTGCTTCGTGTCGTGCGGTTTCCTGAGTGCTACATAGGTAAGTAGACTACCTCTGCGCTGTGGTTTCCGGCTTGTTATTTAGTCACTAAATTCTAATTATTCTACATAGGACTGGGTCGAGTTTTCCGTTCCCTCATGGTCATCGTTTTTGGGCTAGAACCTCTCCACTCGGGAGTGGTTCGTAAATAGATATTCTATTGCGTGTCGAATTAAAATACGGACTCCAAACGGTGTTAAAAGCACCCAGAAGTTTTATACCAGGTAACTGAGCTCCTGGTGTTCCCAAGCCCAATGCAACAGTTTTAAAGGACATTTTGCTTTATTTGTGTTTGCATATTTGATTTGGGTGAGTGTTTGAGTGAGTGGTGCGACAGAGTGAGAGTGTGTTTTAAACTTCTTATAATTAAAATTACTTTAACAAGAAAAGCTTTGTAACCTAGTATTTTCAAATTCAGAAATAAAAGTAATGTAAACTGATTTTATTTGTCTGTCGTTCCTCTCAGTTCTTTTGAACCTGTGTGGCCTTCGCGGGGTGAAATTCCAATTTTGTGTTCATTCTACGTGCTATCCAGGTTCCCTGGACCTAAAATTCCAGGGTGGCGTTGTCAAACTAAATTTAGGTCACTATCTGAGGTTTTGTCACCGTACTCCGTGGCAACGGACCGCTCGCGCCGCTACATGTACGTCACTGGGACAGTCTGACCGTGTGTATATGTTTAATTATTTATCTATCTATTTATTTATTTGACAGGGACATTGCAATTCAACATGATTACAAAACAAGTCCCTTCCTGGAACCGCCACCTTAACGTGGTGGAGGGTTTGAGCGCCCGAATAATGCTGGGGGCTCTGTTGTCGGGCTCTGTTGTAGGGCAAACAGGTCCTAGGTGACGGGTCAGACAAAGAGCGGTTCAGAAGCCCCTTATGAGAGACCAACAGGCCCGGTTAGAACCATGAGGCCGTCCTTCTGTGGACCCACCACCTGCAGGAGGAGCCATAGGAGCTGGTGCAGCTCCAACAGCTGCCCCCACGACCCGGCAACGGACAAGTGGAAGAAAATGGATGGATGGATGGACAAAACAAGCCTGTAGTTCTACACTACATTAAATGTCACTGGAACAGTCTGACCGTGTGTGCTGGAGGGTGGTCTGGATCCACTCCCAATGCTGCTGGGCCTTCTCATGGTTCTCTGGCCCCACAGGCTGCTCTTTGTCCCAAGTGTTCCCACAGAGTACCACAGTGTCCACCATGAGGACACACAAAGACACGTTAGACCCGGGGACAGGGAAGTGCAGCGAGTAGTACTGGCTCGGGTAGTTCCTACAAACACAAAAAGAAGTTACAACAATGCTTACGGTTTTTTTTTCCTTTTGGTTTTTATTAGAAGACAAGCCAGAGTCTGTAGGCAAAATTCTATTCCAATTATTCCTAGTCGCTTTCACAAAACCAAAATGGGAGGGGTGGATGTATCATCAGTCGTGTTTGAAGTATCTGATGTCTGGTGTAGAAGACCCATTGATGCATTTAAAACATGTGTAGTGTGCACCATCAATGGGAGAGGTGCATGTATTTGATTTGTTGTAGTTTTTGTAGTACTTTGGTGTGGCATGGCACGATCATTAGAAAAGATGGATAGGTTTGGTGTAGTAGTTGAAGTAGTATTTGAAGTATCTGGCGTATGTACAGTACCATCGGCGAGACACACTGGAGTACTGTATCTGTGCGGACACATTCCCTCGGTGATCATGGTTCCCAGACACCAAGTACCATGGTACGTCCACTAGAGGGTGTTGATAGTAAACCGATTCGAATGTGTGCTGTGGAGCGAGACAAGGAAACATTTACAGTGGGTTGCATTCGTATTGTACCCATTTAACTTTGACATTTTGCCATACTATGGACCTTAAACATAAATATATTTAATTAAAATTTTATGTGAAAGACACACACTAAGTGACACACAATCGCAAAGTGAAATTAAATTGATACATGATTTTGATTTTTTTTTATAAATAAAAAACTGAAAAGTGGGATGTGCATAAGTACCGGCCCCCCTTTCATGTAGTGAAACCATTTGCCGTCAGAAGTTGAATGATGATTTCTGAATGATCACATGACCTAATGACTAAATAGAGTCTACCTGTAATCTAATGTCAGTTCAAATACAGCTGCTCTGTCATGGTCTCAGGTCTGTTAAGAGACTACTGGGGAGCAGACAGCATCATGAAGTCCATGAACACACCAGACGGGTCCGGGATAAAGATATTGAGAAGTATAAAACTGGGTTATGTTATCAAAAGATTTCCAAAGCTTTGAACATCTCTCAAAGTACAGTTAAATACATCATCCAGGAATGGAAAGAGTGTGGCATCACTGCAAACCTACCAAGACCCAGCCGTCCTCTTAAACTTACTGACCGAACAAGGACCGCACTGACCAGAGCTGTTACCAAGAAGACTATTGTAGCGTGTGAGGTTTGACCTATGCCCTATTGCCATGGTGACCGCATACCAAGAGATGAACAAAACCCCCACTCCAAGAGCCACACCACTTGGTGGCGCCGGAAACTCTTTCATTTTCCTGTCCTGCCTGTGAATGACTGATCAGTCAGAACTCACAAACACAGTTGAGGACAATGAAGACTGTGATGATCCTATCTTTTATATTTCACCATCGGAGGTGAGGACTCTTTATTGACCTTTGAATTGGACTAAAGACTGAAGCTCAAACATTCGATTTGAGTAATAAGCCAGTTCCTTCTTTCACAGAAAGAACTCAACTAAACGTTGCTAATGACATTTCTTTCTCAGGGTCAACAAAGATACAATGTACATAATGTCGAAATGTCGATAATGGATTTGTAAAGTTGTGAAGTTTTTTTATGTGTTTATTTCAATAGAAATGTATTTCTTAAATCACATTACTGTAAGACTTCCTCCCATCCCACTGTGGCTGTGTCCCCATATCGAGTTACAGACTGAATCGATTGGTCGAGTCCCGCGGAGACAAAGGGACCGCCCCGGTATGAAAAATCTCCGGACATGTTCATGCAGAAGATTGAGTTCGAGAGCAGAGGAAGACGGAGTGGGACAGGAGGCTTGTACCACCAACAGCCCATCCCCGCTGACCTCTGAACTTGTTTCAGAGAAGGCGGCTCCTGAAGTTTTTGCCCGGTCATTTTCGACGTGATTGTAACTAACCAGTTACTTCTTTTACATTTGCATTTTTCCAACAAAACAACAACATTGTTGATCGCTGCGTTTTCAGTGCAACCATTTTGAGTGTAGCTTGTCAAGCTAATTCGACTTAGGCCCAGAGGAGCTGGGGACAGGCCCCCACCCTGCATCAGCTCGAGATCTCCACCCGAGAGACCATGACCAAAGGCCGGACACCAGCCTTCGGGACGCCGGACCACATTTGGCGTGGAAAACCTTTCCTTCACGGTCATAAGCACATCTCACAGACCTGGCTCAATAAGACTCACATCACTTCTACCTGTGGCATTACCAATTTTAGTTAACTGTACTTTAAATAACTTTAAATACCAAAACGGACAGTTTTGTTATAATTAGTATAAAAGCCACCCTGGTTCACACGCACTTCCTCGGTCTCCTCACTGGCGTCTTCTGGCTTGGTTGTGCGTGCTGTTCCACGGGTGCACGTAGCTATGGTTTATTCGTTCTTCATTCTTATCTTCTCTTAAATGTTGGGTTAGCCGCTAACGCTGGTTTAATTTTAGCGTCGCGGGTGGTTGAGAGGCTAACGCACACCACTCCATGGCGTCCATGGCTCTCTCGTGTTTGGCGCGGGGTCTGCTGGGGCCTTCGCATAACCGGGGGGCTATTGAGGCACCGCGCCGGCGGAGTAGAGTTAGATGTGGGCGTGCGACAGTAAGCTTGCCTGGCTTTGTGTTTATTTTACTAGTGCTCCTTAATTAACCTTTTTATTTACGTTTAGGTGGACCTAACCATGCTGCTATCTTGTTTCCCCTTGTTTTGGTTCCGTTTTGTTGACTGGCTCCCGGGCCTTTTGGGAGTCCAGCTAAAAGTGTACAACTGAATATAACGAAAACTGTGATGTGTAAAGAAAGTATGAAATCCCAAAGAAAGAACAAACGTTCAGTTTACACTGGATGGTGTTGTCTGGCTTTTATTTATAAAAAAATACCACTACCACTCGTCTTGTCACATACGCAAACCACCTTAACTTCAACATACCATAAGTCTTATTATTATTTACACTTTTTGTGCCCACAAAGTCCTTGGTAATCATTGTATACAAGATATCACTATTTACTATTTAATTGTTGTTTATTTCACATTTCCTGCCTATTTGCACACCCTGAGTGTTTCTAAGAGCTGAATGTAACAAGTACATTTCTCCATTGAGAGATCAATAAAGTATCTTATCTTACTGACTTTCAGATACAATTTGAGAACATTTTATGTGAGTATTCATTCTGTAAACCTGCTAGGTTATCCGGTTGTTTTAGTATTTAATGCCGTCTGTTAATTGATTTTGATCATTAAACCTTCATACCACAGTTTGCTTTGGTAATGTCTGTGTTTATTATTTCAGACTAAGGGTCAATGTGTATCGGCTAAGAATTCACTTCCTTCAGATAAATCTGTCGTTTAGCTTCTTATTCTTACTTTTATTTTGTTCGCTTTTTTGAACTGGTGCCCCATTCAATTTTAAGGCTAATCTACCAACCTATTAATTAATTAATTAACAAATTGATTGATTAATAAACCCTCATACCCTACACTATGATGACCCTGGATGAACTGCAGAGAGCTACAGCTCAGGTGGGGGAAACTGTACATAGAACTACTATTAGTCATAAACTGCACACATCTGGCCTTATGGCCAAGTGGCTAGAACAAGCCATTTTTTGAAAGAAAACCATAAGTCGTCCCATTTTCTGTTTGCCAGAAGCCACCATGTGGCCTCCATGTGGCTTCTGGCAAACAGAAAAGTGGACTTCTTATGCGATGATTTGGTCTTGGTTTGCAGCTGGTGAGGCAGATTTTGTATAGACTCAACAAAACTGCAGGAAGAGGGAACTTGCAGTCTGGTATGAATGTTTCTTACACTGAAATAACAGCATTTAAAAAAATGTCCACACAGTTTGACATACTTGGGGCTCGTACCCCACCCACCTTAATCCAGACGGACCGCATGGCCATCGCATTTCATCCTCAAAATATCAGTCTAGTCCATAATGTTTTCACTTTTAACCATCCCTTTACATTTATACACCTCCTAAACTGTGCAGAGAAATATAACAAACTGGTTTTAACCTGTAGTCCACATTTTTTGGAGAAGTGTGGCGCAGACACAGCAAACCCCCTGGCATCCGTGAGGCAGGCCTCACCTCAGGTCCTTCAAAACGCGGTTTAAAGTCACATGAACAGGATAAAAGGTACACGTGCATGCGCCATTTTTCTCATTTTGTCACTCATAGTTGAGGTATACCTATGATGAAAATTACAGGCCTCTCATCTTTTTAAGTGGGAGAACTTGCACAATTGTTGGCTGACTAAATACTTTTTTTCCCCACAACCCAGGTCAGTGAGTGTTACATGATATCGACAACTGATAAAACATTTAGGCAAAGGAAATCACTATCATAATCAGAAAAAATAACTTGTTTGTATTTGATTAGTTTGTATTAATATTGGGATTTCTTTCCTCATGATGCCTGGTGCCTCCACTGAGCGCACATCCCTGAGTCTAACCTGCTAGAACACTACACATTTGATTTGGTGATGTTTCTAGGTGGTACAAAGCTGCTCATGTTATTGATCTCATGTGGCTGTTAAAAGTTTCCGTAACTGTTCTGTGTAAACCAGTGGTTCCCAACCTGAGCTAGGGATAATATTTGAGCAAATGAAAGGTTACGAAATGATTACACAGTACGGAGAGCAGAGAGACTGACCTTGAAGCGGGGGTCCTCCACATCTCGTACCCCGTTGAAGTAGAAATGGTCCCCCAGGCTGAGGATGAAGTCCAGTCCCGGGCCCTGGCTCAGCCGCTGCAGCTCTGCAGCCACAGCCGCCTGGTGCAGTGTGTGGTACGGAGGGACGGGGAGGCCGCCCCAGTCTGCCAGCACTGCAAACCTCAGCTCTGAGAGATAGTCACATCACACGCTAATATCAGCAAATTCAAAAATGATTTAGTGATTGTGTCAAGTTGAAATGGCATAATATATAAAAGTCAGTTTGGGACTTGTCTGTGCAGCTTTTAGGACGTCTCTCTGTTCGTTTTATTCTCAGCATTCTACTTGCGGCAAGAAAAAAATGACATAAAAATGAATTGAAATTGTCAGTTAAGTGTGTGAGCAGTGATCCAACACGTCCACACACTCTGACTCACTTGTGAACCTGCTCGGGCACTTTTCTGATAACACTGCATTGACTGCCTTTAGTGTCACGTGATCAGCACTTTATAACCACACTGTCACTCTGAGACGAGCAACAAGCAGCTTTAAATCGTAGAGTCCTGTGTGTTCACCTTCAGCGTTCTGTACAAAAACATTACATTACCTGGTGAGTCACTGTGTCCCAGAAGGTAGAGGCATTTCAGGACCAAGAGCAGACACCACCTCCTCATGACTCAGCCTTCAGAGTACCTCGATGTAGCTGTAGTGATAGTTGTCGCAGTAGTACGCAATGACAGAAGTCAGTTAGCTCTCAGCACAGGGGAAGGTGCAGGACTTTGAAAGAGGAAGTGCCCGACGTCACCGACTTCAGCTCTCAGTTCCTGTCAATCAAAACATTCTTAAAAGCACTGTGGCTCCAGACAAGTTGTAGAAACAGCTCAATGACGGTCAGTGGAAACTGGACACTCCAGAGCTCAGTTTGAGTCATAGCAAAGGGTATGAATACTTGTGTACATGTGATTAGTTTATTTTTAATACATTTGTCAATTTTCTAACTATTTTTTTTCATTGAACATGTATTCCATTGTACGAATGTATGTCACTTTGTTATAATGGGGTATTGTGTGTAGATTGAGAAAAAAAAGAAAAAATTAAAGCCGCAAGCGGCATCGAACGGCCCTCACGGGCCGTGCCTCCTTTAGCGCCTTTGTAACAGTACCGAGGGCGCCAACGTGCCTACTACATTTTATTGCCCTAATGTGCCATTAATCTTTGTCAGTAAACATCAAAACTACATTTTTAGCCACTCCATGTGAATAATGGCTCCAACCTGCAGAGGGCGCTAGCGCGCCCCAAATCTTTTTTATTTCACAAGCAGCATCGGACGGCCCTAACGGCCCGTACTTCCATGACCACTGTCCACAAGCTCCTTACAGAGGGCACTAACGCACTGTAATTGTGTATAATGTGAGATTTTTGTGTTAGTCCCATTAGGATAACATGGGGGGGCCCCAGGCAACACCGTACAAAATACGGTATGGGTCCCATTGGCTTTTTTGACCGGGATGCCATCTACTATTTTTGTGCCGAATTTTATCCATTTCAGAGAAACTAATATTTTTCCCATAATGCATTTTTTCTTCTCAGCCTAGAGGGGGCGCTATCGCGCCCAATGTCACTTTTTGACATTTGTTATGTCCAGAGGTGAAAGGTCAATAAAATGTATATTTCCGATTTTTAATCGGAATTTGTTTGTGCGAATGGGAGCATTTTGTTGTTTACGATAAGTCGCAAAATTCTTCGTAAAGATTGCGGCTTCGCCGCAACTGTAAACTTAGCCAAAAATTTGGATAACTTTTGATACCCCACATCTCGAGATGAGCTGGAGCGATTTGGAGCTCATTTGGTGAAACGCCCTAGGAGTTCGTTAAAATGCGACGTCAGCGAAAACGCTGACTCAGCATTTTCCAGACTTTCTGTCAAAATGGCTGACTTCCGGTTTGTCAGGGGACGTGGCCACAATAATATTTTTTGTTTGTCGTCACATGACAAATGTCTGTACCGAATCCCGTCGCTCTACGACAAAGTTGACGTCGGCCCCTCCTCCATAGGCGCAATGTATTTTCACTTTTGTAGGTGGCGCTGTCGCGCCATTTTTTATTTCCCCAATACGAAACACACATTTAAATTATTTTTTCACCGGACCTGAATTTTGGGCAAAGTTTGGTGAGTTTTCAACTATGTTCAGGGGGTCAAATTGCTGCTCAAAGAGCAGAAGAAGAAGAAAGAAAGAAAGAAGAATAATAATATTTTTTGCAAAAACAATATAGTCGCTTTCGCGACAACATATTATACATTTTTGGAAAGCTCTCAATGACCCCCATGCAGCCGTGGGGTCCGAGGTGGATGACGGCTCATGCAATAATAAGTATACAGGGCCCACACCAGAGGTGTGGGCAGTCACTGTTTTACACGGTGAGTTTACGGTTGACATGGGGACAGCGCTTCGTGCCGTTTTCGTTGCGATTACAATAGGCCCTTGCGACGGCAGGCCGCTCGGGCCTAAAAAAGAATAGAAAGAGCATTTGAGCAAAAACATAACGGCTGTAACATGTCAAAAAAAGGAAAACTTTCCGGATGCACTGTATAACCATGACAGTACATTTATGGAAATAAATAGACCATCAATCAGTTCTTTATTCAAAATGATTCCTTTATTTTCAGTCTGATTAGAAGAGCATGATTTAAAAACTAAGACATGGTTCTAGTTAGACGGTCATGTGGCCATTGCACTTCATACAATCCCTATTCCATACAATAAAATTACATAGTGTAAAACAGAAGAGTATTTTACAGAATAGCTTTTAATTAAATGCCCCTAAAGGCCGAATGTCAACATTTTACCCAAGTAGGTCAGTGTGGGTTAAAATATGTCAAGTTAAACGTAGAACATATCTTTCTAAGAAACAACGCTATGGGCAAACATTTCAACAAAACTTCATGATCAATATAGAAAACACTAAAAATTAATTTTCCTTGTCATTTCAGACACGAGCTGTAATCACTCAGAGCGGTGCAGTCACAGGCAGACCACTCATGGTGTGTTTCAGGCGATTGCTCACTAGTATTTTTCCCCACAGAGCGTTCCAGCTGAATAAAGTTGTACATAAACAAAATGGCTAATGCCACAGTTACCTAGCAAAGAGAAGCGTTCATAAAATATTAGCATCTGTTTTATTGAAGGCTGTGACCAAGAGTAAAGTTTTATCACTAGCTGCGATTCTCCACTGGGGGACGCCATTGCCGTCTTCATCACGCATCTGAACTCTGCCGAGTGGTAATTACAACATGTAAACTCGGCGGTGTCTAGGCTGCTTATTTGAGAGGTCAGAAATGTACCAGTTTCCAGTCGCCTGGAGCGCACCGTTAGTCCTCAGTAAGAATTTTCTAGGAGGTTCTGCAATATCACATCCATTTAATATTAATATTTGTTATAAAAATGCGTCTGTAGCAGTGTGTTTTTCTGTGGTCGCAGACTTGTGTAGCATTAGTAAAACTGCTCGTTTTTGTCACCAAATGCCCACTCACTGCAATACTGCCACGTGATTAGCTAGGACCACTGGCAAAGAGACCAGTCAACTTAAATGTTAGATTAACGGAATAGGCCACCGTTTTTACATACAAATCTAACAAAGATATGTTCTTACTTTAGCTTAGACAAGTTCATTTGTACCCGTCTGGTCTCCACGTGTGCCTTCCATAACGTAAACAGCACAGACGGCGTTAGCATTTAGCCTCTCTCTTCTCCTCTATAACTCCAAACGAGGTGAAGATAGAAGCTACCAAACTCTGCCACGTTTTCCCTATTTAAATATGGTTACGTGAAGTGTTACACCATAAAGTATAATTACACAAAATTAAACAATGTGGATTTTCTAAGCGGATAAAAAGGGGAACTATAGACCCTTTAACTGCTGACATCAGTGACATCATCTGGAGGCAGGAAGTGATCAAGAGAAATAAGATTAAACTAAAACTAGCGATTTTAAGTGTAAAACTACAACTGAGAAATGTGGTCCTGTTGTGGCTTAAGGTGCAAGAACAGGGCCGGATTTATGCAGGGGCTTACAGGGGCTAAGTCCAGGGGCCCAGCAGGTTGAAGAGCCCATGGCCATAAGGAGAAAAGGAAAGAGTTCCCTCTCTCTTTGCAGACTCCCTCACATGTAAGGCTTAATCAGATGACTTTGTACCTGCAAAGGTTCTTCCACGAGGGCCATGGAGCTCAAATTGGGGTCATTATGTTAAACTGTTTTTTTCACAAATTTGTCATTTTTTAAACTAGTACTATGTTCAAATTTTAAAAATTCATTCATTTATCTTTTCATTGTAGAGAAAGAGAGAAATCCGACAGACATACAGTATATGGGGGCCCTGAAAAAACTTTAGCCCCGGGGCCCATTTTACTTAAATCCGGCCCTGTGCAAGAACAAGAGGAATGACATTTGAGACGATAAAATAAGATTTATCTGATATTTCCAAAAACAGTTAAACATTTGTTTATCGTTACTATGACAACAGCTATAATGGAAATAGATAGGAATCGAGCTTCCCGCCACCAGCTAAGCCCGGAATGTTTACAAACAATTAAAGGGTCTATATTGTAAGGCGTAATAATACCAGGAGTAATTCGGCATCCGCGCAGTGATATCTTCACTTTACTTTATAGTGTTACACGTCACGTAATCATATTTAAATAGGGAAAACGTGGCAGAGTTTGGTAGCTTCCATCTTCACCTCGTTTGGAGCTATAGAGGAGAAGAGAGAGGCTAAATGCTAACGCCGTCTGTGCTGTGTTTACGTTATGGAAGGCACACGTGAAGACCAGACAGCTACAAATGAACTGGTCTAAGCTAAGGTAAGAACATATCTCAGTAGGTAAAAACGGTGGCCTATCCCTGTAAATGGTAACACTTCATAATAACTACATCTTATTTAGCCTTATTAAATGAGTTAATGCTTCATTCATAATGAACAATTCATTAGTTACGTGTGACTAACACTTAACTACTTAAGTGAAGTATGTGAGGAACTATTCATTGAGTTGGGCTTCAACTGTAGTTATTAAGTGTGACTAACACTTAGCTAATGAATTGTTAATGATGAATTAAGTGTTAATTCATTTTTTAAGGCTAAATAAGGTGTAGTTATTATAAAGTGTTACCGATAAAATCCCCTGAACAATAACCCGATCCTAAGATTCTTATTTCATCAGCTAAATGTGTGTTTTGTTTTGACAGGGTAACTAGTAAATACAGGAATTTACAAAACTGTAAATCCTGTATTACAGAAGCACTTAGTGTAAAAATACTGTTATTTTAATTTTAATACTCAAACTTGTTAATTCCAAGCTAACCACTTGCTAGCCCCAGGAAGCAGCTGACCGTACACACGACAAATAATTATAAAAAGTGATTAAACAAGGCCACAGCTCTAATGGTAATGGGTGGAAACCAGTGCAGGCATTAAAACATGTTTTGTGACTTAATTTGTACACATGTCGAGTGAAAATGACGTCTGGCTGGGTCGGAGCATCGAGTACCGCCAATAAATAGTGTTAGGAGCCGAACTCCACCGTGTCATCAGTGATGGGCCTGAACTCGTAGTTGCCTCTGCCGTCCATGTGGAGGTAGTACTGCGCACACAGGAAACAAGACTTAAGTTACAGAGTTCAGTCACTGAGCTTTAACTACTGCAGGTTGCACTAGCACTAATGACCACATGATGATGAGCAGGTCCATGGACCCGTTTTATGTTTATTGCCAATTGGTGTAGTCATAGCAGCTAGCAAAGTGTGGGTCTCATTCTGCTTGGATATTACTCAAAACTGTAACCAAACAACTTTTACATCAGAAAATGTGTTTGCAATTGTGAAAGACATAAGCTCAAATACCTGAAAACACGTTTATGATCCATTTACCAAAAACAATCCTATATCCCCCAACTCTAATGACTAGTGCTTCATTCGTGCTCTCAGTGCACGTCTGCTGTGATCATACATTCAGTGCTTCAGTCAGGTTTACTGTGAGGCCCAGGTCATTGCTGGATTAGACTTGACTCAAAGGCAAAAGAAAATGGCTGAATTTCAGTCCCAAATCCTTTGAGTTAAGCGTTATTACCCGATAGGATCATTTCCAAATTGTCTTGCGTTTAGTGTAAGAAACATCCAGTTACCACTCACTGCATACCAATTTCCTGACAAGTCAACTACTATTGCGGAAAGTACCTGGTCTCGGCAGATACTTAAACCTCAAGTGTATCTGCATTGGAAATAAAGCAGGATTTGGTGCACCTCTACATTGACGCTTTTGTTAAAAAAAAAAGGTATATTTATCTTTCAAATGTAGTGGAGTGAAATCAATAAGTTTACAAAAAGACCAAGTACAGAACAGATTCTCAAAAGTAAAACGACTACGTGCTACAGTAGGCCTACTGAGAATGGGCTCATAGTCCCTGCAGGGCCTTCTCTGCTGGTGTGACACAAACACAACATTTTATTATAGATGCTATTATTTGAAATAGCTCAAAACGACATTTTCTGTTTTGTAACGTATTATCAGATTTTTTTGCCCTCTTGCCAAAAGCGGAGATCTCTCTGCTTTGCCCTCAGATTCCCTTCAGCGGGCCCTCCTACGTATAAAACAGACGAATACAGCAACCCTCCAGCCAGGTGACGCGAACACATCTCATTGGACAAAGCTGCTGTCAATCACGTAAAAGGTCTTGTTTTGATCTTCGGTGTAATCTAGGAAGTGGGTTTTATTGGGGATATGTTTGCCTTCCTTATTGCTGTTCATTTAAACTGGACGCGGTTTGGAATGGCCCGATCCTGGATCATCATGATCCCCACTGGGGCTCATCTTTCAGCCCACGAAGTGAGACCATCTTTGAAAACCGAAGGACTTCATTTGACGACACAGCGCTGGAGATTGGATTGGAGCACACAGAATGATCAACGCTTACTGGAGTCCGCAATTGTATTACGGTGTTCCAGACACGGTGTCCTTATTGGTGCTGTGTAGTCAGGTGTTACCCGTGGGCTGTTACTGTGAGGCATTGGCTAGTGTAACTGTATGGGCAGGGTAATGGTGAAATTTAAAGCTTGGTGCCATTTGCCTTCCGCACGTCTCCACAGGTCGACTCCAGGGGCATGGAAAGACCACCTTGGCATCTTTTATGCGTCAGTGCATGAGTGTGTGAAAACCGTGGGGATGAACAGATCCGTGAGGGGAGAGTGCCTACTCTATTTGAACACGCGGGACTAGCGCGACTCGTCAGCCCCAATAAGAGCGTCAAGGCTGGAACCCATCGCGGCCCGGGGGCCGTTATGATACTGGGTTTTGGTACCCATCCCTACTGGTCATGGCTTAGTTCTTCTATAAAAAGGTGCACCGATTTGTTAATACAGCACTATCTGTAACCACTATACACAAGACTAAAGAATACTTTTAACAATATCTCATGAATACATTTCTTCTGAACCCAATCACTTTATTTGCATGAGCTAAATAAAGACAACTCGCTAAAGTTTAGCTATTTGTGGGCCGGGCAAACCATTTACATCATTGGGTGTAAAGTTCCTCAGTTTGAATCTTGCTTTCAGAATGATATTGTACAACAGAATATAGAGCTTACCGCGTGGTGCTTCCAAAGAGACCTCCTGTGAGACACTGTGAACAGAGTAATGCCAACCTGCACACAATAAAGAGGTCACATTAATCTTTATTCAATCTTTATCAGCAAATGGATTCCTCCTGCTGTACCGTGCGGCAGTGGCTGTAGATGAAGTCCTCCACGTCCACGCTCACAGCACTGGTGCACTCGTCCAGGATGGCAAATTGAGGCTTATGGTAGAACAGGCGGGCCATCTAGAGAGGAACACATGGTAATGTTAGGTCTTCTATCGATTGGAGTTTATGTCCCTCTTTACAGTCTCTCTTCTCCTGCTCCATCGTTCATAAACATTGCCCTGCATTTACCGTACTTCTTACACACAAACAGGAACCAAACTGCTGTATTCAGCCACCGAGTTCACTGTCCACAGAGAAAGAGCATATAGCGATGGTCCCAGTGTCAAAGCACTGGCCTCTCCATGTTTCAGAAACATGACATGTTTGTATACGTCAGGGGTAGGCAACGTCAGGCTCAGGGGGCCAAATAAGGCCCTCCAGCATAAAACCTCTGGCCCCCAGGATGATTGAGAAATATTACGACAATAAGAGATCAAATACCTGTTAAAGTACCCTAAAATACTGTCAGATTTTTTTTTTTAATCATTTCCAGACAGAATATTCCATTTGGTCATATATAATGTAAAAACATTGGCATTTGCAGAAAATGGTTCTTTACTTCTACAATGGTGAGGTCCTTGGTGTTTTGGCGACGATGAAAATCTGCCTCCACAACGCAAACTTTCCTACCCTTGGTATAAGGCTGAACTACAGAATGCCTCCTCTAATTTATAATAAGTATTATCACATTGTGTGTCCAATAGACTAAGGCTATAGCTTCTATACGTATTAGAGAAAAATATTAAAAAATACAAAATCTTAAAGCCCGGGCTCAGTTCTAAGTTCAACTACTCTGAAAGGGCTCCGGGTGGGGGCTCCTGAGTAGATGTCTGTGTGCATGTCCTGGTGTAGTGTGGTCCTCACAGCCATCCTCTGCTTCTCTCCTCCACTCAGCACGTCCATCCAGTCCTTCACAGTGTCCCAGTGCCCCTCCCTGTCCAGGATGTGTCCCAGCTGCACGTTGTCCAGATACTGGTTCAGCACCTGCATATAGAAAACACACTGTTTACAGGCTGCGGTATCAGCACTGAACCTTCTTCTGACATGGTACAGACTCATCAGCTCCACAAAAGTCTTTCACCATCTCCTGTGTCCTTTTGTTTCCTGTAGCGACTCTGGTGACCCATATGACCCAAACTGCAGGTGTGGCTGAAGGGCGCGAGGTGATGGAACATTCTGGGATTGGTAAGTGGAAGCTCTGCACACCCGAGAAGGCGACAGGTACGTAGAAGAATAGATTACTTGACTTGGAAAAAAAGCTCCCGCACACTTTGCTTTTATTGCTCAAGACTTGCTGCAATAAAAGCAAAGTATAGAGTGAGACCATGTGTGGGAGCTTTTTTTCAAGTTAACCACTCTGGGATTGGGACACCCTACACAAGAGTCCCCCCACTATCGGAACGCACAGTTGAAAAGGTACAAGTGTGGAATTGGGAAAGGGCCATTGAGACTTGACCTGTGCAGGAATGTTAGAGGATTGTTTGATTGTGGGAGGGCTGTACCTGGTCAGCGATGCCTTTCCTCCTCTGGTCCTCCTGGGTGTCAGGGTAAATCACCTGGTCCCGAAGAGAGCCCAGGGTCATGTACGGCCTCTGCAGAAGAAAACAGACTTTAATGTCTTCAGTGTGTGGAGAGGAGATTCCTGACTTGAGCAGGAGTCTGTTGTGTCACCTGTGGGACATAGAAGAGCTTCCCTCGATCTGGTTTGGTCAGCTCCCCTCCAAACAAAGGCCACAGCTGAAAAAACAAAACCACCAGTTTGTAAGGAGTAATACATTCTTTTATTAATACACATTTGTTGTAGTGGATATGTCATACCTCTCCAAGGACTCTGAACAGGGAGCTCTTCCCACAGCCATTGGGTCCACACACCAGCACATTTGTACCAGACCGCACCTGTTAACAAAACAGGGCTGAGCCTGGGCACATACTGTAGTACCAGACCAGTAGATTCAAAATAAAATATGATAACAAAAAAACAATTTGACACAGAACAAAATTGGCCCGTGAGACTCTCATGTTATTCTGACGACCCAAAAGCCATCAGAATATTTGAATTATTAATAATCTGTACAGAAACATGTTTCAATCAGTAATGACTAAAATCTTTATGTGCAGCTAAATCAATACACTGCGTTCCAAATTATTATGCCAACTGTATTTCAGTGTCATAAAAGGTAAAAAAGAAAAGAAAGTTTTTCAATGAAACTCATGGATGGTATTGTGTCTCAGGGCTCTTTGAGTCACTGACATCAATCTCAGACACCTGGGATAATTAGTTGTCAGGTAAGTCCAGTTAAGGGAAAAACTACTGAAAAAGGATGTTCCACATTATTAAGCAGACCACCATTTTCAAGCAATATGGGAAAGAAAAAGGATCTCTCTGCTGACGAAGAGTGTGAAATAGTTAAATGTCTTGGACTAGGTATGAAAACCTTCGATATTTCACGAAAGATTAAGCGTAATCATCGTACTGTTAAGAGATTTGTGGCTGATTCAGAGCACACACGGGTTTGAGCAGATAAATGCACAATGAGGACGGTTTCTGTGAAATAGTTTGCTGCTACAAAGCAGCAAACAGGTATTTGAAGCTGCTGGTGCCTCTGGAGTCTCTCAATCATCAAGGTGCAGAACCCTCCAGAGGCTTGCAGTTGTGCATAAACCTTCTATCCGGCCTCCCCTAAACTGTTAACACTAAATAACCCAGGGATTTCGACCCCCCCCCCAGTTATACTGCTTTGTAACTAGGAACAACGGCAATATTGCCATTGTTCCTAAAGATGTCTTTTATCCTGGTCTTGCACTCCTCTACACAGAGAGGGTGACTGCCTATCAGTGAGTCAGTTGTTTGTGTCTATGTGTTTGTACATTATCTGTACTTCACGTTATGTTCAGAATGATTATGGTGTCGACCGTTGTCTATCAGCTAATCTCACTGACATGGTCTTCTTGTTCTGTAGCGTGTGAGCAAAGCATGAGTCAGGAGCTTGTTCAGATTGCGATACAATCCTTACAAGTTAAAGACTTGAAAATTATGCTAACTGTCATTTGAGTTGATAATTTAGAAAATCTTTGAAAATACATTTGCATAATAATTTGACGTGTCTGACCTATTATTGTACACTACGTTCGAAAGACGTGTCCAATCTTGCAAAGGAGGTTTTACTGGCCTTTTGACTTACCCATATTTAGACAATATTTTTGTGATTGTTCAGAGTTATTGGAGAAAAAAAAAATCCAGACATTTGTCAATATCGCCCACCCCTAATCAAACAAGACTATGTTTTTAGCACACACACAGTCACTGCTGTGCTCTGTGGATATGTGAACACAATTTCTGCACACTCACCATTCTCCACAGACAACTAGAATGTTGCATCACATATTTAAGTTGTTGGATGTTTGTTTGGAGTGAACAGCTCAGTCCGGGACTTATAGTGGAAGATAAAGTGCCCATTTAGAGCGCATTGGGGAAAAACCCAAGGGAAAATGCGAACAGAAACACAGGAACTTTTAAAGTGCCATTCCATTTTGTGCTTCCTGTACATGGCAGAAGGAACAGAGCAAGGCTGTGTACGTCAAAACAGACAGAGGGTAACACAAAGTAGTGATACCAGCTCAAATGGACATTTAGTTTAGATGCTACTTTCAGGATCGATTAGTATGAACGCCAAGACAATTACTGTAGCTCTGCAATATTGATATAACACTGAAACAACGTTACAGTATCGTTTCAAAAGCTCATGTACCTCAAAGGACAGGTCTCTGATGAGGATGTCTCCATTGGGCGTCACTAATGGTGTGTGCTCAAACCTGCACCGGGAAAAACAGGATACATGTTATTAGGATATTCTTACACAGTGTACACACAGTCACAAAGTACTCTATTCCGTCCATCCATCCATCCATCCATTTTCTTCCGCTTTATCCGGGGCTGGGTCGCGGAGGCAGCAGTCTCAGCAGAGATGCCCAGACTTCCCGATCCACGCACACCTCCTCCAGCTGTTCGGGGGGACCCCGAGGCGACACCAGGCCAGCTCGGAGACATAGTGCCACCAGAGTGTCCTGGGCCTTCCACGAGGCCTCCTCCCAATAGGACATGCCTGGAGCACCTCCAGAGGGAAGCGACCAGGAGGCATCCGAAACAGATGCCCTAGCCACCTCAGCTGGCTCCTTTCGACGTGAAGGAGCAGCGACTCTACTCTGAGCTCCTCCCGGGTAACTGAGCTCCTCACCCGATCTCGAAGGGTGCGCCCAGCCACCCTGGGAAGGAAACTCATTTCGGCCGCTTGTATTCGCGATCTTGTCCTTTCAGTCATTACCCAGATCTCATGACCATAGGTGAGGGTGGGAACTAGGGATGGGAATCTTAGGCCTCTGTCCGATACGATTCGCATCTCGATACACCTGCCACGATCAGATTCATTTAAAGATACACCTGGTGACACCAGAACTGCGATGCGATTCGAATCATCACCATGACCACGATTCATCTCGATCCACACATCTGTAACCACCACCAGCCCGATACGATTCAATTTAGGCATCATCACGATGCATCTCGATGTTTCGCCATCAACGCTATGCCCGATGCAATGATTCAATAGAACCAGCTCAAATAAATTAAGATTTGACAAATATTGAATTGATATTTGACAACTTTAAAGTTAACTACTTTTTTTTTTTTCTTATGTAGACTACATATTTAACTTTTTTTTAAATGTTTTCTATCATATATATTAGGGCTGCACGATTGAGAAAAAACCTAATTGCGGTTTTTCTGACAAATATTGCGATGCGATTTTCGATTTTTCTGTTCAATACTTTTAAGTGCGTAAAACTAAAATTATGAATAAAATATTTGTTACTTTTATGAAACAAAGGGTTAAATAAACTACATACATAGTGATTAAGGTAATGAGATTGTTCGATGCTTGATTATTAAATGTTCCCCTTAATGTCCAAAATTACTGAAACTACTGGGATTTTACACATGAAACAAAAACTATACATTACAAAACTAATCTGTGGACTTTACATTTCGAGATTTCCATCAAAAACTCAACGTGAATGTTGAGACGAGTGGTGCTGCTTATCACACATCGGTTTCTGAATGTCTGGCTCTAAAGAGGAGAATTTCAGTCTCACACTGGAAAACCTAACTTAACAGGTATTGGGAAGGGCATGAGCACTTTGAGGGCAGACTCTGTAAGCTTAGGTAACGCAAACTCGTGCACAGACGCACATGCCGTGGAAAATACGAGACATTTGGTTCCACAAAAGCGTTCTCTGGATCACATGCAACAAAACGCTGCTTATTCTATGAAAATCCGCCGCATATTGACGTCAAACACCTGCTGTAAAGATGGTAGAATGAGTCGTGGTTGAATACAGTGGACGCGTGTACCGCGGCGGTGCGCAGCAGCAGGCCGAGATTGTTCGACCCGCCACAACCAGACCCGCCATCAAAGGAGAATTTATGACCCGATCCGCGAGCATGGCTGCGGAGACCGCGGGGGAACCTGCAACCCGCGCATCAGGTGCGCTAATGCCCCCAGCCATGTGTGAAATCCTGCACGTTTTACAATAGCTACATATTGACAAACAGGATGAAGAAAGATTACGCACGGTTCTGAGAAGTGCCCTCCGTGCGCATCCATGTCGCGTGCTGCTTTGCTGCTGACAGAGAAAGCCGGTGTACTGCATACAAGCTTGTTTCCATTGCCATTTCTGATTGGCCACCAACCCAGGAACGCAAGATTCGACCATTTTGATTGGCTAATAGGTTTGTCAATCAAATGTCAGGAGCGGAAAAAAAAAAATATATATATATATATATATATATATAGTCATATTCTATGGGTTTATCCACCTTAAGATTGTTTTTTTCTCTCTTTTTTGTTCAACATTTTTGGGGGGACAATTATTATTAATCTACTATCAGTATTGTTAATATTAAAAAGGCAATTGTGTGAATTATTTTCACATTAATAACGCAGAAAAGCTCACATGGTTATGCTAATTAACGGGCAGGGCTCTCTCAACCTCTCAGCGCAGTCTCACGTGTACTCCCACCTGGCTCAAATGCAGTGCAGTAAAGTGGACTTTTGGACTCTTTACGCTTGTAAGTGGACATAATGACTTGGGCAAATGAAGATGGCTGATCATGGTGATGTTTGGAATATTTATCGGTGTTTGGCTTCCTGCTACTTTTCATCACGTTCTGCACACGTGACGTCCTTCATTCAACACAGTGCAGCGGCCAACCCAACCCTACACCGCCGGATGTGTTTCTGTGCTTCTGCCGCTCTCAGCCTGAAGTTTACCGGTAAGACACACGCGCTCCTCGTAGGAGCGTCATGTGCACGCACGCAAATGACGCGCGCATTATTGGCCCAAGGGGTTTTGTAGCTGTAATGCATCTAGATTAAATATATATGGGCGCGTAAAATCCGATGCATCTTGTGTTTATCCTCTGAACTGCATCGATCTGTGGCTTCTCTACCGATGCACGTGCATCTCTCGTGTGCAAATCCGTGTATTGATACAAATCGGTTATTCGTCCCATCCCTAGTGGGAACGTAGATCGATCAGTAAATCAAGAGCTTTGCCCCCGACTCAGCTCCCTCTTCACCACAACAGTCCGATACAGCGACCGCATCACTGCTGACGCCGCACCGATCCGTCTATCGATCTCACGCTCCATCTGTCCCTCTCTCGTGAACAAGACCCCGAGATACTTGAACTCCTCCACTTGAGGCAAGGACTCCCCACCGACCTGAAGCGGGGAAACCACCTTTTTCCGGTGGAGAACCATGGCCTCAGATTTGGAGGTGCTGATCCTCATCCCGGCCGCTTCACACTCGGCTGCAAACCGCCCCAGTGCGCGCTGAAGGTCCTGATTTGATGAAGCCAACAGAACATCGTCGTCTGCAAACAGCAGAGATGAGATCCTGAGGTTCCCAAACCAGACACCCCCGGGCCCTGGCTGCGCCTAGAAATTCTGTCCATAAAAGTAATGAACAGAACCGTACTACTCGATTCAGATTTTTAGAAAAAATAAAATAAAATTGCAAGGGCGTTCATATTCCTCTCAAATGCGACCTGTCTGCGATCTCTCCGTCTAAACGGGATGCTGCTCGAATGTGTTGCGCGTGCGCAGTAGACGGCACAGCGCTCTGCTGTTTAAGTGAACAGAAAAAAAGTGCATCTTATCCGGCAATGTAAACGTTTTTGGAAGCTAACGGAGCGAGAACATCAATAACCAAATCATTATAAGAAGGAAGAGACAGTTTTATGGAGCTGCGAGAGATCAGCCAATCCGATCACAGCACACTCATAGAGGGGACGGGCAGAGGTAGACCCGCTCAAAGTGCGCTCAGGGCGGGGACAGGCAGCTGCAGCCTCCGCGCTGAGCTCCGGGCCTGAGCGGAGGCTGCAGAGGTGCGCTCAGAGCGGGGACAGTCTCAGTCTCGTCTCTCGTGAACGCGCAAAACGGAGAGGAAGGGCTAAGCGTGGAGCTAAAGAGTAGAATTGAGATTGGGCCTCACCACGTTTCCCTGCTTACTTCGAGGCAGCATCAATAGACTCGGGGAACTACATCATTACGCACGTGTGTCTAGCTCCGCGGCGCACCATGGTGTCCGACAAAAGGAAAAAAGTGTTTTCAGAGCGGGAGCATTGATAAGGGGGATCAATAATGAAGTAGACGTACGGTTCCGATGCTTTGCTCAAACAGAAACGGGTCTACTTGTAGAACCGGTTCTCGATTCCCATCCCTAGAGGTGAGCAGCTTCACTCATGCCGACTTTATTCACAAGTGCACGTGTAGTTTTTCTCCCGCTCCCATCTACTTTAATGCAGAATAAATTTGTAGTGCATCGATGGCGTGTAGGTCGGATAAATGCGACCTGCCATTCAGATACCCATCAGATTTAGGACAAGTAGCCTGGGTCGCATTTGGTCGTTTCAGCCTGCATTCTGAACATACAGTATTCCATGCTAGTTCAAGTAGCCTGCCAGTGATACGATGTGTTAGTGTGTGAAAATACCATTAATTCTCAGGACGCACACCCTGTGTGTTTTATTGTGTGAAGTTTCTTTGCACTCCCTCATACTGTGCTTCGTTTTTCCTGAAATCTAAAAATCCAGCATTTCTTGTTCGTTCCTCCCTCCCATCAACTACTTGTCACTGTCAGCCAATCACAGCCTGCTATCTTTGCCTCTGAACCAATCACCTCCCAAGACAGTCTCTCACTCTTCTTGTTGCTTCATGTGCAAACCCCCTCTTCCCCGCTGCCACCATAGCAGCAGAACCGTCAGCCTCTCAATCTACACCTCTTCCTCACAACAAAGAAGGGGGTAAACCTACTTGATGATGTTGTCCTGGTTGATGACTCGACCGCTGCCTGGCCTCAGCTGGAGCCTCTCAGCGGTCGACTCTAGAACACACAGCATGTCGGATAAATATACAATATTTCAGAACACCAAGTGAAATGTATTAATTTAACAAAATTATATGTACCCAACAATGCAAAGACAAAACTTTAAAACCACACTGCAGAACATTCGGGGTTATACGTTTCGCTCACACCAAAGCATTCACAGTAAAGACACACGTTTTATTGCTTCGGTCAAATGATTTGCAGTATGGATTTGCAGTATGGCTTCAACAACAAACAAAAAAAGAAAAGCTAATTATGTTTTCCAGTTAAGTTAAAAATGGAGTGTGAAGAGGAAAATATTTAATCTGACAGTACCTTCGCTCTGCTTGACCATGGTGCGCTGGTATCTGCCTGAGTTGAGCTCCTTCAGCACCTTCATCAGTTCTGCGATCCGCACCGTGAACCTGGGCAGAGGCTCAGATAAATGAGTTGCAGACGTTTTTAGGTACATTTTGAGTAGTGGAGTATCTGATTTTTTTAGTCAGTTGAATGACTAATTTTTACTTTGACACTCCTCCAAAACAAATATTACTATCGACAAAGAAACTTTGTCATAAACAGTTTAGTCTAAACTAGTGTGGATGGGGCCGATTTTTTCTGTCTGAGCAGTGATCGAATCCGAACCAAGCCCGATATTTGTGTAAGATATTTGTGTCCGAGTCCGACAATTAAAATCAAGGACGTGGGAACTATACTCGAACCTGCTGTTACCTCCTGGCACAGATGAATTCAATACTTGCCAAATCTTCACTCAGTCCGTGCGGCGCGCTTTGGATAAGCCGTTAAAGCGAACGCACACCAAGATGCTTTGAAACGCAGTTTCACCACATTACTGTGATGCACACCGCGAAGGAAAACACGGGCTCTTTACCCTTCTGCAGTGGCACAGATGACTATGGCCTGTGGCAGACAACTGTATACTTTGTTTGGAGGATCAAGAGAAGCAGAGGAAAAAGAGAAGCCATCGTCAGACTTCACTCTGGGAAGGTAAACTTTTGTCGCCAACTCGCTATTAACCTGCTAAAAAGAGCCATGCTTGCCCCCTTTCTATTACAACACAGACTTGCGTGTTTTATTTTAGAAATAAAACATGTGTTTAAAGCACTGTACGGTTTGAGAAAAGCCTTTGAAGTGCCGTTACGCAGCGCCCTCCAGTGTTAGCTTGTCAAAGCCAGATCGACTTTATGTATGTATTTATAAATACATAAAGACAGTCGAATTGTGGCAATAGGACACAATGTCCAAATCGAGACCCGAGGCGGGGCGAACGATCACAGTTTGAAAGACAACCACACACACACAAAGCGACCTACACCTAGGGGTGGGCAATATTGACAAAAATGAATATCGATATTTTTTTTCAATATCTCGATATTCAGACGATATTTTTGCAATCCTTCACAGAAATGTGCGCAAACTGGCAAAGAAGGTTCAGTTGGTCTTTTGACTTGCTGTATCTGACCTATTATTGCATAGAATTACTAGTACATAAAGATGTGACACATTATTGATTTAAACATTAGGGCAGGGGGAACAAAAATGTATATCACGGTATGAAAAAGAAATATCACAATAACTATGTATTTGGCGATATAATTTACACCTGACAAAATACTTCAAAATCAAAGCCTTTAGACAATAGGGCAAATTCATTTAAAGGGGGGCATTATGTAAAATGGACTTTTTCAAGCTTTATATCATGTTATTATGTCATTCCCTCATTAAACACATGCCTGGAGTGTTGCCTTGGCTCATTCACAAATTTTTGAGTAATCAGTAAAAACTTAGATGGCAGCCATTTTAGGTGTAGCTATGCCTCAGTCCTCCTAGGAACGCCCCCACCTCCTGGAGACGCCTCTGGACCTTTTGTCACAAGCCAAGCCACCAACCACTGCTCCTCAGCTCAGCAGAGCCCCCTCCCCGCACAGTGTTGTTGTTTAGATGCCACAGCAGTGTGCTGAAGGGGGCGTGTCGGAAAGCTTCTTAAAGAGACAGAGGCCTATTTCAAGACGTTCAGTACAGACATTTTGAGAGAGCAATTTTAGATAAGATAAAATAATTTTGCTACAATATTTGCAACTTCATTTCCATCAAAGTGAAATGCTCCTGTAAGTTCACCTGCCTCTGGGCAGTTTACTTGTGTTTTATTGTAAGGAGACTGGGGATAGATCTGTGAGTATTAACGCGTTTTTCAAAGGATCCAGTTTTTCCCAGTTTTTTCCTATTTCTCCTTTTCGCGTCTCTCCCGATGCACGCGGGGGGGGCGGGGCAGACGCAGAGATACACACAGGAGGGAAAGAGACAGAGGGGGAGACACGTTTGTCCTGGAACTTACGTGATCTGAAGAAAACAGGTGAGGAGGATATTATTAGCCTTTAACCGCATTTGCATTGTGGTTTTCTTCACCGTGTTGTTAGTTAGCGCGAGGCTAAAAGTTAGGAAAGTTAGCTAGCTAGCAAGGCCGTGCTACAACTTGTCCTGAGCCCTTTTCTCGCAAATATGAGCGACTCAAGTGACAAACTTCATTCATATTATTAGATTCTTGATCTCTGTAATCGCTCCACGCTGCCATGTTGTTGTTTTGAATGTGTTACACAGCGGAGGGGTGGCTGGCGCGCTATGGTAACCCACAAGGACAACGAGAAAGTCCGGAAAAAAACAAACAAAAAGAAAACATGTTTGGGGGGTCGGATTGTACAAATTATGAAATATCTCGATATCCAATTTTCATATCGTCCAGACAACAATTTCGATATTATGTCTAAACCACTGGTTCCCAAAGTGGGGGTCGGGACCCCTCGGGGGTCGCGAGGCATTGGGTGGGGGTCCCCAGATGATTTTAGGATAAAATAAAAAAGAAAAAGGCAACTGTTTTTGATACGAGTGTAAAACAGCATATAATTTGTGAAATCCATTCATATAGTTAAAATAAACAGTTTAAATACATGTTAACTTGATTTTAAAATGTGTTTTCTTCCCTAAAGTAGCGTAAGAGGCAATAACTTTATACAATGGGGGTCCCGAGTTGTTTACGTGTCAATTTTTGGGGTCCCAGCCAAAAACGTTTGGGAACCCCTGGTCTAAACGATACATCTCCCACCTCTACCTACGCCATGCGTTTACGTCCTCCGCCATGTTTGTTTGTAGTCCACACGAGCAGTCGAGTAAATGTTCTGGTGAAAGCCCTCAGAGCAGCTTCTTGCTGTGGCTTTAAGGACAAGTCCAGCTCATTTAAAATAGAAGAAAGGGCACTAGTAAAAGATCGCTGTGTCGCGGCCGCCATCTTCACTGTTTTGGTAACTCGATGGTGGAGCACTGGTGTGTTTTAGGTGAACTCCTAGCGCAGAAGATGACGCATCGTTAATTGCCACGTCCCGTGTTATGATTGGCTCTGCTTGGTTTTGCTGGAGTCAGTGAAATTAAAATCGCACAATTCCAGACTGCATCCCTATTAGGGACGGGACGATAACCGGTTTCAAGGTATACCACGGTATTAAAATGCTACGGTATCACTACCGTGAGGATACCCTGTCTGACTATAATAAAAATGCTTGTTTTATATGCTATTCTTGCCCCAAAAAAAAGTCACGCTCCGTGCAAATCCCGCGCTCCCCTTCTGCTCCGCTGCTCCTGACCAGACCCCGCGGTGCAGTCCCTCTCCCTCCTCCCTCTCTCTCTCGGCCGTCAGCCTGTTGAACACGGCCCGTAGCAGCAGAGTAAAAAGTCAGTGTCCTCCGTGAACATGAACGCTGCCGCTGAGATGAAGCTTTGTTTGGATCCGTCGCGTTGAAAGCTGCCAAGTGCGGCTGAGAAGCAGCTGTTAGTGCTTTAGCTCTGTAGCTCACGTTAAGCTAACCTGTTAGCTTTGTGGTTTGGATTGTTCATCGTCCAGTCCATCGTTCAGACGCGCTCTAGACAACACTGTTTTAAGTTTTATTTTTCAGAAGAAGCTCAGCCTTCCTTTGCCAAATGCTCAGACGCACTGATTTTCATTTAGCTCGCTGTCACACGCCTCCAGGGCTACTACTACTAGCTACTACGTGATGTAAACAAACCTACGCACTACTCTACTAAAGTCTCCCCAAACAATAATCTGATGCATCGCATAGGCAGATAACATGATTATTCTTTACCCTCTGGTGGGAACCTTTACCTGATGCAGTTTGCTAGTCGGTCAATTATTAGACAAGCGCTCAAGTTTGTCGACCGCTCGATGCAACACTTTTTGTAGCCTATACTATTAGGGTTATTTTTTTTATATATGAAATTGAATGCACAGACTACTTTAGTAAGAAATCAAGGAGCAAATTATAATGGCAAGCCTGGCTTTGGAAGTTTTTAGAAAGACATCGAAGAGTGATTAGCATCAGCGAACATGCTCCGTCTGTGATTAACGTGATTAAGGCAAAAGTATCCCTTTGTTTAAAGTGTTATTTTGGATAATAAGTCATAAATAGGACACTTTATTGACCCTTAGCAGCATTAAAGACATAACCAATTACAAATGTACCATAAACAAACCCTGTTTGTTAAATGCGAACCCTGTTTTTACTTTTTAAATATAAAACACGCAATTTCACGGTATACCGTGATATTGCGGTATTTTTTGTCAAGGTTATCATACCGTGGAAATCTCATTCCGTCCCATCTCTAATCCCCATATATCTCGTAACATGGAGCATCAGTCTGGCTCGTGTCAAGCTACTCCAGTGTGTGTTGGCACAGCACATGGCACGCTGTGTTCTGCACCGCCACAGAGTTAACCATTTCAGACCGTCCCGGACTGTCTCGTTCACTGCGCGTCGCCGTTCAGCGAGCTCCACGGAGCACTCCTCTAAAGTCAGACAGAGGTTGGTCACTTCCCTGGAGCAGGGCCTGAGCTCAGGGTCTTGCCGAGCTTGGTTCCTCTGGTTGTGCGTAAAAACAGGGGTGTGCCAATGCCCCAGCCATGTGTGGGGCAGCAAACATCGTGCACCGGGGCCCAGTTTATTTTTGTCCCACAAAAATGAACACTAAGTTGCATCATGTGAAATAGGCCCATTTTAATTTTACATCTGTTTCAGTTGTCTTAAACGCGCTGATGTGTACGTCAGGTTCCCTCGGTCGGGTTGAAGCACTCTAGTTTAAACACACTCCAGTCTATTTCAAACACGCGTCAGACCAAATATTTGCAACTCACCCAGAGAGGCGGGTCATCTCCCTCCCTGCAAGGACGATCCTGCCCAGGGCCTGGGACAACCTTAGCAGCATACGCCCGCTCTGGTAGTAGTCCTGCAGCACAGACCAGCAGTTACTTCACAGGCCTCACTAAAGCCATTGTCACACTGCAGAAGCCGTGACAGGAGCGTACTGGGACGTGGTGGGCTTTGGGACAGGTGCGCACCGTGACATGTAGGCTTCAAATGTGATAGAGACAGTTTTGCATTGTAGTCTTTTGCAAGTCTCTTTTAGCACTGTTAAAATGAGCCCTCCCAAATCTTAGGACTCAGAGGAGCAGAAACATTGCAGTGAAAAATTGGTGACAAGTTTGTACCGGAGGCCTGGATTGTATTTCATAACGTCCCAATAAAAGTTTAAGATTAAAATCCTAATTTTGCGTCGTTGGATCTTAGAATAGAATTTTATTGTCTACCGAGGTAGAAATTCATCTTTGGTTGCAAGTAGAACCTCAGTGTGCAACCAGGAAAAAAATTTAAAAACTACACAGGTAAGAGGCCCATGGAAGAACACAGTGCACTCACCTCCAGCAGCTCAGATTGGGTGCTGTGCAGGTATCGTGGGTCAGACAGGTTGAGGAATGGGCGACTCACTACCAGGTATCCCACTACTGTAGCTATGTCTGCGCACAGAAACACACAAGACTGTTAATGCAGGGCTGTTTGTAGTAAAGTATAATAGTAAATATTCCTCCTGCGTACTGCCTTTAACTGGCCACAGGGCAGCCCTTTGCTGTCGCCAACCTTGCACATTATGACTGTAGTACGAAATAAAACAAATGTTTAAATAGACACACGAAGTGAGATGAAGTCCACTTGCCCGTTAGTTTTAACACACAACTGCAATAGTCTGGTAAGCGGTACATGCATATCCTGGGTTTTGTTCGTCTTCAGTGTTTCCCACACAGACTATTCTGTGGCGAACCGCCCGCCATATTGCGTTTCGTATTTATTTATTTGCAAATAAGTATTTGAACACCTGAGAAAATCAATGTTAATATTTGGTACAGTAGCCTTTGTTTGCAATTACAGAGGTCAAACGTTTCCTGTAGTTTTTCACCAGGTTTGCACACACTGCAGGAGGGATTTTGGCCCACTCCTCCACACAGATCTTCTCTAGATCAGTCAGGTTTCTGGGCTGTCGCTGAGAAACACGGAGTTTGAGCCCCTCCAAAGATTCTCTATTGGGTTTAGGTCTGGAGACTGGCTAGGCCACGCCAGAACCTTGATATGCTTCTTACAGAGCCACTCCTTGGTTATCCTGGCTGTGTGCTTCGGGTCATTGTCATGTTGGAAGACCCAGCCTCGACCCATCTTCAATGCTCTAACTGAGGGAAGGAGGTTGTTCCCCAAAATCTCGCAATACATGGCCCCGGTCATCCTGTCCTTAATACAGTGCAGTCGCCCTGTCCATGTGTAGAAAACACCCCAAAGCATGATGCTACCACCCCATGCTTCACAGTAGGGATGGTGTTCTTGGGATGGTACTCATCATTCTTCTTCCTCCAAACAAGTTTAGTGGAATTATGACCAAAACATTCCATTTTGGTCTCATCTGACCACATGACTTTCTCCCATGACTCCTCTGGATCATCCAAATGGTCATTGGCAAACTTAAGACGGGCCTTGACATGTGCTGGTTTAAGCAGGGGAACCTTCCGTGGCATGCATGATTTCAAACCATGATGTCTTAGTGTATTACCAACAGTAACCTTGGAAACGGTGGTCCCAGCTCTTTTCAGGTCATTGACCAGCTCCCTCCATGTAGTTCTGGGCTGATTTCTCACCTTTCTTAGGATCATTGAGACCCCACGAGGTGAGATCTTGCATGGAGCCCCAGTCCGAGGGAGATTGACAGTCATATTTAGCTTCTTCCATTTTCTAATGATTGCTCCAACAGTGGACCTTTTTTCACCAAGCTGCTTGGCAATTTCCCCGTAGCCCTTTCCAACCTTGTGGAGGTGTACAATTTTGTCTCTAGTGTCTTTGGACAGCTCTTTGGTCTTGGCCATGTTAGTAGTTGGATTCTTACTGATTGTATGGGGTGGACAGGTGTCTTTATGCAGCTAGCGACCTCAAACAGGTGCATCTAAATTTAGGATAATAAATGGAGTGGAGGTGGACATTTTAAAGGCAGACTAACAGGTCTTTGAGGGTCAGAATTCTAGCTGATAGGTGTTCAAATACTTATTTGCAGCTGTATCATACAAATAAATAGTTAAAAAAATCATACATTGTGATTTCTAGATTTTTTTTTTTAGATTATGTCTCTCACAGTGGACATGCACCTACGATGACAATTTCAGACCCCTCCATGATTTCTAAGTGGGAGAACTTGCAAAATAGCAGGGTGTTCAAATACTTATTTTCCTCACTGTACTTTCAATAACAGTTTTTAAAGTTTTCATATCCATGTCATGGTAATCTGTCGAGGTTTTATTTTTACACCCTTTAACAATGTCCAGTATCTCCTTTTCCTCCACAGGTTTGAGGAACATGGACAGAGGATTTGTGTCTATCAGTTCACAATTATAGTTCTCAACATTTGTAATTTTTGCAGCAAGATTCGGTCCAACATCTACAAAGAATTTATTAAATGTATCGACTACTTCATTCATATTATTTAAAGTGTTATCCTCATCTTTGAAATATTTTGGATAATTTATCGTTCCCGGTTTATTTCTAATTATACTATTTAAGATATTCCATAAACCTTTAATATTATTCTTATTGCTATCTAACAACTTATTATAATAATCCTGTTTACATTTTCTAATGATACCTGTCAGTTTATTTTTATATTTCTTATATTTATCCTCCGTTTCTTTTGTTCTATCATTTATACATTTTTTGTAGAGTGAATTTTTTTCTTGCATGCATTTAGTAATCCCTTAGACATCCATGGGTTTTCTTTACCCTTTCTGTTTTTACAATATTTTTTCATTGGGCAATTTTTGTCATATACTTTATGAAATATTCGCGTAAACTCAGCATATGCCTTATTAGTATCATTCTCTCTATATACAATACTCCAGTCTTGAGCTAATAGTTCCTTTTTAAATACCTCAATAGTTTCTGTTTTTACCCTTCTAAACAAATACATTTTTCATCATCAATATTTAAATATCCATTTTTGTACAATACAAAAACTGGCAGGTGATCACTAATATCATTTATCATTAATCCACTGACTATCACCATTTCATTTGAGAAAATGTTATCAAAGTCGCACTATCGGTTGTGATTCTACTCGGTTTAGTTATTAGAGGAAACAGACCTATACTAAATAAAGTATTTATACATTCGTCCGTCTTTTTATGTTTATATGGGTTTAACAGATCGATGTTAAGGTCTCCCCCCACAAACATGATTTTATGATTTAAACCTGAAAAGTGCTCCTCCATCCAATTAGAAAAAACATCTATATCAGAGCCAGGTGTTCTATAAATACAACTTACAATAATATTTTTCTGTTTTTGCCTTGTAATTTCTACAGTAAGGCATTCAAGTACATCATCCACTGCCATAGTCTTATTTTCCATTACTTTATAACTGTAGTTTGAGTCTACAAACATAGCTACGCCCCCACCATGCTTGTTTCTTCTGTTCATACTTATAAATTCATAACCATCAATAGAAAACTCAATTTCTCTGTCATTATTAATCCATGTTTCTGTGATTAAAATTACACTAAATGGTTTAGAAAACTGTTTTAAGAAGCTTTTGATGTGGTTAAAGTTTGCATAGAGGCTACGACTATTGAAGTGGATTACAGTGAATGCCTTAATGTTCTTAAGTTTACTATTCTCTGTATAATCCTCTGTATAATATTGACAGTCATTAGTAGCTCTAGTAAAGAAGTTATTTTCAGGGTCGATGTCGAGCTCAGTGTTCTGTAAGTCATATTGTGATAATGTAAAATCCTGGTTATTTGCTTCAGCAATTCTCCTTAATGAAAGGTCCAAGTCGATGCTTCCTATAGAACTATATGTATTACAGGACATGTGAAGTTATGTGTTTTTACATACCAAAATCCATACGCTTTTCCCGGTGTTTATACTTGATTTGGTGTACTGGTGCGCGGACGTACAATGAGTTTATCATAGCGCAAGTAGGCAATCTCCCCCTTTCTCTGGCAGCTCTCAGCTCCGGCATCAGTTCTTTTCGCTTCCTTTGGATGGATTCCGTGTAGTCCTCATTTATGAAAATTTTGGTCCCTTTGAGGTGTTTAGCGCGCTGCAGGATTGCTTCACGATCCTTCCAACGCAGTAGTTTGGCGATGATGGGTCTCGGCCAGTCTCTCCCGCCGTCGGGTTTCCCTACGCGGTGAGCTCTCTCTACCTCCACCGTGTGATGTAGTTGTAGCTTCTCCCTCAGCAGTTGTTTAACTTTCTGCGGCTCTGTCCTCCAGATACTCCAGTTTGTCCGTGATAATATGCAAATTGTCACATACTTTATAAAGATCGTTTTGTGTTGTGTTCGTGCGCTCAGTGAGTTTCAATGTTCCTTCTTTCAGAGTGTCCACCTCACCTTGCGTGAACTGTAGGCTTGTTTTTAGCTCTTGAATGTCCTTTGTCTGTGAATCCATTCGGGTGTTTGTTGCTTCCATGATGATTTTAATGAATCCTTTGAAGTTCTCCTGTTGTATTATTTCCCTGAACATGTCCCTTTGCTGCTCCATGAGTTCCGTGACTCGACTGAGGCTCACGTAATCCTCATCCGCCGCCATTTCTGGCAGTTGCTTCGCCTCTGTTTTTGTCGGTTTAGGCATTTTGCTCTCTCTCAACCGGACTCCGCAAAAATGTTAGCTGCCACACTGTTCTCACACTGCTCACAGCCACACTTCCGGGTACGTGGCGACTTTAGGCGTATCAATAACATCATTTTCCAGGTACTACTACATTTAGATTTTTTTTTCATATGCATAAAACACATTTTGCACTTTGAGACATATCAGTTGTATTCATATCTTATAATTAATAGTGCTGCTTTAGAATGAACAACGAGGAGTTGTTTTGAGTCCAATACTACTCCAGGCACTTCGCCCGCGCTCCGTGGCAGTCTGAATACATGCGTTCGCCGCGAGGTAGTTTGGCTGGAAAGGGCACTCGGCTCTGTGGTCGGCGTGCGGTGTGAAAGAGGCCTTAGTGATGTGTCGGTCGTAAACGATCCGGCTCTTTTGAACGAGTCTTTACAGTGAACGATATGAACAGGTTCGCGGTGGTATAGTGTTTTTTTTTAAATTCCTCTTTGGAGGAGGGGCGTCACTTTAGTTGTGCATGCTTATTTTGCAAAACAAAAGTCACTGCTGGAGTGGGGCAGAGAGAGGAGTGTAGGAGTGGCAGAGGGACAGTTTGTGAACGCACGACCGCGGGACGTGAGCGTGGCCTGCAAGGAAACTGTTTCAGAGCGCGGCTCTGGGGAAACGGCGCCCGAACGCTCCCAGAGCCAGCACTGTCCTGGGCCATAGGAGAGAGAAAGGCGCACAGGATCCATGAGTGAGGAGGCGGCTACAGGAGCCCCGTCACTCACATCTTCCACCTGTTCACTCAGCTCCACAGCGACATCACCACACACTGTCTCCTCCTCAGTCCACCCCGGTCATCTCCACCCCCACGAGGAACTCAAAGTGAGCATAAGGCAACACGTTTGAGAAATAAAGTCCTAATGAAATAATAAACATGGTTACAGGCCTGGTCGCCTCCCTTGGGAGGTGTTCCAGGCATGTCCTATTGGGAGGAGGCCTCGTGGAAGGCCCAGGACACGCTGCGAGCTGGCCTGGTGTCGCCTCAGGGTCCCCCCAGAACAGCTGGAGGAGGTGTGCGCGGATCGGGAAGTCTGGGCATCTCTGCTGAGACTGCTGCCTCCGCGACCCGGCCCCGGATAAAGCGGAAGAAAATGGATGGATGGGTTACAGAGGAGATCACGTTGAAGCAAACACCTCTTTCACTTTTCACTGTTTTCTCCCCTCTTGCGCGAGGGAGAGAGGGGGAGAGGAGGAAAAGTTACGTGAATGAAGCAACAGAAGCTTAATCGGGCCGTGGGATTGTTTTTTGTGTGATAACAAACTCCATAAAGGGAAATGTCGATGTTATATTGTGTGAAACAGTGAAAGCTGTGTCTATTTGGTGCAGAGAAGACGGCTGGTGAAATTCACTAAAGGCATCCCGACCGCGACAACACCCATACACCCCGTGTCCGACCACCACACATTGCCTTCAAACCTGTGGGAAACACTGGTCTTATTAGTTCAATTCTTATTCTACATAAATACCTCCTGTACAGTAAAAACGCAACGTTTTGTCTAATTTAAGTGTATTGCTTTGGTTCATTGGTTAAGGTTGTTTTTGTTTGGGAGGTGTTTGGGGAGAGGCCACCCAAACACCCATTTATGCTTTCCTGTGGTGATGTTGCTGATGAGGTCATCAACTTGTACCATTTTGAAATTTATTTAAAGAATTATTGTGACTCATCCGGTTATTGTGTTGAATTTCTTATTATTTAAGTTACTCATCATTGTTTGTGCAGTTGTGTGTGAATCACGGTCGTGTGTTATTGTAATTCTTCCAGTGAGGTGGAATGGGCCAACTGATTGGTCATTGTTTTAAGCAGGTGTGGGCTGCTTTTTCGAGAGGACAGTGATGTAAAACCTGTAAAAAGTCTGGTGGCACTGTACATAAATTCCCACTTAGGACATTTTTCCTCTTCTGTCATTGTCTTCGAAAGCCACTTTTTGGCCACTCAACCCTACACTACCTCACAAGTAGGCATTCAGTTCACAACATGGCTCTTTCAGGTAGTACACTCAGGGCCATCTGCATACTTTTTTTTTTACAATTACTATTACTGCTGTATAAATTTAATGTATACATATTTATAGTGTATATAACATTTTTATTATCATTTAATTTATTTTTTTATTATTTTAATTCTTTATTATTTTAAGACCACTTGTTTCTATCAAAACCATTTCCATTCATTTACTCTTATTCTTATTAATCCTATTAATCTTTATTGTGATGATCAGTGTCTCCATTTTGTTTGTCTCCTTGTTCTGAAGAACCGCCACCTTAACGTGGTGGAGGGTTTGAGCCTGAATGATCCTAGAGCTCTGTTGTCGGGGGCTTCATACCCCTGGTAGGGTCTCCCACAGCAAACAGGTCCTAGGTGACTGGGTCAGACAAAGAGCGGTTCAGAAGCCCTTATGAGAGACCAACAGGACCGGTTAGAACCATGAGGCCGTCTTTCTGTGGACCCACTGTGATTTGGGCAGCTCCAACAGCTGCCCCCACGACCCGGCAACGGACAAGTGGAAGAAAATGGATAGATGGATGGATATTTCCCCTCCACTAGCTTATGATTTTGTTTAATACATCCACGCGCACAGTCACCCCACACACTCCAATATTTCACACATAAAACACTCAACTGTTTGTAAATCCTGTTCCATCTACCTTTTGTTATTTGTGACCCCATCTGTTTCTCCTCTGCCCATGTGTTGTATGAATGTTTCATGTATTCATTCATGCTTTAGAACGGTTTGTCTCAACCTGGGGGTCGTGATAACATTTTAAAATTGTTATTTCATTGTAGCATGTGTGTGCCATTTTACCAGAGTGCCATTATTTGTTCTTATTTTGATTTAATTAATTCAGTCATTTGTTCATTTTGTAAAGCCATAATTTGTAAAAAGGTTATTTTCATCTGTAGTCCCCTGGCCATGATGTAAAAAAACAATGAAAAGTAAATGCATTCATATTTTACTGGTTTAGGCGGTTTACGGTCCATTTTAGACCCGCTTTTGAGTCTTTATTCAATTTCAAACTACACCTGGTTGTGCACAAAAAAAATGTGTGCATGTGAATGAAATGTTAATCATTTGTTGGAGCAAAAAAAAAAAAAGAAAAAGCTTAATAGCCGATAAATGTAAACAAATGGAAGCCACTCATGCTAAGCTACACATAGTAATGAATGGGCCGCCATGCTAATATATAATATGCACACACAAATTCTACAGTTTTGATTAAAAAAATTCACAATATTTATTAAAAATACTTTTTTTGTAATACCTCTTTTGAGTAGGTTTTACAGTAGAGTAAACAACCTACACTTAGCGATGATGCTGTCCACGAAGCCCATGGAGAAGCGGAAGAAGATGAGTCTGTGTAGGTGGTCCACCTGGGCACATGAAGGCGAGGACAGAGGGTTACAGTCGACTTAATACCATGGTAAACATCAAGAAAGCCAGTACCTACCAGCTTCTTAAAGGTGCTGTGAATGGTCAGTTTCTCCCTCAGGTTCCCATTGTAGAAGGCTATCTCCTCACTACACACAAGACATACTGTATCGTTTATTACAATCCTTTCAATCAGAGATGCACCGATACTGGGGGCTTGAGTATCTCCCGACATTTGATACCAACTAATACCAAGAGACTTCCTTAAAAGTGGCTGCTGTGAGTGAAAAAGTGAATAGGCCTATGCAAACAAGATGTTGCACATCAGTTACCAATTACATTAATAAATAAACTTTAATGGAAATTAGAGGGCGACAGTGGCGCAGATGGTAGAGCGGGTCGTCTCATGATCGGAAGGTCGTGGGTTCGAATCCCGCTCCTGACAGTGCACATTGTCGTTGTGTCCTTGGGCAAGACACTTCACCCACATTGCCTCCAGTGTCTGCCTACACTGGTAGCCCCCTAGGAGAGACCAACAGGCCCGGTTTAAACCGTGAGGCCGTCCTTCCGTGGACCCACCACCTGCAGAAGGAGCCGTGGGGGCTGGTGCAATGTGATTTGGGCAGCTCCGGCAGCTGCCCCCACGACCCGGCAACGGACAAGTGGAAGAAAATGGATGGATGGATGGATGGAAAATTAGACAAGGGTCCCTGAACTTTTCACTAAATACCAGTAAACTACATGGCTATTAAGTTAGTTATGGCAACTTTATTTATACTGCGCATTTCACACACGGCAACTCAATGTGCCTTTATTTATGTCACAATTTCACACATACAATTAGGAAATTCAACTTATAAACCATCAAGTATTTCTACATTGTGAAAATGGACACCCAAAAAGCTACAAGCTTAATCAACAGGGTCCATAACCCACCACCCTGGGCAAAAATGATTTGCATATAGACAAAGCAGAGAATGCCTCACATAAAACTAGCTCCCACTGATATCTTCCAAGAGGTGAAGGCGGGATATAACAGAACTGTTGGCATTTCGACAATATATAAATATTAATTTATATACTTTTTTTTTGCCTTCACACTACAGCAATATCTCACCCTACCAAAGTATCAGCGGGGCTGTACAGTACGGGCTTTTGACAGTCCAACTTATCATTTTTAAATCAGTTCTGAAAAAGAACATTGAAATAGATATACAGTGCCTCTCAGTACTAATACACCTAGAACCTTTGCACATTTTGTCATGTTTACAACCCATAAATATGATTTTTTTTTTTTTTTTTACTGAAAGTTCACACACAGACATCTGAAGTGAAAGCAAAATGATACATGATTGTTATTTATCAAAAAAATTGAAAAGTGAGAAGTGAGGCGTGCATAAGTATTCATACAGCATTTTTCGGAGTGCATTAAATTGCCTTTATAATATTCCTAATGACTGCAGAAAGTTCACACCTTGCCCTAACCATTAAATAGAGGCCACCTGTGTGTAATCTACTCAGTATAATTCCAGCTGTTCTGTGAGGGCCTCAGAGCTATGGTCAGAGTGGTATTGGTCACTAAACAACATCATGAAGGCCAAGGAGCTCACCAGAGAGGTCAGGGATAAAGCTGTGGAGAAGTTTAAAGCAGCGTTAAGTTCTACAAAGATTTCCCAAGATTTTAACATCTCAGAGCACTGTTCAATCCATCATTCGGAAATGGAAAGAGTATAGCACCACTGCGAACTTATCAAGACACGGCCATTCACATAAACCAACAGACCGAACAAGGAGAGCACTGGTAAGAAATGCAACCAAGTGCCCCAAGATAACTCTGGAGCTGAGACGTACTGCCGCTGAGCTGGGGGAATCTGTACATGGGACAACTATAAGTCGTACTCTACACAAATCTGGCCTTCATGGACGAGTGGCAAGAAGAAAGCCATTATTGAAAGGAGGCCATAAGAAATCCCGTTTGAAGTTTGCTAGAAGTCATATGGAGGACACAGCTACCATGTGGAAGAAGGTGCTTTGGTCAGATGAGACAAAAATTGAACTTTTTCACCCAAATGCAAAACGTTATGTATGGAGCAAACCTAACACTGCTCATCGTCCTGAGTGCACCATCCCAGTGTCAAATATGGTGGGGGAGCATCATGCTATGGGGCTGCTTTTCCTCAGCAGGGACTGGGAAGATTGTAAGAATAGTTGGGAAGATGGATGGAGCTAAATACAGAGACATTTTGGAGGAAAACCTGCTGGAGTCAGCAAGAGAATTGAGGCTGGGGTAGAGATTCATCTTCCAGCAGGACAATGACCCTAAACACAAGCTAAATCTACAATGGAATGGTTTAAAAAACAAACATATGAATGTGTTAGAATGGCCCAGTCAAAGTCCTGACCTAAATCATATTGAAATCTGTGGAAAGACCTGAAAACTGCTGTTCACAAACGCTCTCCTTCTAATTTGACAGAGCCAAGTTGTTTTGTAAAGAGGAATGGGCTAAAATGTCAGTCTCTAGATGTGCAAATCTTGTAGTCATACCCCAGAAGACTTGCTGCTGTTATTGCAGTAAAAGGGGGTTCCACAAAGTATTAATTTATGCTGTATGAATACTCGTGCACGCCCCACTTTTCGGTTTTCTATTTTTTGAAAAACAAAAAAAAACTGAAGTGAAAAACTTTCACTTCACAGTTGTCTGTTACTTGTGTGTGCACTTTCAGTAAAAAAAAAAAAAAAAAAAAAAAACATAAAATAAAATCTTTACTTTTATGGTTGTAAACATGACAAAATGTGCAAAAGCTCAAGGTGTATTAGTACTTTCGAGAGGCACTGTATATTGCAATTGCTAACTAGTCTGTTCCTAGTTACATTCCAAATATGATCACATTACCTTGTGTCAGTGTAAAACTTGGTGCCTCAAACATTTTTCTATGCACAGAGAGAAACCAGTAGAACCCTAGGAGTCCTAAGCCACAAGCAAACCAGAAGCATAGCTCTCCAGAAGTTGACTCTTTAATCTCCTTTTAAATATAGTTAAAGTAGGATATTGTGTTAAGTCGTCTTCCAACTCATTCCATAAGTTTGGACCACTGTGGCATATGCTAAAACTAGTACATTTTAATGTCCTATATTTCTCTGTTAACAGCAACTTGTTCCTAGTATTATGTTGGTGACGAGGTGAGTATAACTGAATGAGTTTGACAATCTAGAATTTAACCTGTTTACAACATTATACATAGTACATGCATAAAAGATTAATTTCATGAAGCTTTAGGAGGCCACATCTGTGGAAGAGAGCATTTGTAGGAGAATTTCTCAGACCTTGAAATGGCTCTTATAGCTTTCTTTTGTAATATCAGAAGTTTAGTAGTGTAGGTCCCCTCCTGGAACCGCGATCCTGGAGCTCTGTTGTCGGGGCTTCGTGCCCCTGGTAGGGTCTTCCTTACCAGAGGAGATCTATGTAGATTCCTAAGAATTTTATAGAGTCAACGTTTTTAATATCTTTGCCATCTAGAGATATTTATGACCTGATCACTGTACTTATGATTATTTAATCGGAAAATATAAAACGTTTTAATATTTAGCAATAATTTGTTACATTTAAATCAAGTATTTACCTTAACCAATTGCTCATTTATGCGTTTCTCAAGCTGATCCAGGCAATTATGTGACAAACAAATTTGTGTCATCTGCAAAAAGTATTTTGTAGACATCATAGAATGTAGAAAATCATTAACGTAAACAACAAAAGAGGTCCCAGAATGGATCCCTGTGGAACCCCAAATTCAATGTTTGCCATTGTAGAATTTACCCCATTTATGTTCACATATTGCCGTCTTCCACAGACATAGTCCCTGAACCACTGGAGAGCCACACCTCTGACACCATAGTGAGAGAGCTTATCAAGCAAGATTTCAAAGTCAATCGTATCGAATGCTTTTGAGAGGTCGAGAAATAGACCAGCACAGATTTCTCCCCTTTCAAAAGCATAATTTATTTTTTCAACAAGATCTAAAATGGCCATACCTGTGCTGCTATTATTCCTAAAGCCATATTGTGAAGATACCAGTATGCTCTGTTTGTCCAAGTAATTCGCTAGTCTTGAGTAAACCACTCTTTCTAGTACTTTTGACATAGTTGGTAGAATTGATATAGGTCTGTCATTTGTGTGTCATTTCTGTCCCCAGACTTATATACTGGTATTTTTGCCACCTTAGTCTGGTTAGGAACAATGCCATACAGTAAAGATAGATTAATAAAATAAGCAAGTGGTTCAGCTATTACATTCACAATGGCTTTAAGAATCTTACTACAAATAGCCGAGTATGAACATTTCATTTTGTTAATGATATTTGTTACGTCTATTTTACAGATAGGTTTAAAGTAGCACGAGCTACTCATCACTGTATGATGAGTGATGAGATATATAAAATATTATTTTATGTATAACCATCAGGTTCATCATTATTCTACAAGGCAGGCTGCAAAACAGCACCTTCATCTGCCATTAAATAAAACCTCTCTTGATCAACGGACAATTAGATTTCATGGAGTTAAAGTATGGAACAGATATATCCATCTTCTGGATTCATCCACCACATTATACATGTATAAAAACATACTAAAACAGGAATTAATGGCTGAGTATTTGTGCTGAGTACAAAGCAAATGACTCAATGGAAATGATTGTATGAGTTTTGTATATTTGACACTAGGGGTGTCCATGGTTAACCGATTAACAGTTAAAAATTGCGTAACCAAGTAAAAGCATTTTGCACGGTTAACTGGCGTGTATAATTTGAAGTGCCATCTAAAATACGTGTAATACATTTTGCGCCACCAGAGACTGCCAGAGCGCTCCCAAACATTTGTTCACTAGAAGCCGTCATCGCGCATGGCTAGCTAGTTTAACTTTTCAATATGAAGTGGGCCATAAACAACACAGCGTGGAAGCGTTTTACAAACGAGAATGACGGATCAAAATGCAAGTATTGCATTGCAGTGCTTGGATATACTTCAACTTCGTTGTTGTACCATCTCAACAGCCCGGGCATGACTTAGGAGGTAGCTAGGTAAGCTAAAGGCACAAAACTCGCCTTTCTCGTTATTGTTAAAACGTGGTGGAGATATATGTGTTGTTGTTGTACGCATGAATGACTGTCTTTGCACAATGTTTCAAAAAAAAAGCGGGCTAAATGACTGCAGGTAAAAATAAATAAAATTACTGTAGGGCCATGTGAACACAAGTCAGTGACCTACTTTGACTGCTCGATCACCACCACTGCGTTTTATTTCTATAAATGAAATTTTGTTTTAAATGTGTTCCAGGCATTTAATAAAGGTATTAACAATGAAAAACCCCTGAGGGGGCGGCGCGTTAACGGTTAATGAAAAACTTGAAAACGTGCAGCCCTACGTGACACCTTATATTTGTATTTGACTTGATATTTTGAGTATGTAGTAACTTGGCGTGGGTTGAAGTTACTCTGGTTCTCATTTCATTGTTTACTGGGAGTGGTGTTATAAGCCTACTTGGCTTCTACCTCTCCCATGCACATGCCATTATCATTTATTTATTTTGTATATTCATACATCCGAATGGATGCTTTTTATGTTCTTTTTTCCCCACTATAAATGGTTACTCTAAAGTGCTAAATAAATAATAAATAAAAAATAAAGAGCTGGGATAATTACCCTTTAAAAAATGTTTATAATTGATACCCACTGGTGGACAAAGTTGTTGGGATAGGTTTTTTTTTTTAAATAGAGGCAAAAAAAATAATATTAAAAACTGTTGGTAAGTGGTCTCTCTCATTCTGGCTATTTGGCAAAGTCAGCGCAGTGGTGTCAGGGATAACTAGTGATTTAGTATTGCGGCCCAATATCTCATACAACACCTTCCAAGATTTCTTCTGGTCCCCAGATGCAGCTTTGAATCAGTTGGTGAAGTAGTTTTGTTTATTAGCTCTTAAGTTAGTCCATTTTTTCTTATATTTGGTGAACAGAGTTATATTGATACTATTTGGATTTTTTCTGTATTGGCTATAAGGTTTATCCTTTTTTTGGATATACATTTACATAAACAACTCATAACAAAGTAATCTGATCATTACATATGTTAGATCAGGACAAAATGTGAAATGTGCCTGTACATCTTTTATTGTTGTATGCCCTAAAACATTTTAAAATAAAAGTTACAAACAAAAAAAACCCTGAATATGTTAGATCAGTTATATTTTCACAGTATCTCAAACTAAAATACAAACAATTTGCCATTCCAGCAGGTTAAAACTAATTCCGCTACTGAACTCCCCAGGCACACCTGTGGCCCACCTTCTGAACAGGCCCATGTAAGTGAGGTGGAGTCAACTGCGAGGCAAAGCTTTTATTTTTCCTCTGGGATACTCTGGGCTAAGATTTAAAAGAGAAGTTACAGAAGTGCAGTTACCTGTTGGTGATTAGTCTGGAGTTGACGTGGCGGTACTCTCCTTCATATTTCTGCTCCATCACCGTCATCTTCCCCATGGGCCTCCTCAGTCGGTTCACAAAATAACCTGAGATCAGCAGGTAGGCCATCATGACCGCTGGGCCCTAAGCCAAAGGACAAAAATGGTAGGTAGGTAAGTATGTATGTATTCTCTACGTAAAGTAAAACAGCCAACACAAGCAGCGAGATAACCATCTGGAGCATGTGTCGTCGCGCTGCAGTAATCAGCGATGACATTTAGGCTAGCTGTAGCTTAACGGGCTTTTTTTAATTCACTAGTCACTCTATTTGCCATGTTAATAGCACATCGCTTGTAGAGTCCAGTGTAATAAATACACGGATAAGGCATGTGTTTTAAGTGTTGGATCGTTGTGCGCCGCGGCAGCACACTGAGGCTGCTGTGTTTTGGATATGACAGAACAATCGAAGGACCACATCTCTCTGGACATACCCGGCAAATGCGGACTTTTCTTTTGTGCACAAAAGGAGAGTTCCCTTCTGCAGTTTGGGTCAAAGTGCTGCTGAGGCACATGAATGAGTCTGGTTTGATTCAACATTTTGTAGTCGTTTTTTGTCAGGGGTGTAGGACTAAACTTAGCATGCAGGTTGTCTCACCCCGTACACACAGTCAAGTTCTCAAGTTACTCAAGTTAAACCTTCTCTGTCCTGTGGTCACTAATACAACAATCAGATGGAGCCTTCTAAATATCTGGGTGTAATGATAAACTGAGAAAACATTGCATATACAGTGGGTTGAAGTATCCGTATCCCTTTAACTTTGACATTTTGCCACGCTATGGTCCACAAACTCATATTCACACATACACCGGGAACCATATGCTTACATACACATTTGCATTTTTCCCTCACTGTAATGACATGAGAATTCACTTTTATTTTTTTAAAGATTTTTTTTAGGTCAAGTAGAATTTCAAAAAATAAAGTCTATTTGCTAAATGCCAGAAAAATTAGATTTTTTTTTACTAGACCGTTAAACAATTTGGGAAAGCCCAGATGACAATGTCATGTCCTTGGAAGCACAAGTCTGTTTAACCCTTGAGGGAAATTTCAAGACACTTGAAGGTTCATGTTCATTAGTTAAAACAATGATGGAAATGACCAGTCATCACACAGATCAGAAAGAAGGCGGGTTCTGTGTCCCAGAGATGAACGTGCTGTGGTCTAAAATGTGAATATCAACGCAAGAACAAATTGAAAAGTCTCTTGCGAGGTTCCTGTTCCGGTCTCGACCTCGATGGCAGCTTAGGAAGCGTGCTCCTCCGATAAGATTTTAAAATATTACCTGCCGGGTATTAAAACCATCTACGAATAATTAGACCTGATTGAAAGGGCAGGGCATGATGGAAACGAGAGAAAAGCAGAAAAATGCATCAGAAATGTTAGACACCGAAGATGATACACAAAGCCACGACAGCTATGCGAACGCTAAAGATGGCGCCGGGAAACCAAAAGCTAATGACAAATCCAAAGTCAATTTGGAAATGATTCTGCAAGAACTACAAGATTTCAGGCACGAAACAAAAAACATCTGGACGTCATCAGAGAAGATATAAACAACGCAAATCAAAGAATTGGAGATGCCGAAGACCGCATCGGAGGCAAAGCTAGAGACGATGGAGCTAATCATGAGAAGCGTGCTAAAAACCCAGGCCCAAAATGAACAAAAGCTTATTGACCAAGAAGCCAGGGCGCGGAGGAGAAATAGGATATTCAACGTACCGGAAAACGAAGAGCAAGGCAGCTCAGTGTTGTTTTTTCTGGAAACATTTCTTAGAGAGAAGTTAAACCTCCCCGACTCCCTTGAACTCAACATTGAGAGGGCGCACCGAGCTCTAGCGCAGAAACCCGCAGATGGCGAAAAACCCAGGTCAATTGTGGCACAGTTCTTGCAATACCGAACAAAGGAAGACATATTGAGAAAGGCCTGGAAAAGAAGGAAATCTACGTCAACACTCAAAGGATCTACTTCGACCACGATTACCCGACTGCCATTCTCAACCGCCGCAAGGAATACAACGAAGCGAAACTGATTCTGAGGGAGAAGAAAATCCGGTTTCAGACCCCGTACCCATTCAAGCTCCGTGTTTTCTACGAGGACGAGACGCGTGTCTACCACATGGCACATGAAGCAACGAAAGATATGCATGACCGAGGCTTCGCGGTGCGCGTGGTGCCTTCCCCAACGGGACCCGATGGAGCTGCTGGACACGGAGCCCTGGCATGTTGCGGGGAGAAGAGAGAACGACCTCCGTGGATCGTCTGGCAGACAAGCTGCGGTCATATCCAAGCTCCAGGCTTTTAGAAGAGAACCTCCACATTGAAGAAATACGGTGAAAGTATATTTTTGTTGTTTTGTTTCAGTTTTTGTGTTTTCCCTTATCCATAGTAATTATTGGAGGGTCAGGACAAAGGACATTTATTCTAGGTTGTCACGGAGGGCCCTATTCTTACTACGATCTGAAAAGGACTTCCCTCCTGAAGAGTTATATTTTTAGTGATGTTTTGATGTTATGGCTATTTAGGAATGTTAATCAAAGTTGTACGAAGTGTTTTGCAGTTCTTCATTACAGAGGAAAATTACAGATCTGAGGGGGGAGGTGTGAGAAAAGAACAAAAGGAAAGACCCCCTCCCAGGAAAAGAGGAAAACATGTGGGAGAGAATGAACTCATAAAATGGCCGCGGAGGGCGGAGCCAAACATCACATGACGGATCGGAAGCCAATGGAACAACGACACGTAGCTTAGGCTCAAATAATTGTGTGATGTGAAAATGTGACGTAAGCTCTAACTCCTCCCAGAGAGAGACAGTGTTTCCTGTGTGAACGGGAAACGCTCAGAGAGGTTAGGGAGACTCGGGGAGAAACACAGAGCGCTCTGCTTAGGTGACTTGTATTAGGGAAAATAAAGCTTTCGTGACTTTAATCTTTCCGAATCCTGGTCATCTCTACTCTGATGCGTGTTATTAGGTTTTGTTAGTGTAGTGTTGACGAACATTTAAAAGACTTCCCTTCCAGCGTTTGACACGCGGTGCTGTCCGGAGTCAGGTAATTTGCATGAAAACAAAGAGACGGCGAGTCTTGAGTTTGCTTTGCTCTTTTTAAGGTATCCGTGGACAGCACCAAGAAGAGTAAAATCTTCACATGGTGACCGCCGACAGTGTTGAAGGGGGAATTTGGTTCGTCAGCAAACGAGCGCGGCGGAGGTCTGGCTCGGTGAAACGTTTGCGGTAGACGCATCAGAACTTTCTTCCGCAATCACTCGGCAGAGGCTTCGACGGACGTCCAACTAGATTAAGGTAAGACGACTTTTGAACCCTCATATTGTGTGAGTCTCAAAGTACGTCTATTGGCATCTTTTTCCAAATTTTAGATTAATTTTTAATGAAGCTGACTGTTGAGTGGTGAAATCTGTGAATTGATGGCGGAAGAAGGGAGGGACACACGTTATTATTAATATACAATACCGAACTAAATAAAGTTAAATAAAGTTAAATTCTAAAAGTTAAATAAGTGTCAATAAGGACGATTTTTAAGATTGGGTTTAAGTCCCATATAACAGAACCACGCGTTGGGTGTACTCCCTTTAAAAGCCGAGAAAGGTCCGTAGGTGGTATCTCCCAAAGGCACGGACGCGCGTCTTGAAATAAAGCGGTCGAAGATAAGACTGTAGGCAGATTTTGGGGGCTGTCTGAAAAATTAAATATTGGCGAAATATATAGAGATCATTTGGTGAATTAATGTTCGGTTTTTTGTACTATAAGAGTATACGAGGTAGGTTGTAGTTGTAGTTGTAATTTGTGTGCAGGGAACAGTTATATTGAGGTAAGAAAATGTAGGAATTACTAAGGAGAAGGATGGGGGAGGATGGTCAGTAAGGCGTCGCCTCTTTGAAAAAGATGGCGGGAAAAGGCAGGAACAAAACAGTCGAGGCCTGTGCACAACTGAGGAAACGAATGGAACCAGTCCTGGTACTGGCCACACCACAATGGCTGAAAAAACAAGAAGATTTTTCCCCCACTGCGGGGGGCGGGACTCAAAAGCCCTCCTAAGAGGAGTAGCTCCCGCCTTGGCCCCAACGGCCCCTCCTTCATACGAACTGGGTCTTTGCTAGTATTATTTTAATCTAGAGTAAGTTCGATTTTAAAATAGAGTAGCAAAGTAAAGTAAAATAAGAGAAAATGCCTTACACAGGAAAGTCTGTGTATGTTAAGGAGTGCCTTGCTCAAGAGTACAAGAAAAAACAGTGCTCAAGCATGATACAGTGTTGGAAAAATCCAAAGTTAAGTATGTTAATCATACAAATTAAGAGAGAATTTCACAGTGCAAGTAAATGTACATTGAGACTGTAAAAGACTTTAGGTCTAGATGTCTCACAGTAAATGCAAATGTTACTTAAACTTAGAGAAAACAATTGGAATTGGTCATATTAAAATAGTTGAAGACTTGAAAATATATAACTAAACATTAGGTTAATTCTTGTCAACATGTAATGCATGTGAAAAGTAGAGCAGAGTAGAAACATTACTAAAGAGTAATAAAAAGATAAGAGGGGAGTATTGTAAATGGATCTCCTGACCATGAGGGCGGAGAATAAGCCATTTTAAAAGACGGAAATGTGACTTTCGATCAGGCTTGATCACCCTAATCGAAACTTACGTTTTATTGTCTAATCTATTTAGATAAGGGTTATTTATTGGCGGGGGCCAGTTATGAAAAAGCATATTGTTCAAACCCCAGTAAGTGCAGGGGACCCGGTCCCAGTGGCCTATAAACCACTGAGTAGTTTATCATGTTATGATATCTGTGAATATTCTATTGGCCAAAATGCAAATTAGCTTTTGTATCGCCAGGTTAGATATTTGTGGTGATGGGATTATTGTGAAATTCTAGTGTCTTGTCTTGTCTCGTTGTCATATGTGTTTATTGTGGAGTGACGAGTGTGTGATGAGTGTGGAGTTTGTGTGGACAAATGAGGTTGAATGAAAATGTTGTGTAACAGAAAGCCAATGTTTCAAATTCACAGACATTGCTTAAACGCTATGAAAGTATTTTTGTGTCATAGGCTTCAGCAATGCAAGTCAACATTGGTTTCCACTTACATTTAGAAATGTAAGAAAAAATGTAGCATCATTTTGAACATAGTTGCCTGGTGCCAAACCCAGGGAAAGTGCTGAAAAATGTGTGTGCACAGGAAACTCATTTAGTGTGTAAAACGATACACTATTTATGAGTGGAGGAGTATTTTTGCAAAACGAAAATTGTGTAGCTTATGCAGTTATGAGGAAAAGTTATAAAATAAGGGAGTTCCTTGCTCAGAAGAAATCTGTGCATGTTAAAGTTTAGAGATGTTACACGGGTATAAAAAGAACATAAAAATAAAAAGAGAGGCTGTATTTGCTCTGTATGAATGATTGTGTGGATGAAGCAAAGAAAGAAAATTGAGAAATTGTAAAACAGGAGGTCTTGATACATTGAGGAATGGCCATTCACCTGTATTAAGATATCATGTAAAGGAGGTGGGAAGAAAAGAGCTTCCCATAGTGAATAAGGGAAAAACATCCTGAATGTATAATAACGAAGTTATTATTATTTTTTAGACATTTCTGCTGAAGGCAGTCTTAATAGCATAAAATTGCTATTTTGAAATATCCAAATTTAACTAAAGTGTGATAGAGGCTATTTTTATTTTTTGTGTGTCTGTGGTGAATAGAACATTTTAGGCCCCTGAAAGAGAGGTTACTAAAAGATTAGAATCTCTCTCTCCACTGTGGTGACATGGAATGAGAACAAAAGTGTTTATAGGTTATAACTTTGGATGCATTGATTTGGAGTACAGACCGATATCCATTTAAAGTTTTTTGTTTATGCACCATCTTGGATGCATTACTAAAAGTTATGAAGAAGCAATATGCAAAATTTTGAATTGTTATTTTTAGGAGACCAAATAAACAGATTTAATAAATTAATGAATACATTTATGGTACATAATATGGTGTACGCCATTGACCAGAAGTGAGAGCAAGCTGAATTAAAAATAAAGAAAATTAAGTGCAACTTTTAAAGATGCAGCTTAAATAAGTAAGCAACAAAATTTAATAAAGAAAAAATCTAAAAAGTTTACCTAAATGTGGAGCGATTTATGGTTGTGGTGGTTTTGATGATAATTGTGGTTAAGGTGTTTTCAGACGGCGATCCAGAACCAAAATTGGACCAGCAACGTTCGAGAACGAGGCGGGTGCAACAATGCTCCTGGTGGGTGTACAGGTAGAACTGTTACCAGTGAACAGACATCTCTCTTGGCATGTTGGTGCAGACAGGTGAAAAACATCTGAACTATAAGATTGTTACCTGACACAACATTAGTGGGCTTATTGGAAGAACCACAGAGTCTGTGAGCTGACACCTAACCAGTGCCTATGATCTCGCAGGACGGACTCTAGCATACAGATGCAATAGAGCCCTTCAGATTCCTGTTCCTGTCCTGAGATATGATGGACATGGCTGTCTTAAGTCATCCGTAAGACAGTGGTTGCTGACGCTTGAACTGGACCCACCACAAATCTTCTCTGCATACCGCCTAATCACCCGTAAACTGCTACAAACAATTTTATTATGACAAATTAAGATTTGGTATATAGAGAAGCTTTTAAGGCTAACTTTAAGGGGCGTAAATGTTCCCTTAAACCAAAAAAATTGCAAAAGGTAAACACGGTGTGACTGAAAATTGTTTACACCTGTATTGGCACAAGAATATGAAATGTCTTATTTTGATTCACCTTTGCTCTCTCTCCTGGACACCAGGCTAAAATTGAGCCCGATGATCAAAGCGCTGAGTGAAACAGAAGTTTTGTAACATTTTTGAATTTTTCAGATCTCCTGTACTCTTAATCTGTGTCTTATTTTTGTAGATGTTAATGCTAGACTTGTATCAATTGTTTCAACATTCCAATTCATTCCACGACACAATGGTGGAGAATAATTTTCACTTAACTGAACTTTTTTTAAATGCATCAAATATAGAGTGGTCCTTAAGACCTGATGATGCTGGCTTATTTACTACTTAATCAATTATCTTTAAAATTACAAATAAATTAAAAGATTAGAATACCTAAATACAAAATTTAAATGTGAAGCCTTAGAGGGCATTGTTATGTTGGAGTTATGGACTGATCCCATATGATGTTGCCAAGGTCCCAGAGAAAACCAGCCGAGTGGTCCCAAACCTATCACTCGCCCTGTTGAACCAAAGTGACTGAGTAAAACCAAATCGAATCTGCAGGGACTTGCCCTAACATTAATTAGTTTGTGTTGATTTTTTTCTTTGTGTTGATATGTGTATTGTGTTAGTTTTTGCAGATGCTGGAAGCATTAATCTCCAGTGAACTTTGGGGATGGTTTGCTGTGTTTCCTGATAAAGGATAGAGGTCTAATCTATGGAAGGTTGTTTTACACGTTTACATGACAATTTGTTGGACTGAGTTTTTCTCAGTCCAAGAAGGGGGTGTTAATTATGGGACGATTATAATTTGGCTTATGTTGGACATGGGAAAGAACAAACGCAAATATGGTAGATATATCTAAAATATCTAAAATACAAACAAAAAGTGACAAATTGATAAATTTTATGGCAAACGACGATATAAGACATACGTTTCGGATATAGATACATTCTCCACAAATTTAGGATTAATGAAACCTATGTGCTTATATCCCTGAATTTTCCAGATAAAATTGACAACATTCCAATAGATAAATCAAGTTAAATAGTTAAAATTTGAGTACAGCCATATTTTAAAATTAGATGACATGGTCGTCCACTGGCTCACAATGAGCGATCTTGATGAGAATTTTTTGTGTAATTTTTAATGTCTGTTCTTTGTGTATCTGTTACAGAATTCTGTTTTGGTCCTTGCCTCTGTGGGTGCGGTAAGTGGTTGTAATTATGAGAATAGTTGACCCAAATGATTAAATATGATTAAAGGTGCAAAACAAACACACCAAATAAAAAACACCCCAGTGATGAGTATATGATTCGATAGCCCAGACGCTGAACCTGCACAGACGGAGGCAACGATAACCAACGATTAGTTCAAGAGCATTTCGTCTGTAACTGTAATTTCATGATAAATATTCAGTTTGATTGCGATATATTAAGAGACGGTGAAAGGAGGATTGTTGGCTATTTTTATATATGTTTTTGTTATAATAGGCCTTAAGGGTAATATGAAACTGTGTTGATTGTAATCTGCTGTTGGGTGCTGTATGGTTGTCCTGACTCTTGAGTTCCACTAGGGCATCTATAAGTTGGGTGGCCAGGGGGACACTGAGTGCGGGACAAGCGAAACGCCAGAAGGGGGCGGTCCCAGCCTGTACTTGAAAGGAGTACAGCAAGCTTGAACTCTGAATGGAAAGATTTGTAAGCGGAAGTTATACCTGGGAAGAGAGAGAAGATTTTGAAACCACCGAGCGGCTGGTTGAGCTGTACTTTTGTGAACTAAAAATATAATGGTTTTTTAAATGATCTCTTAAAAGATCAGAAGGGGGGTTATGAAGAGTTATATTTTTAGTGATGTTTTGATGTTATGGCTATTTAGGAATGTTAATCAAAGTTGTACGAAGTGTTTTTGCAGTTCTTCATTACAGAGGAAAATTACAGATCTGAGGGGGGAGGTGTGAGAAAAGAACAAAAGGAAAGACCCCCTCCCAGGAAAAGAGGAAACATGTGGGAGAGAATGAACTCATAAAATGGCCGCGGAGGGCGGAGCCAAACATCACATGACGGATCGGAAGCCAATGGAACAACGACACGTAGCTTAGGCTCAAATAATTGTGTGATGTGAAAATGTGACGTAAGCTCTAACTCCTCCCAGAGAGAGACAGTGTTTCCTGTGTGAACGGGAAACGCTCAGAGAGGTTAGGGAGACTCGGGGAGAAACACAGAGCGCTCTGCTAGGTGACTTGTATTAGGGAAAATAAAGCTTTCGTGACTTTAATCTTTCCGAATCCTGGTCATCTCTACTCTGATGCGTGTTATTAGGTTTTGTTAGTGTAGTGTTGACGAACATTTAAAAGACTTCCCTTCCAGCGTTTGAACACGCGGTGCTGTCCGGAGTCAGGTAATTTGCATGAAAACAAAGAGACGGCGAGTCTTGAGTTTGCTTTGCTCTTTTTAAGGTATCCGTGGACAGCACCAAGAAGAGTAAAATCTTCACTCCAAACTTCGGCCAAAACATTGGTCAGGTAAAGGACTATTCACATACCTTTGCAATGGAACCCATAGTGTTGCAATGTAACCAGTTTTCCACCTTATATTACTATTGTTCTAATGTGTTACGTTTAACCGGAGAGTACTGTAGCATAAATAATGTTTTCATTACTTTAGTAACAAGTAAATGGCATCTGAAAAGTTAAAAATAGCATCCTTCAATGTTAATGGCATACTAAACCCAATTAAATGTACAGAGATACTGACAAAAATGAGAAGGGAAAAGTAGACCTTATTTACTTGCAAGAAACACATTTAAACGATTTAGAACATCAAAAGCTGACTAAATATGGTTATACTAAAATATACTATTCTTCGTAGAAAGGTAAACATAAGAGGCGTGGCCATACTAATGTCAAACAAAGTGGTCTTTGAACAGAGTTATGAGCACAAAGATAAAGAGGGACGTGTTATACTGGTCAAAAGGTACTGTTAATGGAAATGTGTATACTTTACTCAATGTTTATGCTCCACCCGGAAGTGATGGTTCGTTTTATACTAGTATTGTGGATTTGATTGTAAACCACTCTGAGGGAACCCTTGTCTGTGGAGGAGATTTCAATCTCCATCTTCAGCCTAACTTGGATGTTTCAAATCAGAAAAGTAATAATAAAGCAATAACTATACAATTCCGCAACCTAATAAAGAATATAGGGCTAATAGATCTCTGGAGGGAAATATACCCAAATGCTAGGCAGTATACCCATTTCTCTAATCCTCACTCGATGTATACAAGGATAGATTATTTTTTCATTTTCAATAAAGATAGATCAAATGCTGTTGAAGTCGATATCGGTACAATAGATTTAAGTGACCACGCACCGGTATACATGACAATAGATCTCGTTGAAAAACAAAGAAATACATTCTGGAGATTCAATGCTAGCCTTCTTAATGATACCCAATTTAAAAAGAAAATGTCAGAAGATATTTTGAGATACAGCAAAGAAAATGATAATGGTGAAACTTCTCCGCCTATCTTCTGGGACGCAGCCAAAGCGGTTCTGAGGGGTAGAATAATTGCAGTAGCCTCTGCAAAGAAGAGGCAAAAGCAGAAAAAATTGCAGGAGTTACAAGACAATCTAAAATTGCTAGAGGCTAGACATGCTCGCAATAATGATACGCAAATTTTACAAGAAATAAACCCTCAGGGCACCCTTTAAAAAAAATAAAATAAAATAAAATCACACTTAACACCCTAAGGCCACAAAAGTGGCCTCTACTTTTAACAGCCATAAAATCACTATACTTTCATATTTTTTCATACTTTAAAAACTCAGACTCATAGATCTATGTCTGCTTGACACATACATACCAAATATCTGTCATATATTTATATTTTTAACTCTTTATGAGCCAAAATGCATTCTTAACTCCTCATTTTTGCTCTTGCAGTGTCAGTAATACTTGTATAACCTTTATAAATGTGATCCAAATTGAATGAGCTTCATTTGTTCATTTGTCCTAAGGGTTGGTCACACAATGGTAGTAACCTTGTTTTTAACAGTTGTTAAATGTTTCTGTAGAGCCACACTAAAATGAACAAAATGCTGTCATCCCATTGAAAATCAACACAAATGTTCCACAGAAACTCTGTCTTCTGTGGTTTTATCTCAGGAGCAGTTTGCAAATGTGGGCACATTTTTATATGAGTTGGATGACTGTGCATAAGATAAACATTTGGAGGGTGTTGGTGTGGTGTAGTGAGGGGGGATTTGGGGGTGTGGTGTGTCCTCTTTGAAAAAACAACTAAACACAACAGCAATAACAACAGTAAGAAAATGTAAACAAAAGCGTGTAGTGTTATGGTTTTCCCACAGTGTTTCACAGGTGCACTGGGCACTATCCAAAACCTTAATTTGGTCTTTGTGTGTTAACTTGCAAAAGTTTTTTAGATCAGACCAGTGTTTTTTTTTTATTCCTAATAGTTTCTACTGCTCACTTTCTGCAGAGTTGGTCATGTTACTGTGACTTGCCTTGTCAGCTCAAAACGTCATGTGACCAACTCTGAGGAAGATTGCAGAAAGTGAGCAGTGGAAACTGTCAGGGATAAAGAAACCACACTGCTCTGATCTAAAAGAAAACTTTAGCAAGCTCTGGGGCCTCATTTATCAAACTGTGCGTGAGACTCTGAAAGTGTGTAGCAAAAGCACAAAAAATTCATACGCAAAGTTTTTTTCCAATTTATAAAACCCTGCGTATGCGCGGGTACGCACACCTGACCGCAATCTTTCCTTCCCTGATCACACGTGTAGCAGAAAGCTGCGGACATCACGACATGCCCTCTGCCCGCCTCCATTTGACCATAAAAGGCAAATGCAAAGTGACTTGTGAATGAGATTTCCCTAAACATGAGGCGGTAATGAGTGGGTTTAACCGAAGGCGAGAGACAGAGAGGGAGGAGCTGACGCTGCAGCAGCTCGTGCAGGGACAACACGGGCTCGAGGAGTTTTAATGAAGAGTGAGATCTGCTTCTCTGATCACACGTATTGGCATCTTTCTGTATAATCCATCAATAAAACTTTTCAAAACACATGTTTTCAACATAAAGAGCCTTAAGTGTCGGCTGTATTTGCCAATAGGAAGGTTTGGGTTTGCCAATAAAAACACGATCAACTGGGGAATTTCATTCATACAAACCATTGCGCACGCAGAAGCAGAGCTGTCTGTCCGGGTGGTGTGAGTGAGGAGAGGTCAGTCAGTGTCCGAGTGAGGAGTGGTCAGCGTCCGTGGTGTCTGAGGAGGGAGCGCGCAGTGGAGCCGCGGTGCCGGTGTGCACTGCGTATAGACGGCCTCGTGTCTGAAGGGCATGTGACCCGAGCTTTGGACCTAAACCCAGTTGGTCAGACTTATGTCCAGAGATGAGTCAATTAAACACAGTACAGCGGGATCATTCCTGCTTCCCGTTTAAAAGGCTTCAGCATCAGTGCACATACGCGCACAGGTACGAGCGTGCACGTACAGTGAGGAAAATAAGTATTTGAACACCCTGCTATTTTGCAAGTTCTCCCACTTAGAAATCATGGAGGGGTCTGAAATTGTCATCGTAGGTGCATGTCCACTGTGAGAGACATAATCTAAAAAAAAAATCCAGAAATCACAATGTATGATTTTTTAACTATTTATTTGTATGATACAGCTGCAAATAAGTATTTGAACACCTGTCTATCAGCTAGAATTCTGACCCTCAAAGACCTGTTAGTCTGCCTTTAAAATGTCCACCTCCACTCCATTTATTATCCTACATTTAGAGGCACCTGTTTGAGGTCTTTAGCTGCATAAAGACACCTGTCCACCCCATACAATCAGTAAGAATCCAACTACTAACATGGCCAAGACCAAAGAGCTGTCCAAAGACACTAGAGACAAAATTGTACACCTCCACAAGGTTGGAAGGGCTACGGGGAAATTGCCAAGCAGCTTGGTGAAAAAAGGTCCACTGTTGGAGCAATCATTAGAAAATGGAAGAAGCTAAACATGACTGTCAATCTCCCTCGGACTGGGGCTCCATGCAAGATCTCACCTCGTGGGGTCTCAATGATCCTAAGAAAGGTGAGAAATCAGCCCAGAACTACACGGGGGGAGCTGGTCAATGACCTGAAAAGAGCTGGGACCACCGTTTCCAAGGTTACTGTTGGTAATACACTAAGACGTCATGGTTTGAAATCATGCATGGCACGGAAGGTTCCCCTGCTTAAACCAGCACATGTCAAGGCCCGTCTTAAGTTTGCCAATGACCATTTGGATGATCCAGAGGAGTCATGGGAGAAAGTCATGTGGTCAGATGAGACCAAAATGGAACGTTTGTGTCATAATTCCACTAAACGTGTTTGGAGGAAGAAGAATGATGAGTACCATCCCAAGAACACCATCCCTACTGTGAAGCATGGGGGTGGTAGCATCATGCTTTGGGGGTGTTTTTCTGCACATGGGACAGGGCGACTGCACTGTATTAAGGAGAGGATGACCGGGGCCATGTATTGCGAGATTTTGGGGAACAACCTCCTTCCCTCAGTTAGAGCATTGAAGATGGGTCGAGGCTGGGTCTTCCAACATGACAATGACCCGAAGCACACAGCCAGGATAACCAAGGAGTGGCTCTGTAAGAAGCATATCAAGGTTCTGGCGTGGCCTAGCCAGTCTCCAGACCTAAACCCAATAGAGAATCTTTGGAGGGGCTCAAACTCCGTGTTTCTCAGCGACAGCCCAGAAACCTGACTGATCTAGAGAAGATCTGTGTGGAGGAGTGGGCCAAAATCCCTCCTGCAGTGTGTGCAAACCTGGTGAAAAACTACAGGAACGTTTGACCTCTGTAATTGCAAACAAAGGCTACTGTACCAATATTAACATTGATTTTCTCAGGTGTTCAAATACTTATTTGCAGCTGTATCATACAAATAAATAGTTAAAAAATCATACATTGTGATTTCTGGATTTTTTTTTTAGATTATGTCTCTCACAGTGGACATGCACCTACGATGACAATTTCAGACCCCTCCATGATTTCTAAGTGGGAGAACTTGCAAAATAGCAGGGTGTTCAAATACTTATTTTCCTCACTGTATGTGCAACAAGTCGTTTTTCACAAATATCGTGTTAAGTTGCTCATTTCATTCTAATCTTTGTCATTTCTGATGAAAATAAAGTTCAAATGAACTATTTGAAAAGTGACCAAACATGACTTCCTCAAACTGTCCTCCCCTCGCTCTTCCCTCGCCTCTCCCCGTCTCTCAGCAGTGTTTCTGAAAAGTGCGTACCTCGTACGGGAGCTATATAGTTTGCGTGGAGGAGCGCAATGTTTCACGTTCAGTTTGTTTTCTATAAATACCATCTTTTGCGCAGAGGAGCCGCTACGCAAAGTTTTGGCCTCATTTTGTGCGCAGCAAGCTTGATAAATGAGGCCCCAGGGCACTATATAAGAGCAGTGGGACAATGGGATTGTCTCCTGGACTGACTACAGAAAAAGAAGCCCGACGTAAGCCAACATTTCCAGCATGTCCTAATCTCGCCAGTTTTCAATTTCACATTTGTCATTGCCAATAAATGATCTCAACTTATACAGCGCTTTTCTACCTTCATCAGGCCCGAAGCGCTATAATAAATGCGTCATTATTTCATCAGTTAGAAACAACCTGATGTTAGACAAAGGTTCACTTACTCACGTGACAGCATAGGCAGTATGTCCAGGAGACAATCCTGTTGGGGCGAGTACATACCGGAGCGAGTACCACACAATGCTTCCACTTTTGGATATCAATCTCAATTCTTCCCCAATCTCCTCTACACTGCCATCTTCAGTGTGGTCTTCAGATGAGTCCTCCCTTGAATCAGAGCTTAATTTCATTTGGTCATTCTCTAAATCAGAATCCTCGTTTGTCTAATATTTTTCTCCTCATCCTCTCACCCAGAGTTCATGATCACATCCAAAGCCTCATGGTGCATCTTCAAATGTCTCCTAATTGTCCCACTGCTCTTATATAGTGCCCAGAGCTTGCTAAAGTTTTCTTTTAGATCAGACCAGTGTGGTTTCTTTATCCCTGACAGTTTCCACTGCTCACTTTCTGCAATCTTCCTCAGAGTTGGTCACATGAAGTTTTGAGCTGACAAGGCAAGTCACAGTAACATGACCAACTCTGCAGAAAGTGAGCAGTAGAAACGGTTAGGAATTTAAAACAAAAAACACTTGTCTGATCTAAAAGAAAACTTTTGCAAAAGACCAAATTAAGTTTTTTGAATAGTGCCCAGTTCACCTGTGAAACACTGTGGGAAAACCATAACACTACACGCTTTTGTTTACATTTTCTTACTGTTATTGCTGTTGTGTTTAGTTGTTTCTTCAAAGAGGAAAGGCTTTTGACGCCACACACCCCCAAATCCCCCCTCACTACACCACACCAACACCCTCCAAATGTTTATCTTATGCACAGTCATCCAACTCATATAAAAATGTGCCCACATTTGCAAACTGCTCCTGAGATAAAACCACAGAAGACAGAGTTTCTGTGGAACATTTGTGTTGATTTTCAATGGGATGACAGCATTTTGTTCATTTTAGTGTGGCTCTACAGAAACATTTAACTGTTTGTTTAGTTTAGTTTATTGTTTATTGAACAGGGACAGTGTACAAACCATTAGTCTTTACAAAGAAGAGATGATTTGTACCAGATTTAGCAAGTAGCTATTTTCCATCTGCAGTCCCTGGACAGGTGAGTACAAAAACATTACATCTATAAATCTATTAAAAACAAGGTTACTACATTGTGTGACCAACCCTTAGGACAAATGAACAAATGAAGCTCATTCAATTTGAATCACATTTATAAAGGTTATACAAGTATTACTGACTCTGCAAGAGCAAAATGAGGAGTTAAGAATGCATTTTGGCTCAGAGTTAAAATATAAAAATATGACATATATTTGGTATGTATGTGTCAAGCAGACAGATCTATGAGTCTGAGTTTTTAAAGTGTGAAAAATATGAAAGTATAGTGAATTTATAGCTGTTAAAGGTAGAGGCCCGTTTTGGTCCTTGGGGTGCTAAGTGTGATTTTTTTAATGAAATCTGTCACTACAGAAAAACAAAAACCTGTAAAAAATATTTTTACCACTAAACTTTGACCCATCCCAAGGCCCAATAAAAACACCTCATTCAATTTGGAATATTTCTATAGAAGTTATGCAATTATTTCTGCATTACAAACAGCAACAGTGGACTTTTGTGTGCATTTTGTCCAATAAAGGGTTAAAAATCATTAAAAATTTACAAATATTTGGTATGTATGCGTCAAGCACACGTAGTTCTATGATAGTTTAACTCAGAATGGTATAAAGCTTTTAGAGAGGAGCTTACCCCCTTACTTTTAATTGGGCACTTGAAAAAACTCTGATTCCTCCAAGCTGGAAAGAAGCGATCATATCATTAATACCTAAAGAAGGAAAGGATAGACTTGAATGTGGGTCATATGGGCCTATTTCAATCCTCAATGTTATCGTATTTACACCTCAATAATGTCTAAAAGAATGGAAATATTCTGCCAAATCTCATAAATAATGACCAAACAGGTTTTATAAACAGACAAAGGCCAACATTAGACGAACCCTCCATGTAATGAACCATATACAAAATGCAAAGAGAAAGCAATGATTATTAGTCTAGACGCCGAAAAGGCATTCGATTCAGTTAGTTGGTTATATTTATTCAAAGTGTTGAAAAAATTTCAAATAAGCGATTTGGTAATGTAACATCAAGGCTCTTTATGACAACCCAACGTCGAGAATAAGGATAAATGGATATCTAACAGACTCACTGACACTGGAAAGAGGAGTAAGGCAGGGATGTGCCAGGTCCCCTCTGCTCTTTGCTCTGTACTTTGAGCCGCTGGCTCAATATATTAGACAATCAAAATGATCAGTGGTATCACGATTAACAAAGTGGAGCATAAAATTGCGTGCTACGCAGATGACATAATTTTATTTCTAACCAAACCTGAAATATCAGTACCGGAACTGATGCACTTCCTTGACATTATGGGCCCAATGTCTGGTTACAAATTAAATATTGGAAAACTGAAACCCTCTCTTATTGGCAACCCCTAATCATTTTAAGAAGAAATATCCATTTAAATGGCATGCAGACTCACTTAAATATTTAGGCGTAACCCTCCATAAAGACTTATCGAACATTTTTGATAAGAATTATAACCACCTTTACTTAAATGTGAAAAAGATCTTGAAAAGTGGAATCTCATCCCATATCTTAGTCTAACAGCAAGGATTGAAACCATAAAGATGAACGTTTTACCCAGATTTCTTTACTTATTCCAGACTCTTCCAGTTCACATCCCAAACCACTTATTCGCTGAATGGGACAAAGCAATCTCCAGATTTATTTGGCAAGGACAGAAACCTCGTATCCGTTAGAAAACAATGCAGTTGTCAAAGAGAAGGGAGTCTGGGGTCTCCCTTGTCTCAAAAATTACTTCAGTTCAAGTTCGTACATTACTCTATTGGTGTGATCCAGAATATGTTGCTAAATGGAAGGATATAGAATGCAATGTGGTCTCAGATGTCCCGTTACAGGCCATACTGGCAGACACAAAACGACTTGAATCAACTGACAACTTGGGGAATATATGGGTAGAATCTGTATTTACAGTTTGGAAAGAGCTGTTGAAAACATAATTTGAAAAAGGATATTAAAATGCTGAGTTGGCTGGCATATGATCAAAACTTCATACCAAACGGCACTGACTCCACATTTAAGACTTGGATAAATAAACGTATTTTTCCAAATTGTAAATGATAATCAATTTGAAAGCTTGACACACTGCAACACAAATTTAACTTAGAGAAAGAAGACTTATCGATATTTACAAATACGGAATTATTATAATCAGGATATTAAACAAAATGCTTCTCATTACAATTAATTAGTTGAACTTTTTACCAAAGCATACAAATCACAACTTACAAGAGGAATAATATCAAAACTATACAAGAGTATTACTAACTTTAATAGTCACTCAACAAAACATATAATAATAAATGGAAAAGGAAGCAGGAATTATTATAACAGAAGGGGAGTGGGAATGCATATGCACATCTCAGTGGAGAAGTACAAAATCTCATACCTGGAAAGAATTCTGTTGGAAAGTGTAACACGTTTCTTTATAACACCCCAACAAGTAGGGCTGGGCAAAAATCGATTTCATCGATTTATCGATTTTGTAGCTTAAAACGATTTTTATTTTGCAAACGAGTTTTTTTCCACCACAGTTTTTACTGACTTTTTCGCATTTCGTCCTTGTGGGTTACCGTAGCGCGGTGTGAGACAGCCTCCTCCCCCGCGTAACACCATCAAAACAACAACATGCGCGATGGAAAGTGATTACAGAGATTAAGAATCTAATGATATGAATGGAGTATGTCCCTTAAGTTGCTCATATTTGCGAGGAAAAGGCTCAGGATTTGCATCTTGGATAAACTCTGACAAGTTGCACCACTGCCTTGCTAGCTAGCTAACTTCCCTAACTTTTAGCCTGACGCTAACAACACAGTGAAGAAAACCACAATGCAAACGCGGTTTAAGGCTAATAATAATAATAATAATAATAATATCCTTCTGATCTGGAGCGCTCACGTGAAGTCTCAGGACAAACTCATATACGTAGGGAGACAAACTCTCCCTCTCTCTGTCCCTCCTGCGTGTGTGTATCTGTGTGTGTGTGTATCTGTGCGCCTGCCCCGATCGGGAGAGAGAAGCGAGAACAGGGAAATAGTGGATCCTTTGAAAACTACAATAAATTTGACTCATGTTGCAGAGGCACATGTCCCAAACGCGTTAATACTCACAGGTCTATCCCCAGGCTCCTGACAATAAACAAGTAAACTGCACAGAGGCAGGTGAACTTACAGGAGCATTTTACTGTGATGGAGATGAAATAATATTGCTACAATTATCTGCACCTTCATCTTCTGTGTTCTTCCAGATAAAAGGTAGAGATTTAAGTGAATTTAGATGAAGAGAATAAAATAGCTGTATAATTAATTTGCCACATTGTCTAAAGGCTTTATTTTTTATAAGTATTTTGTCAGATGTATATCATATCACCCTGCCCTAATGCCAGAGGCTCATTTACTTTTTATTTTGGATTGTTTTACGCATTTTAACTCTTGAGGACAATCACTGCAATAAAGTGGCACTTTTGACAATATATCTGAATCTGATCTGTAGTCATTTTAAGTGCATTGGAAGAGAAAAGAGAAAAAATAAAATAAAAAAAATCAAATCTTTTTTTTTTCCAGGCAAATCGCCCAGCCCTACAACAAAGTGCACATTTTTCTCAAGGAAACTGTTGCTGCTGGAGAAATTGTGGTTCCCAGATAGCGCAACATTTCCATGTATTCTGGGATTGTCATATTCTACAAAAATACTGGTATGATGTTAATAATGCCATAAAGCATATTTTTCACACCAACATTCCCCTTGACTTTAAAACTATGTTTTTGGGTTATAAGAAGAAATGCAAACATTAGACGGGTATCTCTAGAATATTCTTTTGGCTGCAGCTAAAAAGCTATTACAAAAAAGTGGAGTACAGAAAGCACCAAATGTCCAAGATTGGGCCCACATAATGATGGGCATTTACAAAATGGAAAAGATAACTTTCATAGTGAACCTAAAGATGGATCTATGTTAAACACTGGGATAAGTGGGAAAGATATGCTAAACAGTATATGCCTGAGATTATATAAACTACTATTTGCTTTTGGCTGACAAGAGTAATACAGACCGATATGGATGCCTTTTGTTTTTATTTCATTTTATTTTTTAATACATAATTACTTGAATTAATCCCAATACTGATAATATGCTACTTTTGTTAACTCTCTGGGTGTTCAGTGGCTATTTTGTTTTTGTTTTGCATTTTATTTCTTATTTTTCCCTATTAAAAAAAAAGGGGATGGAGACAAACGGGTAATGTCCTTGAATATATCTGGCATATTTGTCTTTTTTTTTATAACAAATATGATTGTAGATTTACTATTTGGCAAATGTGCTTTGTACCGTCTCATATCTCTTAATAAAAACAGAATTGAAAAAAAAGAAAAAGAAAAGTCACTTGCATTTAATGCAAGAGACCTGGTGAAGATGCGGAACCTGGTAAGAGTTTGTCATGATCCAGACTGAAACAAGTACTGTACCAACATGGGCTGAGAGGGAACTCTGCCAGGAAGAACCTCTTACTCCAGAAGAATCATCAAAAGCCAGTTTTGAGTTTGCAAATAAACCCGACTACAGCATGTGCAGGGCGGGCTGCAAGTAAAATAGTTGGGAACCACTGGTCTACAGCTATACACACGTTGATGAGTGACATCGCTTGATCCTGAACTGGAGTTCTGTTTGACCAAGACCTCTCTTTTAAAACGCATATAAACCAGGCTTGTAAAATTGCGTTCTTTCACCTGCGCAACATTGCTAAAATACGAAACATCCTACCTAAAAGTGATGCAGAAAAACTTATTCATGCTTTTGTTTCATCAAGGCTGGACTACTGTAACTGCCTGCTAGCAGCGTGTCCTAAAAGTTCCCTAAAAAGTTTTCAATTAGTTCAAAATGCAGCTGCAAGATTGTTAACACGTACAAAAAGAAGAGAACACATTACACTTGTGATAAAGTCTCTCTATTGGCTTCCTATTAAATTTAGAATCAAATTTAAAATCCTGCTCCTCACATTTAAAGCCATAAAGGACGCCATCGTTCCATATCAGCCAACCAGAGCACTCCGCTCTCAAAACTCAGGGCTACTAGTGATTCCTCGAGTCTCCAAAATCACTGTAGGAGGAAGAGCCTTTAGCTACCAAGCTCCGGTTTTATGGAATAAACTTCCAGCTCACGTTAAAGAAGCAGACAGTCCCTACATTTAAGACTAGGCTCAAAACGTACCTCTTTGAATGAGCTTATGATCAGGTCAGTTAGGTAAAGCTCTAACCCACAGCCTGAAGTAAAGCTCTAACCCACAGCCTGAAGTAAAGCTCTAACCCACAGCCTGAAGTAAAGCTCTAACCCACAGCCTGAAGTAAAGCTGCCTTAGAAGAAACACTGCTGTGGGAAGTACGGTACACCGAGCGCCATCCTCTTCTTCTTACTGCAAACTTTCTCTTATTATGATACAATATTTATTTTATCTGTAGTCTGTTCATTACTATTCACATGGTGTCTCCTGTCCCACTCCCTCTTGGGAGTGCCTGTCTAGATCGAACGGAGGAACCCGGCTAAACGGAGGAACCCTGCCTACTGGATTGACAACAAGGACTGGACGATCTCGATCCTGGCCCGTCTGCTGAGGGACTCCATCGGCCCTGGGTCTCTATAGCCTGTCCGTCCATGGGAGTGGATCTCTCAATCTGTGGTTCTCCCAAGGTTTCTCTTTTCTCCCACTGGGTTTTTGAGTTTTTCCTTGCCGTGCTGGAGAGTCTAAGGACAGGGGACACCCGCGCCGCTCGTCGCCACCCACTGCTGACGCTTATTTGGACATTATGTTTGCCTGGATACTTGATTTAAATGTTGTAATCTGTAAAGCACTTTGTGATACCTTTGGTATGAAAAGCGCTTTATAAAGTTTGATTGATTGGAGGGCAAAAGGAAAGCGCAGGCCTTCGTACTCCATTATTACTTGAAAACTTCGGACAAGAGATCGTGCTAAATATGAATCAATGGAGTGAACACACAAACGCACCCCTGTACCTGTACAAACGCTCGAACAAACGAGTGTAAAATTTCATTGATTTAAGATCAGATTTAACATGAAGGAAGCAACAGCTAACAGTGATTAGGAGGAGACTGAATCAGCGTCCGTGCCATGAGTGAATTTGCTCACTTCACATTAGAGATAAGAAAATAAAACCTACTCCACATGCACAGACACAAAAAGTTAATACCATCAAGTGCCTAGTCGTGTCTGCTAAAGCCTGGCAGTAGATGTTCCCATCATGCTGTTCAAGTGAGGACAGTCCAGTCACATCAGGCTTTTGAAACAAGCACTTTCTAAATGCACAACAAGAGAACATTTTCTCCAAATTGTGGGAATGCTTTCATCTGCTTTCGGTGCTCCTTGGTGATTTTAATGATATTTAAGTGCCGATTATGATAATAAATTAATAGCCTAAATGTAATTGTTAGACTGGTTTAGGCAAAAATGTAGACTTGGACTGTTAGGTGCACAGAGGTTTTTTTTTGTTTTGGATCTGTAGTATTTGCCACGGATGAAATGGGCTTTTCTCTTGCAGCAGTCCGATTACACATTGAGTTGCCTTGTGTACGAAATGCGCAGTATCAAGTTGCCTTGCAGTAGCTCGTGATACTCGGCACAAAAATGCTCCAGATTAGTCGACTCCTTCAGTTTAAATTTGTTAGATGGTCTGTCAAGCGATTGTTTTGCCGGTGGATGTCTTAAAATGTTGTTCGAGATATTAACGAGGTTCTGAGTGGGCTGTGTTGATTGTAGAGCATTGAGGAGGCGAGCCTTTTTCCCCTCTGGCGTAGTGCGGGACAACCGACAGTAAACCACATTCAACGTGCGTATAGAGTGATGGGTTATAGGGACTTGGGTGGACATTTTTTTGTAATAACTCATAATCTCAGAACATCAAATGTGGAGACTAGCGGAGGCTCAAGCTCAGTTAGATAAGATGCAGAGCACTTGTAAACCGCAGTTCTGATCTTTCCACAGATTCTCGATTGGATTTAGGTCTGGACTTCGACTTGGCCATTCTAACACATGGATATTTTTTGTTTTCAACCATTCCATTGTTTCCCTGGCTTTATGTTTAGGGTCGTTATCTTGCTGAAAGGTGAACCTCCACCGCAGTTTCAAGTCTTTCAATGTTGCTTTCACGCCAAACAGCATTTTCCATTTAGGCCAAAAACAGACCTGCCAACATTGAACTTTTTTTTTTTTGCACAAAAAAAACAAAACAAAAATATAGCCGCAAGCGGCGATTATCGGCCCTCGCCGACCGCTCCTGCCTAAAACAAGGGGGCGCTTCGCGCCCTTTTGTCTCCCTCAATCTAAAATTATGGTATTGCTACTGCCTTTATGTTTGTTTTTAACTTTTTCCCAAGGGTCTTAGTTTTATGATTTTTGGAATGCGCTAACGCGCACTCCGCGCTCAATTTTGACATTATACAGAGAAAAATTTGTATCACACTATATCTGCAAACTGAAGCATATTTTTACATTTTACTTAGGGCTGCGGCTGTGCCGCAGAAAATCCACAAAGGTTACCCAAGTACTTTGGATAACCTTTGGTTCTCACTTCTCGCTGAATTATGGAGTTTAACATTTTTCCATCAGAATAAAATGGGACGTTCTGGTCATCGCTACGGCAACACCGTGAAAAATATGGCATGGGTGTAATTGACTTTTCTGATCGGAACGACCAAATAGAATTTTGTGCCAAATTATTTTAATTTTCGTAAAACTAAAATTTATACTCTCCATATAATTCCTATAGGGGGCGCTATCGCGCCTAATTTGAATTTTGCCAAATGAAAGTGTTTAGGACTGTGACTTTAACAACTGATAACAAAATGAGCGAAATCGGACTTCATATGTTCGAATGGGAGCCATTTTTTGTTTGCGAAAAATCTCAAAATACTTCGTACAGTTTGCGGCTTCGCCGCATAAACACCGTAAAACTTAGAAAAGTAATTTGGATAACTTTTAAAGTTCTACTTCTTAAGATTATTTTCCACCCAAAATTAGGTCGTTCGATAAACGCTCTAGGAGGAGATAGATTTTGTACAAAGTGAAAAATAAAGGTGGATTCCCGCTTCGCGGGCTTTCATCGAAAATGGCCGACACCCAATACACTGTAAACCCGAACAGCCATACAAACTCATAATTGTTTTAGGCACCTGACTCATAAACAGACAATTCGTTGACTGAATATTAATCTTTTGAGTACAAAATGTGATTGATTGAGATTTAAGTTGAATAAAGATAATGTTAGAAACTTCATTTCAAAACATTTGCGTTTTTTTGTCCATTCAACGTCATGACGTCACCAAACATTGTCTGCTTTTGACGCACTGAGTTTGAAAAAACAAGATGGCGGCCCGATGCGGAGAGGACCCGCTCTCGTCCAGAACAGAAATTTAAAACATTTAAACGTTTCTTTTGCTTATAATTGGCCACGCGATGTTTTTCTTCAGACTATAATAACGGTAAGGTTAAATTAGAGTCAAAGGAAGCCGTGTTCGGAGGGTCTGTGCTTTAGAACTAGCATAGCAAGTTTAAGGCTAACTTATCTCCACGGAAGGAGACACCGTCATCGTCACTGGTCTCCAAGCAGCAGCCCTTCTCATCTCGTGGTCTAATTTGGTAAGTAATTCATTTAACATTATGTAACGTTAAAGCTGTGCTGTGAGGTTGTTTAACCCATCGGTAATGAACCGCTGTAAGGTCCCTGGCCCAGGCGAGCAGCGAAGGGAACAGAACGGCTAGCTAGATTCGTGCCCTGCGTTTCTCTTCATTGTAAAGAACCGCGGAGCACGAATACAGTTGCAGTGAGTTTCGTACACTCCGCGCCCAGCGGCAGGTTTAGCGGAGGTACCGAGTCGGCTTCAGGTTTGAGCCGTGGCGGCTGCGGGTGACGGTGTGTTGAAACATGCGCCGAAACGGGGAGTCGGTCTGTCAGAACGGGGTCGTTGCGATATCTCTTCTTCTCATGACTAAGTGTAATGTAATAATAGTTGTATGAAAGTGCATAAATGGTGCAGTGAACGACAGAGACTAGGAAGGAGGAGATGAGAGAAGCGGTCTGCAGGACGAGCTCATTGGTACAATGACAATCAGGTTATTCTGGGGGCAGCCAAATCTTCTAAAAATACAAAATTCTTGTCTGCAATGAGCCAAAACCAATTCTTCTGTTTAGTCCTGGTTTAGTCCAGGTTTAGACGTTTTTGTTTAGTCGTTAATTTAGTTTAATTTACAGTTAAAAAAAAAAAAGAGCACTTTGAGGACATAGAAAATATGCTGTAAATTAACAATAATTAACAATGCATCAATAATTATTTCTATCATATTGAAATATTATGCCATCATATTGCCTTTGTGTGATTTTAGGTGAGAACAACAAATGACATGAAATGAGTTAGTGCTGTTCTTTTATATTGCATGCTAATTTCCCCCATGTCTTGCAGATCAAGGAAGTGCTTGGTTTAACTTCAAAAAGCACGAAGCACAATATTTTAAACTAATGTACCACGATATCCATATCTGGCTGTGCTGTGGTGGTTGTCAACATTGGCATGAAAAGAGTAAAACCTGGCCAGTGAATCTACATTCATATGAACTCAAGACTGCAAGAGAATAGAGGTAGAGGATCTCCTAATGCAATGGCCCTGCAGATCGATCACAGGTAACACATGTTCTTGTCCTTTCTGTTTGGTTATGTATCATACTTGTAATACATGTTCATGTATTTGTAGATACAGTCGGCTTCTCTCTGTTGCCCAGGCAAAAGTGCCCTTGGACCTGCTTTGGCCACACTGGGACAGGGAAATCCTGAACCTGAGAGAGGAGATGACCTGAAGTAATGAGGTACTGTTTTGAAAAAGTAACTATTACCAGCTTACTTTGGCACTTCAAACTATCAAAATACATCGCTCGTTACTTAAAGGATTGGCCACCGTTTTTACATACTGAGATATGTTCTTACCTTAGTTTAGACTAGTTGATGTGTACCTGTTTGGTCTTTGTGTGTGTGTGTGTGTGTGCTCAGTCACGCAAATGTTATCATTTAGCCTCTCCCAGCATAAGTATAGCGCCAAACTGGGGTAAAATTAGAAGCTACCAAGCTGTTAAACGTTTTCCATATTTAAATACAGTTACATGAAACATTACACGATCCAGGTCTAGTTACACAAAATTAAACATGTCGATTTTCTAAGCGGATAGCCTCACAATATAGTTCCCTGTTTTATCCGCTTATCTTTTTTGGTTCCTGGTCCATCTTCACTTCTCTCCTTTCCTCCTCCTTAGGTAGACTATGCCTAGTAGATTTTGAAGTTTTGTAGGTTTAAGAAAAGTATACAGTATGTACATTGCACACCATGGAAAGCTTACAGATCTGTTGTTTTTCTTTATGATTCATATTTACTTTTTTGTCATTAGGAAGATGGCAAAAGGAAGCCTTTGCGGAGTTTGCATCTACCTGAAGGAGGACGATACAGATTACTTTGAATGCTGAAATGTAAGTATATTTGTGCTTTGTAAATATTTTGGTGGGGCTTCATACATCGACAAAATGAATTTTCCCTGAAAATTCACTGAAATATGAACTGTTTAACTGGCACAATAATCACATGCATTTCAGAGCATGTTTGTGGAGGTATAAAGGCTCACGATTAAGAGCTGGGTAATTTGGCAAGAAACTTCACGCATGTAAAGGGCTTTAGGCCAAATGTAGGAATAAAAGCACTCTATAAATATTGCCCTTTTTTTTTTTACCATTTAAAATGTACATAAAGAGCAGAGACACACAGTCTTAACATGCATAAGGAATGCCAGAAGATGAAAATAATCTGGGGGGGTCCAAACTCAAATTGGGAGCTAAATCTGGAGAATACATGTGTAGTGTATTTTAACCTAAGATAATGACAGAACAGTCAGGTCTTTGCATTGTATATGTTTTTTGCTGTCCTTTTCTCATCTGCTTGCCTTATTTAGTCCCTTATTTTCTTCACTTATTGCCTAATTTCTTGCCCCAGTATTAATTACACAATTTGTATTTTGCAGCAAAATGGTGAAACAAATGTGGCTGATCGTCCCGTTGCCCTTCTCATTGCTTCTCCTGATTTCTTCACACCTGGGAACATCTAAAGGCTTTTTCAACGCTATAATATCCAGTCTGGAGTGGTCAAGCAGGTTCTGGCCGACATCAGGACACGTGTGTTTGGTGTGGACAGCACCATCGGCTACAGACAGCGGTTTGTGGAGGTCGGTGAAGCTAGTTTTGGCCGATTGCATTCGTCAAACTGGCATCTGTCGCCGCACCAGGAGAGGTTTGATTGGCCTAGTGTTACTGGCTTGTCACTGAATAAGCTGCAAAATGGAAGGAGAGTTTTATTGTTGTTATCGAACTCACAAAACTCCCTCGTTCTGATTTTGCCATACGTGCTACGCACTGTTTTATCAACTAGCTGGAAATGTATGAACTTCTCCGGGACTTTAAACTTTAAAATTAAAAAGGTGACTGGACTGAGAATCCAATTCACACGTCAGAGACGACCACCACAGAGCGTTTGAACGGGGACTGAGGCATTTTGTTTTCTATTTACAGCAAGACACACTACAAACATGCGCAGTTTGCGCATGTGCACTGTGCGGCGTTCTTGTTCTTGGGTTCATGTCGCTTCAACGTAGATGTTGCTCTTAGCTGGTGAGACAGGGCAGACGAGAGGAAACCTCAGCTTTATAGGTAGTTGCTGAAGGGAGCATTGCAATGAGTGTGAGTGAATGTCCAACTATGTCTGAAGTGATTTTGTTGTTGCTTTGTGATTAATATAGAGATTATGCATGGCTATGTCTGCAATGTTATTCTTTTGTTATACTTTGAATTGTTCCTCAATTTGAGGTTCCAGTTATATTTCAATAGAAATGGATTATGCATAACTTCTATTGAGTACCTGAAGAAAGTCGTTACCCTGTTTAACTTCATCTTAAAGATTGTGGTCAGCCTAGATGAACACAGCTCTGAAACAATGTCTGCTCTCCTTGATAAATGAGCACTTTCCACTTGGTTATCATACCTTGTTTTCTGTTTCGATTAAAATTATGCCAACTGAAAAACATTCACAACAGTTCTAAAGTTTTAAGGGTTTGAGTTATTACAGATTTTTGTTTGAGGGGTTCACTTAAAGCCACACTGCGTAGCATTTCATCCAATAAATAGAATAATATGCATTTATCTCATTACAGATATTGATATTGTTGAAAAATCTCAACAACAAAAAAAACCATTAATGGGAGCAGGGATGTCTCCAGCTTATCTCCATGGTGATGTTCACAAAAGCAGCCAAATATGAGTTTTGAATAGATTAGGTTCTCATCCAAATCCATTCTTTGATTACCGACTACATATTTGAAGCATTTACAGTGTCGAGTTGGTCATTAAGAGCATGTTTTGTATTGCTGACGACAGTGATCCAAAATGTTTCGCAGTGTGCCTTTTTAACAAGTTTATTAAGGTTATTTCATGCACTTTTCTCCTGATACAAATATTATACAGAGCGTTGATAGCTAATGCCGTATGCTTAAATTGCATTGTTATGGTAGAAATGTTATGTAATGTAAGGCAGTACATTTTTAATAAATGTCATTGTATGTATTCTTTGAATACATGTTTTTTGTATTTAATTATTGGTAGTATTTTTGTCTAAGTGGAGTCTGCTAAACTTATAAATTATAGGTGGAAATAGACATGCAAAAGTTAATATAATGAGTCTGCTAAACTTAAAAAAAATTAGGTGGAAATGGGTGCAAAAAGGTATTATATTGAGTCTGCTAAACCTTTAAATTTTAGGTTGAAATAGTCAGGAAAAAGTTAATGTAATGAGTGTGTTGAACTTTAAAATGTTAAGTTCAAATTGTCAAAAAAGTAATATGGATAAGTCTACTAAACTCAAAAAAGCTACGTTGGATGAGTGCACTGAACTTGTAGATATAGATTGGATATAACGTAAAAAATTTAATTCATTAACTCAAATTTTTTGTCGTAATAAAGTTTCCACAAAAGTTTTGAGTTCAATGAACTTGTTCGGGTTTACAGTGTATGGCGGACGGTGTTGCCGTAATAATATTTTTTGCTTAACTTGTCATGATGCACGTCTGTACCAATTTTATGATTCTACGACAAACTTCATTTTTGGCCAAGTCCTATCTCGCAATGTTAAAAAAAAACTGAGGTGGCGCTGTCGTGCCACTATTTTGAAATTAAAAATTTGGAAATAGTCAAAAGTTGCGTCGGATCGGGTATGAATTTTGGGCCAAAATCTGACTTTTCGTCGATGTTCACTGGGTGAAAATTGCGACTGCTAAAGAAAGAAAGAAAGAATAATATTCCCATACGAAAACAATGTTCCCGCTTACGCGGGTACCATAAACTATATATTTTCGGAAAGCGCTTGCGCATTCCTACCTCATGGTAGAGGTCCTGGGTCACTGACGGGCACGAAGTATGTACATGTATATGTATGTGCACGACAAGAGGAGTGTGTTAGTGAGTGTTTGAGAGGGGAGCGCTTCGCGCTCGTTTTGTGCGTTTTGTTCGCACTTTGGGGAGTGCGCTCCGCTTCGCTCCGCGCACTGTACAAATACAATGTTCGTTTTCTGATACATGTGCACGTGCACGGAACGTGCATGAGGAGAGGAGTGCGTTAGTGCATGTTTGAGAGGAGCCTAGCGCTTCGCGCTCGTTTTGTGCGCTCCGCTTCGCTCCGCGCACTCTATACGATTACAAGAGCCCCTTCGCCAGCCCTGATGGCGCTCGGGCCTAAAAAAAACCCGCGAACCCAGGGGGTGATGAACGCGTGAAGATTCAAGCCGAATATGTTGAGGCAATCTCTCCCGATAACAGTTTGTGGTTTCCAAGTGTTTAATATTGTTTACAAAGAACAAAGAGTCATGCATTCAGACATGCAAACACAGTGAAAAAGGTGACAGTTCACGGGGCCACGGCGGAACGCGCGGTTCGCTGGAATTTTTTAACAGGACACGTATAAAAGGATAAAGGATTTGTACATAATGTTAAATTCAAAATCAGGTCCTGTGCATCAGAAGATACCATCTTCTATTTGAATAATGTACATAAAAAAGGATAAAAAACATTACATTTTCGTTTTTGAAATATAGATTTTAAACTTTTATTGACTATTTACAGGAATAAGGCCCATACACTTACAGCATATGCCAACCATTACCATACAAAATAAAATGGTTTGTAAGCTACAGCTTACAAATGGTTTGGCATATTTTAATAGTTCCAAGTCCAAAGAGTGTAAACTTTGGTTCAGGTTCAGTAAACCTGTCAACGTTAAAATCTCTGATCAGCTGGAACCAGGCCAGAACAGCTCATATCTGTGAGCACCCAATGACCACACGGTCCACTTGGAGGTCAGCCCTCTCCTCTCCTCATTGACGGCAACCGCGCACTGAGCCATGGGCACTTGCCCGGTCAATTTGGCCTCACAGTAAATGATAGCTATCCGTTAGCTTTGTAGGTTTTAGCTTGTAGATGCTCACACGGCTATTGTCAAATATGAAAGCTACAGTCATCACAAAACTTGGATTAGTTTGGTGCACAGTTTCATGCATTAGCCGCTACCGCTAGCTACTAAGTGCAGTAAAAGTTCACATGTATACAGCGGTATAACTTTCACCTCAGCGTGCGATGTCTCATAGGGTTCATCGCCCTCAGTGCTTCTGTTGGAGCGGGGTTAGCGAGTAGAAGGGCTTACAGTCAGCCAGTGGATGCGGGCCGCTGTTGCGCTGCCCAGGTGAAGTGAGCAAGCAAGCGCGGGGCAGCGGGGCTCACTCAGCCTGGAGCTGGAGGCTCCTACGGCTGCAGCCACGTGGAAAGTGGCATATTTGACGTAACAGCACCAGTGAACTTTTACAAGCTTCAGCCTGTGCAGTTTACGCGTTACACGCGTACGCGCAGATCTCTGCTCAGCAGCAGAATGAACTTCAGTGACATCTTCATTATGCGTAGTTTAGAACATGAAATCGTACAAGCGTACTAGGAGGTCAAAATGCGTGTTCGCTACGCAAAATGCATACATGTTGGCAGGTCTGCAAAAAGTTCAATTTTGGTCTCATCTGACCAAAGCACCTTCTTCCACATGTTTGCTGTATCCCCATCTTGCTTCTGGCAAACAGCAAAACGGGACTTTTTGTGGTTTTCTTTTAAAAATGTCTGCTTCTAGCCACTCTGTCATAAAGGCCAGATCTGTGCAAGGTATGACTAATGGTGCGTACAGACCAAACCCTGACACGCCACCAACTTCCATGTTAACCCTATGTAGACGTGCTTTGACGCGCTTCGAAATGTAAGCAAAGATGTCCGCGCGTATGAAGCGTTGCAAATGCGAGCAGATGAGGATAAACCAATGGCCGCTGGCTGCTCTGCTTTGTGACCGCAACACTGGAGGCCGCCATTGCTCCTCCATTTCTGTAGTACCTCTATTTGGCTGCTAGGCCCCCATTGAAAAGCATTGGACTTTAGACACGTTAACAACTTTAATGCCTGGTTTCAATTTTTTCAACACTTAATATGGCTACATATTCCTCCTGACATAACGCTGGGTTAGTCAAAAAAATAGAAACCAGGCTGGTTTTCGAAATATTTTTTTTTTAATCTCCTACTTAACGGAGGTCGGATTGTTAGCATTGGAGCTGCGCGAGCTACACGTCACGCAAGGGCCGAGTCTACAGTGAGATCCCGCCCTTATGCCCTTATTAGGAACATGCTTCGTCAGAGCTGGGAAGGAGTGAGGAGGAGCCGTCTATTCTTTTTAACAGTCTATGGGATAAACGCGCGTCAAAGCCAGTGAGAACAGCGCGGTACAGGGCAGCGATGCCGCGCCCACTGCTTCATGCACTCAAGTAATCACAATCTACACGTGCGTTCATTTACGCCTTGTTAACCAATCAGGGACTGGGCTCAAATAGTGAGCACAAGCGTCACCCGTTACCTGGGTGCCAATAGTGATGTGTCGGTCGCGAACGAGCCGTCTCTTTTGAACGAGTCTTTACAGTGAACGATATGAACGGGTTCCCAGAGTTTTTTTTTTTTTTAATTCCTCTTTGGGGGAGGGGCGTCACTTTAGTTGTGCTTATTTTGCAAAACAAAAGTCACTGCTGGAGTGGGGCAGAGAGGAGTGGAGGATTGGCAGAGGGACAGTCATCTCCACCCCCCACGAGGAGCTCAAAGTGAGCATAAGGCAACAAGTTTGAGAAATAAAAGTCCTAATGAAATAATAAACACAGTTACAGAGGAGATCACGTTGAAGCTAAACACCTCTTTCACTTGTGTTGTTTTCTCCCCCCTTGTGCGAGGGAGAGAGGGAGAGGAGGAAAAGTTACATGAATGAAAGAATTGCTTTTAATCGGGCCGTGTGATTGTTTTTTTGTGATAAACTCCATAGAGGGAAATGTCGATGTTATATTGTGTGAAATAGTGGCATTTTCATTAAAATAAAGTCAATTCAGAGGGTATTTATTTACTTAACAAAAAAACAACCACCATCAAAGAGCCGTGTGTGTGTGTGAGGGGGGGTAGTTGCGCCCCTGACCTGCAGCATGGAGGAGAAGTTGATCATCGCGGTTTGCGCTCGGCCTGAGTTGTATGACACGCCTCCTAATTATGACGCTTGCAAAACTTCACGTGCCAGCAAACAGGCATTTCTCACGAGTGTGAAGCGGCAATGTTTGGTGTCCAACTAGAGACTGACGATGCGTGGACGCACGTTCAGTCTGAACGCACCTTAATAGTTGTTCTGTGTACGGTTTCCCCCACCTGAGCTGTAGCTCTCGGCAGTTCATCCACAGTCATCATTAGGAATGGGTACCGTTTGTTTTTTCCGATACCACTACTTTAACGATACCCGTTTTTCGGTGCTTTACGTTATTACCTCATGAGCTGCAGAGACAGACGCGTCATGACACGGTTTCTTTCAGACAAAATTTTCTAAAGACACTGCGCTTTGACGAAGCGAAAGCACTCCACACGTCAAACAGGTAGGCACTGAAGCTTATTGCTTCAGCCTACTCCATTTTGAGCATCCACAATTGTATACATTTTGAAAGCCAAAATGAATGTAAAATTGCTCAAAATAAACTAAGATCCTTACATGGTGTGAGCGCTCACTCTGCCACTAAAAATTTACCAAAACTGTACCAAAAATGTCTAATACAGAGTGAGCGCTCACTGTTCCACAAACAATCTTTGATATTCCCCTCGCTGCAGCTGCTTGTAAAAGTTGTAAACAGCACGTAAACTCAGCCTCCGTGGGTCTGTCGCTAAAGACGTCTTTTTGGTTGTCACTGCTCCGTTTTGTTTTTCAATTTGCCTATACACTCAAGTTTCTTATTCAGTCCTGGTTTATAACTGGTTTAGTTTAGCTCTGGGTTTTACAACCGGTGTATGTCCTGGTTTAGTCCTGGCTCAGTCCTGCCGCAGACCGCGGCTGAGCAATCTCTATTACAAGTGTATCAACTGTACAGTGGTCCCTCGCTATAACGCGGTTCACCTTTTGCGCCTCGCTGTCTCGGATTTATTTTTAGTACAATTTTGCATGCTTTTTTACAGCGTATGAACGCCATACGCTCATTGTGTTCTGGGTCCTGGTTGGCTAGTCGCAGAGTGAGCCTCCTCTGGCTGCAGAGAGGATCTCTGGACCGTAAACACATCAACGCACACCAGATTTGCAAGCAGCACAGGTCGGGCATGAGCGTGTCAGACTCCAGGGTTTCCCATTAATACATTAGTCTGTGGCGGCCCGCCATAGTCTATTTTTATCCACCACAGTCTCGATCTCCCCTCTCTTTCTCTGTCTGTCACCCAACATCTGCAGCAGAGGCCAGGTTTAACAGGACAAATAAGGAGCAGTGACCAGTGTTTCCCACACTGACTATTCTGTGGCGCACCACAGAATCAACACCACGCGCCACATATTGAGTTTCTTTTTTTTTTAACGCTATTTAAAACACGCATCGTATAGCACCGCCGCAGCGGTCAATTTGACTGATAGAAAGTCTCCCTACAAATCCTTTGGACTCGAGTTCATCTGGTTTTATCACAGACAGAGTCAGCGCAGCCTCGTGCAGCTGAATATGTTACGCGCAGCTCCAACGTCTTTCTGTCACCAGCGACGCTGAGCGTCTGCTCTCTCCCTTTTCCCTCAGCTCGCGCCAATTCTTCCAAAAGCTCATGGCGTTGCAGCCTCACAAGTTTTCGTCACAACCTTAATGCTTTCACAGGACGGAGAGCCATATTTATCCCACTGCTGAGCAGGAGGCGGACACAGGAGAGAAAGACACAATCTCTCCTGCGATCAAATGGCTGCGTTACATGCTGTAAAAACGTGACCCATAGTCTGTGCACGTGTTTCTCAGCGCGCTCCCCCCCTCGAAATACAGCTCGCTAAAGATTTAACACAGAAGACGCTAGTCATCTAATTAAATATGCATGCGCGATAGTCACGCGCAAACAGCATGGCTGTTTCTCCGTTCTAAACTTTAGTTCTCTCCCCTCCCTCTCTCTTGCCCTACACGAGGTGAGAGCTGCTCATGTTAGTCAGTGTTTTCTCTCTGCAGCATCAGGCTGAGGTTCCGAGTCTGTATCTGAGAGCAGCAGGGGCGGAGCTGAGAGAAGAATCAAGGGCCTGCGCCCTTGAAAGAAAACTGATCCATTACATTTAAAAAAAAAAAGCTGTACCCTATGTAAATTAACCAGAAATTATTCTTTTCACAGCAGCATAATAGCCAAAAATAGGTTTTTTTTATTAAAGTGCACCAGAATGCAGGAAAACGCATCTAAATTTAAAAAAAATCTCCCCCCCCCCCCCTTAAGGTGGCGCTCTCTGCCACCACAGTCTCCTTGAAATCTGTGGGAAACACAGACTCAGTGTTTACTTTTTTTGCACTTTTCCACGAAAATAAACAACGCTAGCATGTGGCGCTCGCCTCACCTAAACACTCGCCTTCAGAAACTGCTATGATAAAACTTTAGTCGTAGCTATGATTGTCTAAAGGCTCTTTTATACTTCAGCGACAGCTCCGCGTTTACGTGCTGGACGCACGTGGGAGCCAGTCAGGGAGTTCGCGACAGCTGCATCTGCTGCACAAGGTGACTCCGCGGCAAAGTGCTGCAGAACGCAAGTGCCGTGATTGGTTGATCCTTTCGCAAAACAAGGAAACACACAACTCCTTCAGTTTCCCTCTTTGAAGTTATTTTTCATTAATATATTGTTCCTATGATTTAGTGCTTTTGTGTTTTCACTTTTTATGCTATTAAAAAAATATTTAAAATAGACATCACAACGTGAACGCAGAGGAGCTACACGGAAGTTCGAACGATTCTGGCTTGCGTGAAGCGGACGGGGCTGCGGTGGGCGGGACCGGCCGCTCGACTAGAAAAGAGCCTTTAGTTTAAACAACTGCACAGCGGAGACGAGCGCAGCTCATGACGTTACCAACCCCACGTCTAATATGAATCTAAAAATCTTATAAGATAAAAAAAAGAGAAACAAAAATAAATACAATAAAAAAAAAGAAAATCGCACAGTGTTCACCAGGCATAAGGAAGAACCCGTGTAAACTAGTGAGAAAAGTATAAAGTGTGTGGTGAGGGGTTTAACAGCCTTAGAACATTATAATAATTGTAAAAGAAATAAAGCTTTGCAGATATAGTTTATTGCGGGTTATTTTTAGAACATAACCCCCACGATAAACGAGGGACCACTGTACTTTGCGAGATGTTCAAAGCTTCGGAAATCTTTTTATAACCCAACTTTATACTTTACGTTTATCCCAGACCTGTCTGGTGTGTTCTTGCACTTTATGATGCCGTCTGCTCCCCAATATTCTCTTAACAGTCCTCCATCACATGTCAACATGTGATCATTCAGAAATCATCATGCAACTTCTCAAGATAATTGGTTGCACTAAAAAGGAAAGCGGTATAGATATTTTTGCACACCCCACTTTTCAAATTTTACTCATTAAATTTTTTTTTTTTTTTTAAGTTCAAAATCATGTATACATTTCATTTTCCTTCACGAGTGTGTCAGTGTGCATCTTTCACGTAAAATTTAAACTAAATAGATTTACGTTTGGGTAATAGCGTGGCAAAATGTCGAAAAGTTAAAAGGGGTACGGATACTTTTTAAACCCACTGTAACTGAACATTAAAGCAAATGTAAATATGCCAGATTCTAGCCCTGGGCTGATTTCCATCTGTAGGCATGGCAGGTTGAGGTCACAGAACATGAAAAACGAACACCACATACAGGTGGACAGCACTTGAAATAAGGAAACTTACTTGAACTCCAATGGCACTTGTGAGCTTGAAAATGTAAAGACCGATATCCAGCAGCGGCTGCAAAACAACGCACGTGGTAATTATCATTCAATAAATGCTGGACTTTGCAGAAGAGGTGCAGCAAACTGTGCTTCTCAGTATACAGGCGGATTCACCTTGCTGAGGTTGGAGTAGAGGTCTACAATACTGTCACAGAACTTCTCCACGTCCTGTGTGAGCAGCTGGTCTACGTTGGCGATCCGGTTGTCCAGGTTTCCCATTTTGTAATAGGTGTACCCTCTGGGGGCCAGGGATAGAAACAAGTAAAAAGGTCAGGTTCTTCATCGTTGACACTTTAGTTAAACAATAAGGTAAATGCAGTGTACAAGTACGCCATAGATTACATGTGTGTAACAACAGGGTTTGACATCAAGCATTTTGAGCTACTTGGGCAAGTACCATTATCATACGTCTGATGAAGACCGATTAGAAAACTTTTTCTGATGGATCATTTTGGATCGCACCATGCTTCTTTTGTGCACCCTCGCCTTTATATGTAAATTATTGATCTGAGAGGTCAGGAAGTGCACACAGGGCTATGCAAAGAATATGGCAGTAAAAGTGGTACTTCTCCATGCAACAGATCAGTGCATTCTAGCCCGAGGAACTTCTTCTGAGATAGAAAAGTCGATACTCTGGCGAGAGACTTAGGATAGTGATAATATGTATGTCGACAAGTTTTCCATTCTGAGAGTCTCCACTAAAGCAGATCCTCCTCCCCACAGCAGTAGATGGAGGCATGTGTGTGGTACTCACTGGAGGTACTGGTCATACAGGTGCTTGGTGAGTCTCTCTCTAAATCGCAGCTTCAGCTCATTCAGGCCCAGCTTGAGGAAGTTGTTTACCAAGGCTATCTGCACACACACCACAGGGAAAATACCATCAATACTTCAATGGGGTAAGCAAACAAATAGGAAATACCGGAATAATCTTCCAATAAGCATAAACATGTAAAGTGTGAGACTCAAACTTACCACTGGCATGAATTTGATAAAGCTGAAGAGAAAAGTCTTGAAGTCTTTCATGGAGCGGCCAATAATTGCACTAGAGCAAAAACAAAGCAAAAGGTGATCACCAGGTGCAGCTTATATCAGTTGACCACTCACTCACTACATTCATCCCAAGCTTCAAGGGTGTTTCCAAACGGTCTCCCATCCAAGTACCAAACAGGCCTCTCTTGCTTAGCTTGTAGATCTGACGGGGTCGGGCAGAGCAAAGGTGGTATGGCCAAATGCATTGCTACTATTTTTTATTTAGAGCTGGAAAGTAGAAAAATAAATGTGAAGATGGGGCAGACAGAACAAACGGGTTCCCAGCACAAGCTCCTGTGGACTAAAAGTTGCCACTCCAGCTCGACAAGTCAAAGAGGGAACACGGAGCACAAGCTTTCACAGACCCGAGTCACGTAAAAGGAAGACAGTGTTGTACGCTGTCATGGCACACGCTGCCTTATCAATGCTACTGCTGGGGTTAAAAAGACCTGCAGGAAATTCTCAAACTTAAATGAGAATCCTGAATAAACGGTCTTCAAAATTGAGACTGATTATCTACTGGATGCTGTGGATGGTCTAGTCAGGGCATTAATCAAATCGGAACAATCTCATTTCAGATTGGTTTAAGTTGAATAAAACTGATACAAAATGACCACTATTATTATTCCCACCTGGACGGGGCCTTTCTGTGTGGAGTTTGCGTGTTCTCCCCGTGTCTGCGTAGGTTTCCTCCGGTTTCCCCTACCACCAAAAACATGTACAATAGGCCAGGATGAATGATGTGTGTGTGTGTGTGTGAATGCATGGAGATGGTCAGAGGGACCGTTGGTGCAGATGTGTGCAGTCGCGACAGCGCTTCTGTCAGTCTCCCCCAGGGGAAACTGAAGCTACTAACGTAGTTTACCACCACAGAGTATGGAGTGAATGTAAAACGCTCTCATGTAAAGCGCTTTGTGACCATGTCTGTGAAAGGAGCTTTATAAATAAAGATCTTCTATTATCAAATGAAGAGACTGAATCTCTTTTTTCTTTTGAAAATCTAAAAATGTGGACACAAGTTTGAATATTAACGTCAAATCAACAGATACTGATAATAATACTGTATGCTGTACCACTTTTTAATGAATAACTGTGGGGCAGTAGGAGTATGACAAAAGCCCAGGGGTTTTCCTTTTATTGCCCAGGGTCACCTTTAGGGCTGCAACAATTATTTTGGCAAGTGCTTAATCTGCAGATTATTTTTTACGATTAATCGCTTGGTTGTAAAAGGCGCATGAAAATTGTTTTTATTTGAAGATTTGTGGACACGGAGTAAAATTAAAGTTAATGTTTGTATGTGCTTTGAAGTCACTACAGCGGAACTTGGTTTGCTCAAAGCTGCACATGAACACAAGCACACGTTTCTGTGAACAAGCCATTCCTCATTTGAAAGCTAATAACCTCCAGAGTTCAAAGCTCTTTGGAAAGTTTATTTCCAAATGATCTGGCAACAATAAGTTAAGTTAATTCTGCTTTCTGATTGGATGATTGTCCTGAGGCATAGACGGATCATTTATGAAATTTAGAATGTAAAAAACGCTCTACACACTCAAAGTTTGAAAACAAAGTTTTTCATCAAAATACTAAATCTTCATGTCATTTTTTTCTGTATTCGAGTCTGCGTAAATCAGAAAACAATTATTTGATTACTAAAATAGTTGACAACTATTTCAATTAGTTGTCAATTAGTTGTTTCAGCCCTTGTCACCTTTCTATCAAGGTGCCGTTCTGGATCATCCACACGTCACAGTAGGTGCGGGTCAACAACATGCCAGCGATGAGGAGCAGGTACCCAGTCTGTGGAGAGACACAGCCGAGTTACACAGAGCTGCACATCATAAAGTTACTATCAGGATGGCCTTGGTGCTATCTGCTCTCTGAAGGCTCGAGCAGGGCAGTCACATGGGCACTCATGTGGACTTCTGGAACCAGGAGCCTGGGCCAAAGGTGACAGAGGGAACTGCAGTGGACAGGATTACCTCAAGTTTACCATCAGGGGTCAACATAGGCCATGGCAACAGAAACAGTGCATAGGAAAAGAGTCAGGTGTGCTTAGATTGATGCATCTTTTGTGATCATTATTTTGTCACATAGAAGTGGGGCGAGCCAATAATTGTCACTACACTGATACTCTTAAAAAATCATGACAGTGAAACTGAATGATCCTGCCATGATACAAGCATATCTCCATTTTACAGATTTGCCATTTCCAATCAGAACAAAGACAGTATTAACCGTCACAATCAGTGACCAGTGATTTGTTTAGGATTTTACTTCATATACTTCATTGTCTGTCTCCGAAGGTGACAGAAATTCATCTTCGACAGGCTGAAAAACATGCGCAGGCACACAGACACAAAAGCCCAAGGCACATTTAATAAACATAATAATGAACAGGACTATTATTTGCGGCTGTTCATGGTTGTGATTCCATTTGGGACAAATGACTTATGTTTTTGTTGGAGTGGATGTGAGGGGGTCCTCAGGGATCTGGGTGGCCTTCCTCAGCACTGAGCAACTGTACAGTTCAGACAGAGGGGTTTGAGCTGTGCCTGTGATTTTTGAGGCCCGACTGATGATGCAGGATTACATTTGTATTGGTCTATTACTGCATTTGTGTGCGTTTTTGTGTTGCTCTGAGACACGTCGAGTTGTCCATGACATAAACTTGAATTATTCTCAGACTTTGTAAACTGAAACAGAAGCACACCTCCAGACAGAAGACCCTCGGCACAATGATGCGCAGTAGCCGTAAGATCCGCAGGAAGAATGCCCAGTCCACAGCAGCTTTGTCCTTTCGCCCATCTTTCTGTAAATTAAAAGCACAATATTAAAATACTCTGGCATTCTGATCCAAAGTCGCTGTGAACACTTGGAGAACTGCGAAAGAAATGTGTCATGTCAGTATTCAAGCAGTGTTTATTGCAGGGAGGAGAAAGATAAGAAATTAGAATTATTCAGAATGATGTGGGAGAGATTTGGTGTTGATTAGCTACTCATTAAGATACGACCGCGGAGGGAGGAGGAAGAGTCTGCATTCAGCAGTGCATCTAAACCGCATCAGGCTGGCAACTTTCTGCCTTTTCTTGGTGTGTGTGCCTTCGTAGTAGAGACCCCCACACCGCCCCATCCTTGCTCGAGGTCTTCCAAATGCTGCCCGTCTTGATACTGGTAGGTCTTTCTGGACCGTGAATCAAGTGTTGAGTTAATGTCAGTCGATTGTCATTCCTCAACCCTCCTTCATTCACAATTATAAAACACACTATTCAAGAGAGAACCCATGAAGGCAGGTCAGTCTCCTCTTAAAAATGTTTTATGTTTATTTGGTAGGGACAGTGCAAGTTAATGAACAAGCCACACCGGATTGTAGCCTTGGGCTAATTTCCATCCGTCGTCCCCCATGCTCACTCTCAAACACACCTCATTCATCCTGGCCTATTGTACATGTTTTTAGTGGTAGGGGAAACCGGAGTACCCGGAGGAAACCTACGCAGACACGGGGAGAACATGCAAACTCCACACAGAAAGGCCCCGGCTTTGGTGGGAATCGAACCGGGACCTTCTAGCTGTGAAGCACGAGCGCTAACCGCTGTACTACCGTGCCGCCCAAATAATAAATAAATAAAAGGAGCAGCAACAAGCTTCCTCAGTCAATCAAAGCCCAAACCTAAAACATATAAATCCATACAAAAACCCATGAGATTAAAAAAAAAAAAAAAACTGTACCCTCCCCAGAGTGGAATGGCTCATTTCCTTGAGCAGGCTTTAAAGTTGTTTTTGACGTGTAAAGTCCCATTGGTTTTGACATTGAAGTGGCAGTTCCGAATTTACCCCTAACCACTAGGAGGTGGTATTGCAGCAATGTCAGCCCACTGGTTATACTAAATGTACAGTCCAAAAATACCCAGTAGGGATGGACAAAAAGTATTTGCTTGAAGTAAAATTTAACTCAAGTTTACCAAGGAGCAACCATCATAAAGATCGTTCTTCTCTCTGCTCCTTTTCATTCGCTAACTTCACTTAGCACTTAACTGAAGGATCTAGAGCATAGTGACATGCGGAGATGAGCTACAACCACAACATAACACATCCACAGAAACAGAATTGTCATCATGTCATCAGGCAACACAATCTCAGTGCAATTCTTGTTTGGACACATAATAGGTGTGTTTAAGATTAAGTGCACCTCGTCTGGATCATCGGGAAGACCAGGCGGTGGCGGCCGAGGGCGGAGAAAGGCGCCTGGAGTCAAGTCAGACACATCAAGAGAACAGAGAGAAGCCTCAGAGGTCACAGGCTGACGTTTTTTAGAAAGGGCCTGTGACTAAAAATTCATTTCAAAAGTTTGTCAATGCATTTTTGTTTCCCCCCCCACACCAGACATTCGTTTCACCATCAGAGCAAAGGATAGACTCTCCTCTTACAACCTATTGTATATTTAAATGTATATGATGGACAACATCCTCTGGACTTTCTGCCAAATATGAAGCATTTCTGCAGATCAAAGTAGCTCTCTGATGAGAAAGGAGCCGTGATGAAGCTGCGGACCGTCAGGGCAACACGTGTGATCAAAACAGAACTCAGACCCAATCGTCTGTCAGTCTGCTGTCAGAGCACGTGTTGCCCGCACTTTCATTTTCCATCATCCCTTACATCCCCAGGGAGTGAAAAGCAACTTGGTCCAACTGGCCCTGCCCCTGCAGCCGCCTCGCACTCACAAGAATACCGAATACATGTTGCGTCAGAGCAAGGCGGTAGCATCTTTGACACAAATCTGACCGGCATGCACCGCTCGCCTGCAGGCCCCTGCCAGGCTCATCTTAAACACACCTAATGTTGATGAACATGTGACTGCAAACAGGTAATGCACAGACTGAGACAGGTGTCAGGTGAAAGGTCAGCTCCTCAGGCATATGGTTCAAGTGCCAACACTTACCTCTGTGGTCTGGAGGAGCTCTGTGGATCCTTGTCTAAGAAAAAAAAAAGACAATAAGTCAAAGACATCTATAGCTTGAACTGAAATCAAATAATGACTACAGTCTGCTACAAGTACAGCTGCTCATACTTACAATACTGCATAGTTATGAACATTACATCAGACAAGGCATGGATAAAGTTTGACTCTGTTTTAGATGACCTCTCCGTTTCGAGCAAACAGGTTAGAATTAGCTTCTCTTATAGCTTTTCAATAACCTAACCATTTAGACTAGGGGTCGAAATAAGCCAATAATTGAAAAGGCTACAACTCAGTAACTCTCGGAGGTCATTGATTTAGCTACGAAGACTCCTGGTGTTTTAACTCTGAATTTCTCAAAAGAAGGTTACAAAATCAGGCTCAGATGGATGTAAATGTGCAAAGAAAGGACTAAATTGTAAACATGATATAATTGTTGAGCACCTGCCTGCATCCAACTTGTGTCAATCAGTGCAGCGCAGGCCAATGGGCGCTCATGTGTTCCTTTACCTGTGCCGTCTGCTCGCCCGTCGTCTCTGTTTGACTAAGTATAAAAGCAACAGTACTCCAGCTCCTATGGAAGAGTTTCTGACAGTCAAATATTTACTGATGGCCGCCATATTCCTGACACGAACGACCCACCGGTGAGTGTTAGCGGTGAGTGTTCAGAGGCAGACTCCACTTCCGCGTTTACGCTCTGCCCGCCGCGGATTGGACCACAGCTTTAAGGAGCACAACATAGAAATAACTCTAGATAGGACGGGTATAATATAATCAATGGGACGTGGCCATAGTAATCCATAATTTTTTACAAATATTTTAGATTTTTTTTGCCTATTAGTTTCTTTGCCATCATTTAGCATAGAGGATGTAACCTGAAAATAAAAACGATGACTCGCAAATTGTTGTTTGCATGTTTGCAATGTTTACATCAGTTAATATTCATCAATAGATACAAAATCTTGGACTAGTTTCCATCCGGTATGATTGTCACAACATTTATTAACCGCACGGACTACTTTTCTCTTTCTTACACGCACAAAAACGTTGTAGTTTTATGGAAATACCGTCCTCTCTAATTTGTTTACGCTGCTTTTCATTGCCGCGCCAGAACCGGAACCTGCTTTTGCCGCAAAGCATTACGGGAATTCAAAAGTGCCCTATGCCCCCACGGATCTAATATAAGTATGCCCCTGAAGTGCCCTTTCCCCTCCATACCTTATTTGTATTATAGTTTGTTTATCCAAAGCTTTGCCATGGTCCTTATCATTGGTTTTGTCCCAATAAGCCCTATTAGCTTATATTAATAATAAAACCCGAAATGAACATGCCCCTCGTTCTTCCTATCATTGTGAAGCAGAATTCACCAGCGGAAAGAAAATAATAATACAGTCATATGTTCTTGAAATACAATTATATCACAATCTGATTAGCATCTTATAAATTGTTACAACAATGTCTCATTCTCATCGTGTGTTTCCAATACGCCGCCCACCGGTCCTGCGCTATGGCAGATTAGTCTCAATTAATCTAAATGGCCGGCACATTTGTACGAGCAAAGGTTGGAATGTCTTGAGATGTTTATCTGTGAGCAGCTGAGAAGCCCCTGCTGTCCCGTGGTGAAGACCAATCATTCTACGGAGCATTGGCGCATCTAGTGGATTCATGTATTACCACTGAAGCCATTGCGATTGACTGCGGAATAGTTCTACTGCAGATGTTACTGAAAATCCTTGAAATGCTGTGAAACGGTTGAATACTTGATAAATCTTTGAAATTCCTGATGTCCTTGAAACTGTTGAAACTCCTAAAATCCTTGAAAGTGTTGAAACCTTGAAACTTCTGAAATTCTTGAAACTGTTGAATCACTGAAACTCCTGAATCCTTGAAACTGTTGAAACCTTGAAACTCCTGAAATTCTTTAAACTGTTGAAACTTTGAAACTCCCGAAATCCTTGAAACTGTCGAATATCTTTGAAACTCCTGAAACTCTTGAAAATGTCCTTGAAACTGTTTAAATTGCCCACACCGCTGAAATATTTGTTTCCAGTAACTATGACAACCTGGTCTGGATTTGGCCTGGCTTCTGTGGTTCGCCTCGATCTGATTTTGGTTCCGGTTACTATGGGACCCTGCTGAAAAACCAGCATAGACCAGCAAGGAAATCATGCTGGTCTATGCTGGTTTATGCTGGTCCATGGTGGTTTGGTGCTGGTTAATGCTGGTCTAGCTGGTGGGCACCAGCTAGACCAGCATTCACCAGTAAGACCAGCATTAGCCAACAGAAACCAGCACCAGACCAGCAAAGACCCCCACAAAACCAGCATGACCCCCAAAAAATATTCACTAACTTACCTCATCTTTCAGTTAGACATTTTGCATGCTTAGTAATGTAAATTGTATCTATTTTTGGTGCCAAACTTTGAAATGTGTCTATTTACTTTTCCTCCAGATTACAAAAATATAAACTGTATGTGTCAGGGCAATTAAATTGGTGAATCCTCAGATTCTGTTCCATACTGTTAACTTCAGTGTCATCTAAAGGTGTTGGACCAGTGATGGTGGATGACATGACTCAAATTAACAACATGTGCTTGTAAAAAATTAAATAAATAAAATAAATAAATAAAAATAAAGTTTTATGTTGAAAAACAAGTTAAAATGCTATATAAGCTAATATAAACTATTGCACAAATAAGTTACAATTCATAAATGTATTTCATATGTTAATTTACCCCTATTATTTTTTTAATGATAGTGTCTAAAGGAAGCTAAGTGCTTTTTAACAATGAAATGCAGGAGTTGTACCTTGGAGTGCCACAAGGGGGCGCACCGGTAATATGAGTCAGGGCCAGAGGGACGTAACGGCAGAATAAACCCTGCAGTAGAGGGCTGCGCAAAGCGAACTCGTCGTCTTCCTTGTTTCCTTCTCAGGTTGGTTAAATGTTCTTTGAATGTCATATAAACCATACTGCTGTTGAGTTAAGACCTTTGTGAAACATATGTGTAAAAGTGAATACTGAAGAAAGTCGACTCACTTGGTAAAATTAATTAGATTGTGAGCTCATGTAAAAGACGTTAAGCTAACGTTAGCGGCGCCACCATAGGGATCATAGTGCGCGTGCCCTTTTGAATTTAAGTTTTATGTTGGTTTATAGCAACTGTGTGCCAGTAGCCAATGTAATTGTTGTTCTGTACTTTTGTAAAAGATGTTATTAGCACTCAGTGCAGTCATTGAGCCCTGTAGAAGTTCAGTTCAGGCTCAAGTGTGATTTCTAGGCCGCCGTTAGAGACGCCGCCATATTGAAGCGTAGTAGATGTGTTATGCTGTTGCTAATGGTTACTGCAGTAGACCAAATGGGATTTTGTCTTTTGGTTTATTGAAAATGTGTAATTTGGACAATGTTGGATAATAAGCAAAGCAACATCAAATCACTTTATTGATTATTAGAAACTACAAAGAAGATGCTGTAAACTAAATTGTTCCATAAAATGTGAAGACTCTGCAGCAGAGCAATGCGCAAAGCGAACTCATAGTCTCTTGTTTCCTTCTCAGGGTTTAACAATATCACCCCTCTCGGGCGCACGCCAGGCGCGGGAGAGGGAACATACACAATGGAAAAAGATGGTATCTTTGAAAATCATTCCCCTTTTAACGCTGTGCTCCAGGCTTTTTAAGTGATGCTGGCCAACAAAAGTTCTTTAAAAAAAAAAAGTTTATAATTTTTTCCTCTTGTTTTCCTTTTTCTGTATTTTAGGTCAACAATTATTGTTGTTAAGGAGACGACAAAGAAAATTAAGAACACACAAAGTTCAAGAAGCAACTAATAATTACTGTACCAATATCCTGGAAATCAGTGGTGAGTAATGTACGTATTCTATCTCGCAACTTCTTAGTAGAATGGTAATTTCCCTTCTGAGCTGGCAACATGGCTCCCCCATTGTCATAGCATTTGTGCAGTAGTTTAGTTTAGTGTAATTTATGTGTTTATTTGGTGGGCAATTTTTGGTGCCAACCTTTTAACTTTTGTCTATTTACTTTTCCTCCAGATTACAAAAATATAAGCTGTATGTGTCAGGACAACTTCAGATGGTGAAACCTCAGGTTCTGGTCCATACTGTAGCCATTAACTTCAATGTCATCTAAAGGTGTTGGACCAGTGATGGTGTAGTAGAATTATGTGAGTTTTGATCACAAAAACGTTAAGGCCTACTGTTCTTGGTATATTACAAAGACACAATTCTCACATTATTTCTGGTATATTTTTGTTAGATCAATCGGAGGAGAGATCATTATCAGGAAAGATGTCTGAATTAGATTAAAAGCAACAACTGAGATTCCATGTTTGCAAAGAGAGGCTGTATGGAGTTGAGCGGTCCACAGATCCCAGAGCAGCATTTAACTCAACAAAAGCTCAAACACTCAAAGGTATGAACTCAAAGGTATGAACTATACGTTAATCTCTATACACCAGATGCGGTGTTACTAGATATAGACTTTAGCACTATTAGTATTACTTCAGACAAAAACTATACCTTAAACATAGCTGGTTCAACATCTTTCTCAGTGTATTCAAACAGAGAAAATTTGTCTGGTGCTGCTTGTTTGAATTTAAGATTGAGTTTCATTGATTCGACAACAACAAAGTCACCTTGGGGCCAATGTTGATAGTATTATTATGATAGTATTATATGAATAATTTTACTGAAAGTCTAATATCATCTTTTCTACCAATTAAACATGTACATTCACCTCTGAGTTGTGTTGTGAGAATATGTTACTTAGATGCCTGTATTTTTAGGCTTCAGAGAGTGCGTTGGACAACCAAGAATAGTAGGACCAGCTGGGATCAAGTTGGAGGACTTATAACTGATAAAATATGGACTGACAATGGCAACATTTCAGGTAAGATGCTTGGGTTATAAAATGAATATTACAGAAACATGTCATGAATAATATAGGTGCTATGACTATGAAGTAAAACCTTGAGCTTTGGACATACAGCAAACAACAGCACTTAAAACATTTTTTTTCTGTACATTTCTTCACCTGCTTTGGTGTAATTAACAGATCGGAACTTAAATAATGACTTCAAATTACCTCTTAACCAAGTTGTAACTTTTGCTAATTGTAAGAAACATACGACAAACATAAATGTTTTTTGTTTGTGTGTGTTTGTAATATAAAGCAGGGGCGGACCGGCTATATGTCTGTTCTGGAAGAGCACAGAACAGGTGGGGGGGCCATCTCGCCCAGCCCTGCAGTTGCACAGCGGAGAAACAGAAAGAAGTAGAGAAACTGCAAGCTCGTTGTGTGACTACTCTGCAGTCATCTGATGACCTAATAGAGACTTGGGAAGAGTGTACGAAGCAGGCAGTCAGAGGTGTAAAACACTGTTTACTAGTGGCAGCAGGGCGCCACTGACACCAAAACTACAGCACAAGAAAGAAGATGCAGCTGTTGATCCAGGGCACATTAGCATATCAGACACTGCACAGGGACAGTCAGAAGAACATGTGGAAGTTCTACCTCAGATGATCTCTATGTAGAGAGCAAACGGTGAGCAACGATGTAAGCCACACACACAGCAGGGCTTGATTAAAATAAATTGAAGGGAGTTGTTAGCTATAAGATTTCCAAACACAACATACTTAAAACCAGGTCATTATACCATCTGGTTTTGCAGTATGGCATGTTTCCATGTAGCCATTTGATTTGTGTAAAACATTGTGTCTGAGAGGATATGAAGGTGCAATTAGTTTGAAACTATTTAAAAACATAATTTTGGTATTTTATTTATTTAACAGCTCTGTTGTTGTTAATTAGTGACACACCAATTGCGGAATGAAGATTTTCATAAATTGATGTTCAAAATGCCTTAATGAAAGCTCACAATTATGCTAATTTGGGCCTGGCTACTCATAGTTTCACACTTTATTATTTATTTTAATATTTGAACAGAAAATATACGTATCATGCAGTTTTTTGAAGATACATGTTGCTATTACTGACTATGGACCAGCATATTCGCTGCTCACAAAATGTGTCCTTTGGAGTATTTGAATGGAGTTTAATGGGATTTAGCAGCTGCAGATTAGTGTCAGTGTCTGCACACCTCAGACAATTTTCTATTTTGAAAGATTTTAGTCATAAGGTTCAGATTTTTGTATATTGTACGTTGTGTTCTGCTTTTTTTGGTAGTATTTGTTTTGTAAATGTAGAAATGTCTGTGAAGACACAATTCCATGGCTCAATAAACTATAGTCTACAGACTGAGGTGTTATAATATTCATTCTCCCATTTCATGTCATTTTAATATAGTGTTATATTAAATTAATTTTCACAATATACATCTGATTTTTCCTTGAAAATGTGCATGCGTATGTAAAAAAAAAAAAAAAAAGTTTGATAAGGTGTGCATTACAATGGATGCTGGATGAACACAACATAAGCTGGTCTATGCTGGACCAGCAACACAGCAACATAAGCTGGTCTATGCTGGACCAGCAACACCAGCAACATAAGCTGGTCTATGCTGGACCAGCAACATAAGCTGGTCTATGCTGGACCAGCAACACCAGCAACATAAGCTGGTCTATGCTGGACCAGCAACACCAGCAACATAAGCTGGTCTATGCTGGACCAGCACCAAAACACAACTTATGCTGGTCTTGCTGGAATGACCACTGCTGGTCTTTGCTGGTACCAGCTATGCTGGTCCATGCTGGTTTTTACAGCAGGGGAGCCTGGTTTGGACTTAGCCCAGCTTCTGTGGTTCGGCCTTGATCTGCTTTTGGTTCTATGGCAAATTGGTCTGCTCTTGGTTTGGCTCTGGGTCTTGGTCTAGGTTCGGGTCTTGGTCTGGAACTTGGATCGGGTCTTGGTTTGGCTCTTGGTCTGGGTTCGGGTCTTGGTCTGGACTTGGCCCACCTTTTGTGGTCCGCCTTGATCTGATTTTGGTTCCGGTAACTATAGTAACCTGGTCAGGGACTTGGTCTGGTCCTGGTCTGAGACGTGGTCTGGATGTTGGCCTGGGTCTTAGTTTGGGTCTTGGTCCAGGTCTGACTCTGAGACTTGGTTCGGGTCTTGGTCTGGGTCTTGGTTTGGCTTTTGTGGTTCGCCTTGATATGTTTTGGTTCTGGTAACTATGGCAACCTGGTCTGGGTCTTGGTTTGGGTCTGGGTCTTGGTTCGGGTCTTAGTCTCGGTCTTGCTTCGGGTCTGGGTCTTGGTTTGGATCTTGGTGAGGGTCTTGGCCTGGGTCTTAGTTTGGGTCTTGGTCTTGGTCTGGGTCTTGGTTCGGGTCTCGGTCTGGGTCTTGGTTCGGATCTTGGTCTGGGTCTCGGTCTAAGGTCTTGGTTCGGGTCTTGGTCAGGGTCTTAGTCTGGGTCTTAGTTTGGGTCTTGATCTCGGTCTGGGTCTTAGTTTGGGTCTTGGTCTTGGTCTGGGTCTGGGTCTTGGTTCGGGTCTTGGTTCGGATCTTGGTCTGGTCCCGGTCTGGGTCTTGGTTCGGGTCTTGGTTCGGATCTTGGTCTGGGTCCGGTCTGGGTCTTGGTTCGGGTCCTGGTCTGGGTCTTTGTTCCTGTCCTTGAAACTGCTGAAATCCTTGAAAATGTCCTTGAAACGGTTGAAATCCCCATTTAGTTGTTGTATTATAGTGCTTTTATTGTGAAAATCCCCTTTTAGTTGTATTATAGTGCTTTTATTGTGAAAATCCCTATGTAATTGTATTATAGTGCTTTTATTGTGAAAATCCCTATTTAGTTGTATTATAGTGCTTTTATTGTGAAAATCCCTATTTAGTTGTATTATAGTGCTTTTATTGTGAAAATCCCTATTTAGTTGTATTATAGTGCTTTTATTGTGAAAATCCCATTTAGTTGTATTATAGTGCTTTTATTGTGAAAATCCCCATTTAGTTGTATTATAGTGCTTTTATTGTGAAAATCCCCATTTAGTTGTATTATAGTGCTTTTATTGTGAAATCCCTATTTAGTTGTATTATACTGCTTACATGCAAAATTCCATATAAAGTTGTATTATATAGGTTTCATTGCGAAAATCCCTATTTAGTTGCATAATTGTGTTGTAATTGCAAAAAATCCCTATATTGTTGCAGAAACTGTACAAACTGTTGAAATTGCGTAGTATTTGAAGCTCCTGAAATCCTTGAAACTGTTGAAACCTTGAAACTGCTGAAATCTTTGAAATTCCTCAAGTCCTTGAAACTGTTGAAACCTTGAAACTGCTGAAGTCCTTGGTTTCAAACTGCTGAAGTCCTTGAAACTCCTGAAATCCTTAAAACTGTTGAATCCTTAAAACTGTTTAAGTCGTTGAAACTGCTGAAATTGCTTGCAAAAAATCCCTATATTGTTGCAGAAACTGTACAAACTGTTGAAATTGCGTAGTATTTGAAGCTACTGAATCCTTGAAACTGTTGAAACCTTGAAACTGCTGAAATCCTTGAAATTCCTCAAGTCCTTGAAACTGTTGAAACCTTGAAACTGCTGAAGGTCAATCTCCATGGCTGACGCCATGGAGATTGACTGTCCTTGAAACTGCTGAAGTCCTTGGTTTCAAACTGCTGAAGTCCTTGAAACTCCTGAAATCCTTGAAACTGTTGAAACCTTGAAATTGCTGAAGTCCTTGAAACTCCTGAAATCCTTAAAACTGTTGAACTGGTGAAGTCTTTGAAACTGCTGAAATGGCTTTAGCTGTAGAAATGGCTGAAAGGCCTGAATGTGCCTGAAGTCCTATTAAAATGCATGGGCCTATTAAAATGAATGGCAGAATTCTCAATACAAATGAATGGCAGAATTCCCAAGCCGGTAGAAAAAAAACGGAAAACTGCAGAACTCTAATTTTTCTGAAAACTGACAAGTTGCGGAAGCTGAACATGCACAAACTGCAGAAATTGCTGAAAATGTGGAATAAAATGCTGAAAACCATGAATATGCGGAAGCCCCATTATAAGTCAATGGAAAAAATTGACCGATTTTTGGCCGATTGCGGAAAAATCGGAAATCGCTGAATTCCCAAAAGTAATAGCATAATTCTCTTGAACATGCTGAACGTTTTGATGTATAACTTGTTGAAATTGCTGAAAATGTGAAAGCTGTGAAAAGTGCCGAAAAACTGGAAAAAGATATAAGTGGAACTAGAAATGCAGCAATAGCTGCGCCATTGCGATTGACTGCGGAACTGCGGGAATCGAATGCAGAAATTGCAGAAATTGCAGAAATTGGTTAATTTGCATAATCTAATGTTCATAAACTGGTAAAATGCATAAACTGGATAAATTGCAGAAAAACTGCAAAATGCATAAATTGGTTAATTTGCATAATCTAATTTGCATAAACAGGTAAAATGCATGAACAGTTTAAATTGCACAAACTGTTATGTTGCATAAACTGGTTAAATTGCAAAAAAACTGTAAAATGCATAAATTGGTAATTTGCATCATCTAATTTGCATAAACCAGCAAAATGCATAAACTTTCATGTTGCATGAACTTAAGATTGCATAAACTGGTTAAATTGCAAAAAACTGTAAAATTCATAAATTGGTTAATTTGCATAATCTAATTTGCATAAACCGGTAAAATGCATGAACAGTTTAAATTGCACAAACTGTTATGTTGCATAAACTGGTTAAATTGCAAAAAAAACGGTAAAATGCATTAATTGGTTAATTTGCATAAATTATATAAACTGCATTAACTGTTTAAATTTCATGAATCCTAAATGGCATAAACTGTTCTGTTGCATAAACTGGTTAAAATGCATAAACTGGTTAAATTCCATAAAGTGGTTAATTTGCATAAATTGTTTATATTGCATACACTTTTTAAATTCCATAAACTGGTCAAACTGTTGAAATCGCCTAAATGCTGAAATTGCAGAAGCTGCACAAATGGCTGAAAGACATGGAGTGCCAGAAATCCTATTAAAATGCATTGGCCCCATACACACTAATGGGCCACATACACACCAATGCAAAAAATTCAAATTCCTGTAGAAAAAAACTGGAAAACTGCAGAAGGCCAATTTTTTCTCAAAACCCACAAGTTGCGGAAGCTGAACATGCACAAATTGCAGAAATTGCAGAAATTTCGGAAAAAAATGCGGAAAAGCATGAATTTGCGGGAGCCCCATTATGCGTCAATGGGAAAAATGTTCGGTATTTGCGGAAAGTTCCGCAGTCAATCAATTAAGGCATCAAAAAGAAAACCCGTAGTACTCCGGTATGGCCGTGTGTAGTGGCTGTGTGGGTCATGACTGAAATGACTTGATCTCAATCAGACACAAGTTTCCTGTGCAGGCACACTGGTCTTTTGAAGTGCTGTGAGTACTATATTTCTAATGCCACAAATGCAACAAAAATCTTGGCATGTTTCATTTTGTAAACTTTTAATCAAACAGAGAAATTAGGGAGATTTTGATACTCAAAACTAAATCAGACTCAAGTTCAACTGGCAACTTTTGAGTAAAAGATTGTGTCAAATTTCAGTCAGAACTGCAGCTGAGTTCGATTTAGACCAGAGTCTCATTGAGTGGGTTCTGTCTCTAAGAAAAAAAAAGATTGTAAGAAATGTAGATTTAATGCCAGTTTGAATCCAATTTAATGCTTTTTGAATCTAAGGACTTCGTTTTAGCAGAATTCCTTGAAGAACTTTTATTGCTTTTTAATCCCCTGCGGAAGCCCTGCCATGTTCATCAGCACATTTGAATAAGGCATAAGAAAATCAAATGTAAAATTCGAGTTTGCACGAGGTTGGCAGCAGCGGCAAAAGTGAGCGCCCTGCCCAGACTGATATCCCCGTGTATAAAATAAACAGATGGGGATCATTCTAGATGTCAGGCTAATCCTGAGCATGTAGAGTATCATGAGGAAGAACTTAATTTTCATCAACCTGGGTGTTGCCACATTTTTGAAGCGTTTTTGCTGTGTTTTCATTGCTTTTTCATCGCGTTTTTGTAATTTGGATTTGCATTGTTTTTGTTTGCTTTTTCATCCTCGTTTTGGTGCTATATTGACGCTTTTTTTCAAGAAGTTTTTAGATTTTGCTAGGGCCAAACTGGAGAAAATGTGCTCATGGACCCTAAGCCTAACTTCATGTAGGTTTTTTAAAATATTAAACATAATGGGCGAGAGGTCTGCCCAAAAAAGTAATATTATTATTTTCTTTGAGCCTTCTTTATGCATTATGTAGCTTTTATTTAGTTTATCAGCTTATCAGTCCAATCGCTCAACTGAAGATGCCATCTCCACTGCGCTTCATTCAGCCCTCACTCACCTTGAAACAAAGGACTCTTACGTTAGAATGCTGTTTTTAGACTTTAGCTCAGCATTCAACACTATAATCCCACAGCAGCTAATACACAAACTGCTCCACCTGGGGATCAACACATCACTGTGCAACTGGCTGCTGGACTTTCTGACGGGGAGACCACAGGCTGTACGTGTTGGCGGAAAGTCCTCCAGAACCATCACACTGAACACGGGGTCTCCCCAAGGCTGTGTGCTGAGCCCCCTCCTGTTCACTCTGCTGACCCATGACTGCGCTCCAAAGTACGACTCAAACCTCTTCATCAAGTTTGCAGACGACACAACAGTGGTGGGTCCAGCATGCTCCTCTAACAATCAACGGTGCTGCAGTGGAGAGGGTGACCAGCACTAAGTTCCTGGGTGTGCACATCACAGAGAACCTTTCCTGGACCATGCACACTACATGACTGGTCAAGAAAAGTAATCAGCATCTCTACTTTCTCCACAAGTTAAGAAGAGCCAGAGTCCCAGCCTCCGTTATGTGCAACTTCTACAGAGGGACTATAGAGAGCATCCTGACCAGCTCCATCACTGTGTGGTTCTTCTACAGAGGGACTATAGAGAGCGTCCTGACCAGCTCCATCACTGTGTGGCACTTCTACAGAGGGACACTATAGAGAGCGTCCTGACCAGCTCCATCACTGTGTGGCTCTTCTACAGAGGGACTATAGAGAGCATCCTGACCAGCTCCATCACTGTGTGGTTCTTCTACAGAGGGACTATAGAGAGCATCCTGACCAGCTCCATCACTGTGTGGTTCTTCTACAGAGGGACTATGAGAGCATCCTGACCAGCTCCATCACTGTGTGGTTCTTCTACAGAGGGACTATTGAGAGCATCCTGACCAGCTCCATCACTGTGTGGTTCTTCTACAGAGGGACTATAGGGAGCATCCTGACCAGCTCCATCACTGTGTGGTTCTTCTACAGAGGGACTATAGGGAGCATCCTGACCAGCTCCATCACTGTGTGGTTCTTCTACAGAGGGACTATAGAGAGCATCCTGACCAGCTCCATCACTGTGTGGTTCTTCTACAGAGGGACTATAGAGAGCATCCTGACCAGCTCCATCACTGTGTGGTACTTCTACAGAGGGACTATAGAGAGCATCCTGACCAGCTCCATCACTGTGTGGTTCTTCTACAGAGGGACTATAGAGAGCATCCTGACCAGCTCCATCACTGTGTGGCTCTTCTACAGAGGGACTATAGAGAGCATCCTGACCAGCTCCATCACTGTGTGTACTTCTACAGAGGGACTATAGAGAGCATCCTGACCAGCTCCATCACTGTGTGGTACTTCTACAGAGGGACTATAGAGAGCATCCTGACCAGCTCCATCACTGTGTGGTTCTTCTACAGAGGGACTATAGAGAGCATCCTGACCAGCTCCATCACTGTGTGGCACGGCGCCAGCACTGCCTCCTGCAGAAGGAGCCTCCAGCGCATCGTGAGAGCAGAGAAGAGGATCTGTAGAGCCCCTCTCCCCTCCATTAAGGACATGTACTCCACCCATCTCACCCGCAAAGCCGTCAGAATCACCAGGGCCCCCACACACCCATCACACAGTCTCTTCAAAGTAATGCCTTCAGGGAGGAGACTGCGGAATCTACGGGCCAGGTCCAGTCGACTTAAAAACAGTTTTATACACAAGGCCATCGGGAAGCTGAACTCCCTGCCCTCCCTCCCACCCCTCTTCCTCCACCCCCCTTCCTCCACCCCCCAGCTCCACAATCAAGGATGAGTGAAGGCGCGTGAAGTTTTGCAAGCGTCATAAATGGGGGGCGTATCTGGACGCCGGTTGTTGACACAGGTAAACATGGCGGAACTTAACGACATTCAGAGAATCGCTGCGTTGTATATACTATGGAGAGGCGATCAGCGGCGCCATCACGGCCGCAGACGTATATATGGGTCCGCCCGATCCTCCAGCGGCGTTCCCAGTTTGGAGAGTACCACCATTTGGTCCAGGAGCTACGGCTGGATGACGGCGCCTTTCAGCGGCACTTCCATCTCTCCCGGGCCCAGTTCGATGACCTGCTGTCACGCATTGGGGCACAGATCACTCTCCTGGACACCAACTACAGGCGCTCCATCCCTGCTGGAGAGCGCCTGTGCATCTGTCTTCGGTCAGTGAGTATTTCATCACAGTGTGGGTCTCTATCAAACACACCAGTCCTGTCAAATAAATTGCTGCCATAGCCGACAACTTCAAATCAAGTGTATTAATATTCTGCAATTGTTTTGAATACACGTGTGCCAAGGAGGGATAGCTCATATTTGCCTTTCTGTTTGCAGACTTTTACGTCCCATAGGCTATATATTTACACAGGTTCATGTTAGGTCACATGTGTGTGGCCTACATAAAGTTCATACCAGACCGCCAAGGAATATTATGATATATACTTGAGTAAAGAAAGTAATTTGTCTGTAATTCGTGACACATTACATTTTTGTAATTCATGTCAATAGCATTACCTTTGGAAATATTAGGTTACACTGTATTGTTTTAGTAAGTGACACTGATCACTCAAAATAAATGTGACCCGATCGCTTAAACAGTTATTCAATAATAGTCATAGTAGTGACTGTGACTACTCAAGTAGGATCGTCAAGAAATTGTTCAGTCGTGATCAATAATTTGGGTTACTATTTACTGTGGACAATTTATTTTCAAATCATGTAACACGATAATAATGCCTGTGTTACCCATCTCTGTTATTTATTTGGCCAGCGTGAAATAAAGTAATAAACAATGTCTATATGAAAATATCAGCTTTGTCTATAATGTTGGGTTAGCGCCCCCTAGTGTCAGGCCATAGATACTGTAGATGAAGTAACTTGATCTGACAAATGATCTGCAGTTAATTTTCATCTCCAATTTATGTACACAATAAGCATCATAAATCAGGCAAATGTGATGCTTCATACACATACAACTTTTTCTAGGCCTCAGGCTTGGAAAGCCTACATTGCTTAAACAGTGACTTTGTGATGTTTTTCTGTAAAGCACTTTGTAACTGCTGTTTAGAAAAGTGCAATACAAAAATGTTTGTGATTATTATGATCATTATTATTATTAAGTAAATGCAAACAACTACAGAAACAAAGAATACAAGGGGAAAAGGCCCGAAGCTCCATTATTGTAATGTATTTAGTTAACATATCATATTTGGTAACCTACAGTATATGGTAAATTGTAAATGGACTCAACTTGTACAGCGCTTTTCTACCTTTATCAGGCCCAAAGCGCTTTACAGTAAGGAACCAGTCACCCATTCACACTCATTCATACACCAGTGTACACAGACACTGGAGGCCGTATATAATTCCAATAATGCCTTTATCATCACTAAACCTCAATTCTAATGTCATTCTGCTTTATTCCTAATTGTAGGTATCTTGCCACTGGGGACTCCTACCGGACAATTGCTGACAGTTACCGGGTGGGCGTTTCCACTGTCTCCAGTATTGTTCCTCAGGTGGCGGCTGCCATCTGGGACTGCCTTGTGGGGGAGTTCATGGCTGTACCCTCAACTGAAGACTGGCGGGTCATAGCAGAGGAGTTTGAACAGCGGTGGAACTTCCCTCTGTGCTGTGGAGCAGTGGACGGCAAGCACGTCCGGATCAAGGCACCCCCAACTCAGGATCCCAGTTCTTCAACTACCAGAAGGACTTTTCAATTGTCCTTCTGGCTGTTGTGGATGCTCGGTACCGGTTTCGGGTGATTGATGTTGGGGGGTACAGTAGGACCAGCGATCGGGGTATTCTGGCCAACTCCGCCTTTGGTCAGGCTCTGCGAGATGGAAGACTTCATCTGCCTCCTGACCAACACCTGCCTGGGGCTGACCACCGAGGGCCCCAGCCCCATGTCTTTGTGGCTGATGAGGCGTTCCCCCTGCAGAGGCACATGATGCGGCCCTTCCCCGGACGTGATGTCCTTCCAATTGAGGAGCGCGTCTTCAATTACCGCCTATCCCGGGCTCGGCTGGTAGTTGAGGACGCATTTGGCATCCTGAACTCACAGTGGAGGTTCTATCGTGGCCTCATTGAGGTCCGCGTTGAGGTAGTGGAGCAGTGTGTGAAGGCGACGTGTGTCCTCCAAAACTACCTGAGGGCTGCTGCAGGAGACGAGCCACGTGCTGTCTGGAACCCGCCTGCAGACGAGCCGCCACTGCCAGGTCTTGGTGGTGTCAACCCCTCTGTAGAAGCAAGGCGTGTGAGAGATGTCTTCAAAGACCACTTCATGACAGAGGGAGCGGTGCCGTGGCAGCCCAACGCCTAAACCCAGTCCCCAGGGCGGACCCAACAACGGCTCTTTTAAGAGCCACCCACTAATCATAAAAGAGCCTGACTTCTTTAATATCGACATTAACTGTTCAGTCATGTTAACATAATGAACAGTAAAGTATATTTTTTGGTATTGGACTTCGTCTGTTTACAGGATATGACTACATCTTGAAGAAACTCACATTCAGGGTAGAGAAGGTCCTCTGCTGCTGCTGTGTGACCTGCATATGGGGCAGGGCTCTCCATCCTGAATGTCATACACAGATGCTCTATCTACACCACTCACCATGGTTCAAACCAAATTTGTTAAGTTGCAATGTCTTTTTCACATGTTGCTCTTTTATTTTTTTAGTGTTGGGCTCACCCTCCTCCCCGTTGCTGCCATTTGCCTGCACAAATCATCTAATTTGATATTATATAATGGCATGTTCCCATTGTGATGTAGCATTGTCTTGTACATGTTAAGACAAAACTGCCAAACAGACTGGGGCTATATGGTATTCTTGAAATTAAATTTATGACAACCCTTTGCCTTGCACATGTATTCTCATTAACTTTTTAAATGTCTAATGTCAACATTGTGAAAATGTAGATCGGACATCAAGGTTCTCATGAAATTACACAAATATTCATCAAAAGAATGTGCTTTAATTAAAAAAACAACAACATTTACATAGTTAATAATTTAAAAGGGTTAAACATAAATAAAGTACATTCTGGCCTGAGTTGTATGACACAACGGCATAGTACTGGAGACAGGAATAGAAGGAAAGTTGCTTGGAGGAAGAGTGAAGGACACTGAAGAGGAAGGAGGAGGAGATGGCCGTAGGTCCTGCCCTGGAGAGAATGGGACTGTCATTTTTAATCTGGGGTCAAATTGCTTATGTGGTCTATGAGGATGGCATTAAATTTTGATTTAACTAATTCTTGGTCCAAAAAAGGCAATCTCTCCAGGGTAGGAGCTAGGCTGAGGAGGTAGTGCTCCACATGGAGTGTAATGTTTAAATCCTGTTGTTGGGATCTCTATAATGATACCAGAAGCACATGCATTTTGAAACATGTTTGTAGAGTTTTTTTTCTGTACTCATCCACATTTAAATATAGACTGGTGTACTGCTTATAAATGACCTCTACACACCTGAAGGTACTGGAGCAGAGGCTGATGGGGCTGCAGCAGGCCTAGATGGCCCAGGGACTGGAGACTGGGAGCCAGACGAAGCCACAGGCGATGGAGGGGCCCTTGGCTCCAGAGTTTCAGTGGACTCTGTTAGGACAGTGTTGACACATGAGTGCTAATAATGATGTTGATAATCATTATTATTATTATTATTATTATTATTATTATCATTATTATTATTACATGGGCACTAGTCAGATTGGACAGATTACAGCAGAATAGAGAATACACAGGTCATGGAGGACTACATACCTTCGGTCTCTGGCTCTTCATCACTCTCCAGTCCCGAGGTGTTTGAGTGGAGGTCCTCTGCCGTGTCCTCGACCTGGCTCATGTTGCTGCTGGTGGTGGGTGGCGTGATGAACCGGTCGAGGAATGACAGCACAGCATAGAACCTCCACTGTGGCCTGTGGTCTGCTGCTGTCCCACTATTTTTCTTCAACTCCTCCTTCCACTTCTTTGAGTAGGTGTCCCTCAAACTCTTCCATTTGTTTTTGCACACCTCCACTGTAAATATGTTTTACAATGTGTTCACTATATCACAGTTCCAAGATATGTTTCCAACATGCAATGCAAATGAAGTGGGAATTGATTTAAATCCTTGACAATATGTAAAGTATATAAGATTCAAGTAGTAGCTCAACCAGGTGATGAAAAACCTTGTATGTGCAGTGTAAAGCTAATGGTGTAATAAATAAATACAATTGGTGCACACAAGCTGGGCCGCCTTATCCAACGGGCTAGCAGGGGCTGGAGCCCAGGGGCCTACCATAGTCAAGGGCCTATCAGAATTAAAGAAAGAAGAACAAAAAAAAGTTGATTCGTTGATTTTCACGTCAATCACTTCACTTTGCGGCATGACTATCCTGCGATGATTGCGCTGCACTTCTATGTGTGTACCTGGAGTAGGCCCGCCCTATCTGTCCCAGAGGGCCTATCAGATAAAAGCGAGATCCATATTATACTGCAATTTGTTTGTTTTACCTGTCAATCACATACTGCGGTATCAACTGACCAATTGGCTATAATTAGTCATAGCATCACATTGACACTATGACAAGTTCTAGCCAATCCAAGCGCAGAGAAAGTTCAGACGTAACTCATGTACGTAACGCATCTATTCACTCATAATATAACTTGATGGCGACTCGTTGTGAGAAACAGAAATGTCGGGGAAGAAAAAGTTTGAGAGCGATGCACAGAAGAGAAAGAGCGGCATGAGAAAGAGCTGATGAGCCAAATGCCGAAGCTAACGGGCTTTTTAAAAACAACAAGCTCAACCAGCGGTGATGAAACCGGCGCCGCGGACGCAGGCAGATCCACAAGCCGCGGCGAACTTGCACCCGCAGCCGCTGCAGCCAGTGCCTCTGACACGGGAGGCGGAGGCCGCGCAGCCGACAGCGAGAGCGGAGAGGAGATCGTGGGCTCTCAATCCGGTGAGGAGGAGCCGCTGGAGGAGGTGTCACTGCCTTCCCCGTATAGCCAGCCCCAGCCAAGCACCAGCTATGCAGCTGCCATTTCACCGCTACGCCCAGACGAGTCGGGGGGGGGAGAGCTCGGACCATTGGAGCAGAGAAGGAAAAAAGCGCCGCTGAAGCAGACACACCTCCCGCTGCAGGAGGCGGAGGAGAAGAGGACTCGAACGTGGACCCTTTTAACATAGACCCTGCTCGATGAGGAGAGCGTGCCATTGTGGCAGAAAAGGTACGTGCATATTGGGCCAAAATGGGACCAGAACGCTGCCAAAACAAGGACGCTGATGTGTCTGCTTCAGAATGCCAATTCAAAAAACAGAAACGTTTTTTTTCCAAAAGCCATTTTATGCGCAAACTCATAAATTGTGAGAATGTATACAGAGTGGCTCTGCTATTCCCCACAACGTGGAAATAATAATAATAATACATTTTATTTATATTGCACTTTACATTTCAAAGAAACCTCAAAGTGCTACAACAGGTAAATTAAAATCAGATAAAAACAAAATGAACATGACATATTGCATTTTGTTTTGCCTGCAAACTTTTTGGGGGGCAAAACAGAGATAAGTCAGCCTTTCCAGTGTTGGATTCCCTGATTGGAAGATTGAGATTTTGATACACAATGTAAGGTGTCATTTAACATTTATTTTTGATACATGTAGTAGCTGGGTTGGGGTTTTTGTGGGATTTAGGGTTTGGGGGGGGGCCTGCAATTCTGTTTAAGCCCCGGGGCCTATGGGTACATTAAGGCGGCCCTGCACACAAGTGAACATGTTTCTCACATTTAGTTAGTGTTAGAAGCAGCCAAAGGGACAATATTTTTTTTGAATTAACCTGCCCTGTGTAACCATGCCAATTGGCATGGTTACACAGGGTTACACAGTTAAATTAAAATTGGCACAAGAAATGCTTACACTGTAAACCCAAATTTTCTTTCACATAATAAGTCAAGCTATCAATACTAATCTTTTCATTATTTTGCAAAAGGCGGGACCATTACTAAACCAAATGTGAATTGTAAACTACTTAAAACGAGTATTTGCTATACTAATGGCTCTGAGCGGAGACACCTCACATTTACATGTTTTTACCGGGTTTGGGGAGGGGCTTGATGACCGGTAAATTCAAACAGGAGCCTCTTCAGACTGTTGGCTGCAGATCGCATGTACCAGAGCTCATGAGATGAAGTGGAGGAATCAGCGCCAGTCTGGTTCATGGTTTATCAACGCATGGTAAGTGCACACATTTTGTTCCGTTAGCATCATAATATTTCAGCTTGCTTTGTAAAGTAACATTTTAAACGTGCGCACGTTAACGTTAGTGATAATATTTCACCGCAAAGTCAACCTCGCAATTTAGCCCCAACCTGCTAGTCAATCATATCTGAGAGTGCTTTGTGGTTATTCTTTTGGGACTGAAAAGTGCTTGTAGCGAACGTAAGGCTGACTGCCACCAACAGACTACGGCTAATGCTAAGTGGTAGCCATCAGTAATGTTAGCTTTCTGTTGCGTACAGAATAATTTATCACATGCTTTATATTTTTCGTAACTTTGACAGGGAACAGTGCAAACCCACGGCTGTTGGTTTTGTAGCATTACAGTGATTCCTGGCACTGTTGCCATGAATAGCTGTTTGTTCGTTCAATTTTGTGTCCTTTTTCTTTTGTAAAACCTCCACATTTGATTTGGCTGCTACTGTATCAAATATATATATTTGGCAGGGGTTCCCAAATCTTTCAGGCTGCAACCCCCTTGATAATCAACCAGGACCCCCTTCTGTAAAACGTAATTAGTATTTGTAATAATTTCAGGTGCATGACATTTTAAAATCTGGTTTATTAATGTTAGTTTGGATACTGTATTTAGATAGTTGTCTTAATTTCCCTAAAATATGCAGTTTTCAATTTTTTTTTTAAATACATAAAATGTCAGAAATGTAAAAATATGGTCTCTAAAATCATCTTGCTATACCTAGGGGTCCCCCAACCCCCACTTTGGTAACAACTGCAATAAGGCCCAGTACGCACTGTCTGAATTTGAACAGATAAAAGAGATTAATGTAGAAAACTCTGAGCTTTGCGTCAACATCATGGAGACAGTCAAATCGTAACACTCAGGCGTTACATTGTCTTGAAACATACAAGTAAAACATAAGAGTTCTCCTTACATACATAATACAAACTCTGATGTGACTTCTTTCCTCTAGATGACGGCACCTGAGAAAAGGACCTTGAGGGCCATCTTTACTGAAGCTGATGCACGAAAACTGACACTGGAAACCAGACCCACAGAATCTTCCTCAATAGAGAGTGGTGCTGTGAGTGGGGACCTGGCCTGCACTTACTAATGAGCAGGTATACGTAACTATTCTGTATCAGACATTGCTCTCTAGTTGTATAGCAAACTAATTTCTTTCTTCTGCTTTTTTAGATTTTTCTGGAATTCCAATGGATTGTGGGAAATTGTCAACATTTGGCACAGCTTTTGCAGCAGGTAACACTTTATAATCGGGACAAAACAACAAAGCACAAATTGTCTTGTCTGTCTGCGTGTATGCGATACTTTTTTTCTTTTAATGTATCGTCCATTTTCTATCTTACAGTCTCTGGATCCCTCTGGGGAAAAAAGAACGGTTGCACTGAGAGGGCTTCATCACCTACTCTGAGACAATCACTGAGTTCTACAAATCTAGCTTTGTAAGTGTACATTTAGTTTGTAATCTGCATCTTTAATAATTTGACATTCATTGTTTAATTTGAACACGCCATAATTAGCCTACGTTAGGAGCTCCAGCCAGTCCATAAATATTCTTAATTTAACACAAAACAAAAAGCTAGATTACCTTTTGGCATAGCCAAAATGAATTATGATTGCAAACAATTTTAAGTACACGTTCTGAATCTGCCCCTTGCTTGTAATATGAAACCGCACCCTCAGACACCTCACACTTAATGGTGGTCTGTTGCAGTTCAGTAATATTTTTTCACTAATGGTTATATTTCTGGCAATATTTTTTGTTTATCTTTAGGATGGTGATGAGTCCTTTGGCCAAATGGACGTTGGGATCTTGTTGGTGAATCCTGAAGGTGCCTCTCCCTCAACATCAGATCTTCACCCATCGTCATTGAGGGCGAAGTTGTGGAAAAGCTGATGACCCTGCCAGAAGCTGTCTGCCTCCTTTTTGAACTCACATTTGGACTCCACGTAAACTACCCCAAGAAAATCTGAAATAACCTACAGTTCATTCAACAGGTTTTTTTTTTTTTTTTTTAAATCGAGACTTCAAACACTGAAAAATCAACTACTTATGTTAAGACGCAAAAGGTTTGGTGTTTTGAAAATGTACAGTATTTAGCAGCTAGAAGTTCACTGGCTACAAACAAATTTAGCAGTACAAACATAATTCATTAAAATGTGAACAAGAGTTACAATGTATGTCTAATCCATGCCTGGGTTCCATAGTCCTTTGACCACATTAATGATGTACTCAGATTTTGTTTCATATTAATGTTAAAAATGTTTAACGCTGTGCTTATTGGTAACAGAAGACTGGAATACTTACATTTAAATGTTAAAAATGTTACTATTGCACTATTTTTGCAATACATTTGTGAAAATAAAATGTAATTGTCATTTTATGTAAGAAACAATGGATATACAGTCTATTATTGTGTAATGTTAAAAAAACAACATGATTATATGATTTACATTTATTAATTCTAACAAACAAGGGTAATAAATTCTCATAAATATGAGACATAAATTCTCATAAACATGAGATATAAATAATGATAAACATGAATAATGATTACTGATATACACGAGTAATGGTTAAGTTGGTTACTCGTAAACATTCGTTTTAAAACCTTGAGTTCTTTAGTAATGGATTATCTTGGACACAAGACTTCATGTTAACAGAGCTTGATTTGTTAGGTTTTGGATTTTGTAAAAACTAGACATCCCAGTGCAATCAGTTACCATGCGCGGCTTTAGTAATGATTACTAATTTGGGTTTACAGTGTAGGTAGTACAAGTTGTTACCTGTCACGCCAAGTTCCTAACTTATTGCTCTCCAAGCAAGTGTCCGTCTATTCCTGTCTCGATAATAGTATGACATGGTGTCATACAACTCAGGCCGAGAGCAAACCGCGACGATCAACTTGTCCTCCATGCTGCAGGTAACAGGTGACGCTTGTGCTCACTATTTGAGCCCAGTCAGCGTCCCTGAGTGGTTAACAGGGTGTGAATGAACGCACGTGTAGATTGTGATTACTTGAGTGCATGAAGCAGTGGGCGCGGCATCGCTGCTCTGTACCGCGCTGTTCTCACTGGTGTTGACGCGCGTTAATCCTCATCTGCTCGCATTTGGAACGTTTCGGACGCGCGGACATCTTTGCTTACATTTCGACGCGCGTCGAAGCGTCTACATAGGGTTAACATGGAAGTTGGTGGCGTGTCAGCGTTTGGTCTGTACGCACCATTAGGAACCAGTCACCCTTTCAGTCATACACCAGTGACACTGGAGGGGTGAAGTGTCTTGCCCAAGGACACAACAACAGTGTGTATTTGCAGGAGCTGGGATTCGAACCCACAACCTTCCAATCTCAAGACCACCCGCTCTACCAACTGCGCCACTGAGTTTGCAAAAGATCAAGCTCCTCCCCCTCCCCTCCTGATTGGACCTGACAGGCTGGTTCACAGGATAAGCTCGTCTCATTGGTCAACGCGGGAGGATAGATTCTGATTACCGTCATTTCTGGACGCCGCTACGTCCCACACTTTGAACCTTAATTTTGTAAGGACTTTGTTCTTTTGTATCACGCGAGAACAGTTATTTGGATATGGCCAAAGCATACAAGTAGTATATGGGAGATACCTTTTTCCGCCATTTTGTTTTTTAATTAGCATATGTAAATGTTTTCACCCCCCACCCCCTCTCTCCCCCACAAGCCAGACACCCTGGCGCCTCCGACCCCTCCCTCCCCTGTCCCCACCGCTCTACGCCACTAGAGGAGCCATACTGTTTTGGCTATTTCAAAACATGCTGTGCTTTAGTTTTTTATAAGTTTTGTAAGCATTTGTTTCAGTAGTGTTTCTTTCACTGGGGAGAATGGGACACTATGTCTTTTTTAGCAGCTTACAGGCAAAAGAGACTGTGTTAAAGGAAAAAAAAACTGTCTTCCAAGAAAAAAAAACAGGAGCGAGCCAAAAAAGAGGAGGAAATAAGGAAGATTGAGGCGGTGGAGCTTAAGGCTGAAATCAAAGCTGCAGATTCTGAGTTTGCTAACCTGGAAGCCATACAGTGATGGTTTGAACTCATACTATGTATCATCAAGAGCAAAGCAACAAACTACCACTCCAACCACCAAACCAAAAATCATGCAAACTGCAACCACTCTTGACAAAATAAAAAGCACACAAACCAAAGACATCACTCCTAACATCCAACCGGCAATCAATCCATCTCAAAGTATACTTTCACCACCAAGATTTGACAGAGATCAAAGTTTACGGGACATTTACTGCAAAAGCCAAAATAAACATCAAACAACAAACCCAACTTAACTACCGCACCTAAATGAGCTCAATATGAAAAACATAATCTCAAACCTTCCATACAAAATGTAAGAACTGTTCATATATGTTGCATGACATCCAAGAAGAACAAAATCGCAAAACAAATTTCACTGACATTGTAATTTTGTTGAACATCAACTGAAAATCATCTCTGATCCCATATTTAGTGACATTCAAACCACAGTTTTAAAATGGAAACTGTTAAACCAAAACCAATACGTGAACTGAACAAGTTATTGTCCTGAGTTTACAAACCTGCAAATAAATAAATGACAAGTACAACCTGAATCATCTTACTATGCTTCATGTTTCAGGGGATAAATCTATCAACACTGATCTGCCTGAGCTCAATCCTGTTGTCCATAGTACTTTCACAACAGTTGAATTACTGCAAGCCCAAAATGGGGCGCTGAAGTTGGTAAAATGTAATAATTCCAGTTGTGAAATCAAACAAAGACAACAAAATTGTTCAAACAAAGACAACAAAATTGTTCAAACGTATGCATTTTTAGACAATGGCTCAACATCAAGTTACAATACAGAATCATTTCTGCTAAAACTCAACTTGAAAGGAAAGAAAACAATTTGCAAACAATGTCACCTCAACAAAACACTACTTAGCTGACAAATGATCTTTCAGTTTCCAGTAGTTACGGCAATGAGTTCTATACCAGTGGGGTATACTCAAAAAGACAATACCAGTGAAAAAAAGTGAATGTGGTTACTAAAGAGGTCATAAAGAAATGGTCCTACTTAAGTCATGTGGATCTTCCAGAAATTGAGTCAAATGTTGAATTCGGTTTGAATGGACCAAAGTTGCACTAGCCACAAAAAGTTGGACCTTTGCTGTTAAAACGTCATTAGGATGGATTGTGAATGGGACTTGTACACGACGTAAACATGTAAACTCCGGTCAAAATGTGTTTGAAAGGGGAACAGTGAATAAAGTCAAGATGCTCACAGTGAGCAAAACTAAAGGTTGCTTCCCTATAGGAAAAGGTGAAGCTAAAAGAAATGAAAAGGACATGTAGCAGAAAAAGACTGTGGCCAATGTGAAAAGATACAAAACACTGTTCAATAATCTGCTGTCACTATGTGGTTTGTCCACACTCATATTTGCTGCTAACACTTAATGCACCTGCACATCTGTGAATACACTCACGCTGTTGTTCTTTGTCAAATTGTTGTTGTCTTATCATAGTTTAAATTAAACCTTCTTATGCATACCCTTATAGTCTTGTAGTTTAACGTTTTTATAGTTTATTATTTATCTTAGTAATTAGTTATATATTTTATGTTTCTTGTTGCTTGTTCAACCGAAAAAATCCTAGTTGTGAACCTGTTCATAACCATGGCCATACAAACGATTCAAGAAAAAGGATTGACACATGTGAAAACTGGAAAAGAATGAGAAACAAACAAACAATTCACGTCACCCAAGATCAAATCAGACAAAAGTTTCACACACTCAACCGAAAGTGTCCAAATAAATACCTTTTGTGAGGTACGAGAGAAACAAAAGGGAAATAATGAAATACTTGAAAAGTTGAATGCTATTAGCAAATTGAGTTGTTTATGGAATTGGGTAAACCTATGAAAATATTGTAAAGGTTTTGAAAAACAAAGATCTTTAAGTTACTGTCCTGAGTTACAAACCTGCAACATAATGAGAACATTCATTTTGTTAAGGAAAAGAGACTTTGCTTTACATGTTTTGAGTAAGGACATTTAAGCAAACAATGCAACAAACGTGTCATTTATGACAACTGCAACCTGAATCATCTTACTATGCTCATGTTTCAGGGGATAAATCTATCAACACTGATCTGCCTGAGCTCAATCCTGTTAGCAAGCCCAAACCGGGACCAGTGAAATTGATAAATTTTCAATCATTCCATTATCCAAGACGATAAAATTGTTCAAACGTATGCATTTTTAGAAAAATGGTTCAACATCAAGTTTCTGCACATAATATCTTCTGCAAAACTCAACTTGAAAGGACAGAAAACAATTTGCAAACAATGTCACATTAACAAACACATTCTACTTAGTTGACAGTTTATCTTTCAGTTTCCAGTAGTTACGGCAATGAGTTCTATTCCGGTGGTGTATACTCAAAAAGACAATACCAGTGACAAAAGTGAATGTGGTTACTAAAGAGGTCATAAAGAAATGGTCCTACTTAAGTCATGTGGATCTTCCAGAAATTGAGTCAAATGTTGCTAATCAGTTGAATGGTCCAAAGTTGCACTAGCCACAAAAAGTTGTAAACAGTCAAAATTGTGGCCCTTTTGCTGTTAAAGCGTCATTAGGATGGATTGTGAATTGGACTTGTACACGACATAAACATGTAAACTCCAAAATGTCAAATGTCAAAATGTGTTTGAAAGCCTGGATGCTCACAGGGAGCAAAACTTGCCGTAGTTGCGCTGGGGGGGTACCAGAGGAAACTTAACACGTCTAAAAACATCAAATGTGTTTGTTTTGACCAGCGAGATCAGCATTAGCATGCAGCCAAACAGCCCACGTGTTTGAAGTAAAACATTTCAATATGCGACCCAGATGAAAGAGTCCTGACCACCAAGGTGTCTAGACAAGGTTGACACCTGCCATTTAACATACAGTGTGTGCCTGATCCTCACCCCTCACCAACTGCCTGGAGATAAGGAGTTTGCATAATCTGCTCTGTCACAATGGGGTTTGTCCACACTCATATTTGCAGCTAACACTTAATGCACCTGCACATCTGTGAATACACTCACACTGTTGTTTTATGTCAAATTGTTGTTGTCTTATCATAGTTTAAATTAAACCTTCTTATGTATGCCCTTAAAGTCTTATAGTTTAAAGTTTTTATAGTTTATTATCTATCCTAGTTATGTGTTATATGTTTTATGTTCCTTGTCGATCGAGCGGAAAACAAAATCCTAGTTGTGAACCTGTTCATAACTATGGACATACAAACGATTCTGATTCAAGAAAAAGGATTGACACATGTGAAAACTAGAAAAGAATGAGAAACAAACAAACAAATCACGTCACCCAAGATCAAATCAGACAAAAGTTTCACACACTCAACCAAAAGTGTCCAAATAAATACCTTTTGTGACGCACGAGAGAAACAAAAGGGAAATAATGTATACTTGAAAAAGTTGAATACTATTAGCAAATTTAGTTGTTTATGGAATTGGGTAAACCTATGAAAATATTGTAAAGGTTTGAAAAAACAAATATGATAAAATAGCAAAGTATGAAAGTTAGGTTTGGGAAAATCTAAACTAAATATGTACTAAAGTTAAATACTGTTGCCTATGCACACAATCTACTTAACCTGACAAATGAACTTTCAGTATGTATCTAGTTTTTATACCAGTTAGTTCTATAGTATTCTGGTAGTGTATACTCAAGAGACAATACCCCAGTGTCCGAATCGAGTGTTAAATCTAGACCAAAACGCATGTCAGCAGCAAGCTTAATAATCCAATGTACTCAGAACAAATTGTATCTATTTTCATGATAATTGCATAATGTTGCCCAAGGAAGAGTCCCAAAAGAACTCTTTTGTAATCAGAGTGAATTCACGCGAAGCGCTCGTCATCCACCTCTGTATGACAGTTGGTCATATACCCCCATTCATTTTGCTGCAATAACAAGTATAAAGGGCCCACACCAGAGGTGTGGGCAGTCACTGTTTTACACGGTGAGTTTACAGTTGTCTGGGGACAGCGCTTCGCGCTGTTTTCGTGCGCTCCGCGCACCTTGGTACAGTGCGCTTCGCGCACTGCATTGCGTTTACCCATTAATTTTCCTGCAATAACAAGTATAAAGGGCCCACACCAGAGGTGTGGGCAGTCAATGTTTGAGTCGGTGAGGTTACGTTTGACTGGGGGACAGCGCTTCGCGCTGTTTTCGTGCGCTCCGCGCACTGTGTTGCGATTACAATAGGCCCTTGCGACGGAGGCACGGCCCGCGAGGGCCGTGCCTCCTTTAGCGCCTTTGTAACAGTACGAGGGCGCTAATGTGCCTACTAGTTTTTTGCCCTGATGTGCCATAAATCTTTGTCAATAAACATCGAAACTACATTTTTAGCCTCTCCATGTGAATAATGGCTCCAACCTGCAGAGGGCGCTAGTGCGCCCACAATCTTTTTTTATTTCACAAGCAACATCGGACGGCCCTGACGAGCCGTACTTCTATGACCCCTGTCCACAAGCACATTACAGAGGGCGCTAATGCGCTGTGATTGTGTATAATATGAGATTTATGTGTCAGTCCCATTAGAACACATGGGGGGCCTCGGTCGTCTCCATGGCAACATCGTACAAAATACGGTATGGGTCCCATTGGCTTTTCTGACCGGGATGCCATCATTTTCACCGGACCTGAATTTTGGGCAAAGTTTGGTGAGTTTTCAACTATGTTCAGGGGGTCAAATTGCTGCTCAAAGAGCAGAAGAAAGAAGAAGAAGAAAGAAAGAAAGAATAATAATATTTCTTGGAAAAACAATATCGTCGCTTTCGCGACGACAACATATTATACATTTTTGGAAAGCTCTCAACCACCCCACGCAGCCGTGGGGCTCGTATGACAGTTGGCCATATTTCCCCATTCATTTTCATGCAATTATAAGTATACAGGGCCCACACCAGAGGTGTGGGCAGTCACTGTTTTACACAGTGAGTTTACAGTTGACATGGGGACAGCGATTCGCACTGTTTTCCTGCGCTCCGCGCACCTAAGTACAGTGCGCTCCGCGCACTGCATTGCGATTACAATAGGCCCTTGCGACGGCAGGCCGCTCGGGCCTAATAATAATATTTCTTGCAAAAACAATATAGTCGCTTTCGCGACGACAACATATTATACATTTTTGGAAAGCTCTCAACAACCCCCACGCAGCCGTGCGGGTCCGAGGTGGATGACGAGCGCTTCGCGCTCGTCATCCACTTCCTTATGACAGTTCGCCATATACCCCCATTCATTTTCATGCAATTATAAGTATACTGTAACGAATCAGGCAAGAACTCAAGCGCAGACTCAGCAAGGCAGTGCAAATATGGTAGGTATTTATTGACCACGATAAGTTTCCAGGTAATATCCAAGTAAGTCTTCTTCACAGGTATGGATCGGGAACCAGGAGCACAGGTGAGGGGAGCGGACCAAAGACCAGGAGCACAGGTGAGTGGAGCGGACCGGGGACCAGGAGCACAGGTGAGTGAAGCTGATCCGGGTGAAGCGCAGGTGGCTGGAGCGTGAAGATCTGGAGTGAAATGGAGAAAACTGGTAAGTGTCCAAACAACAATACAGGCATAAATTCAAAAGCTGGAACGTACCACTAACTGGAGCGAGTAATACGATCTGACAGGGCTGAGCTGTCTGGGAGTGCTTCTTGAAGCTTGTTAATTGCAGAGCAGACTCAGCTGTGGGCTCCAACACACCTGTCTTCACTCCTACAAAACACAATAAGGGGAGGGGAGAAGATGGCCTCTCAGGGAGTGGCTTGAGAGGCCTGAGGGGCTGTGACATATACACGGTGAGTTTACGGTTGATATGGGGACAGCGCTTCGCGCTGTTTTCGTGCGCTCCGCGCACCTAGGTACAGTGCGCTCTGCGCACTGCGTTGCGATTACAATGGGGATGGCTAGCGTGACGTCACGACATCACTTCCGTGTCCAAGCCGCTGAATCTAATGTAAACACAATGGCAGTAGCTAAGGAACCGGTCACTTTTTTACGGTGACATCGTATTTTTCGGACACCCCAAAGTCCGTGAAAAAGGGTTTGAACTCCTACAACTCCAACAGAGTTGTAAATGTTAGTGTGCTGGCAGGTGGAAGTCTGAAAGGGAAAGTACAGGCTTCAATGAAAAGTAAAGTTTACGAGGTTGAGGTGAGGTCCTGACTCTGAGTGACTCGTCATCTGGCACAAAATTCTATGACATTGACTATTGTTGCGTTATATAAGCATAAAACAAATTTTTAATCAATCATTAAGCTGTCGCCCTTTACCATAAAAGATTGTACATTTGTCACGGTTCAAACGTTACAAGTTTTTAGTAGCTACCGTTAGCTCGCTAACATAAGGCTGTCGGCCACCAAGCTAACTTTACTGTACAAGTGTAACGTTAACTATTGTACTTAGCTATGTTAGAATAAGTACCTACGGTTTGTTGACAACTTAAAACTCTGGAAAAGTATTACTCGCCCAATACAGATTAGACATTACCTAACTAGTTGTTGGCTCCACCTAGTGCAACACAAAGATAAGAAAAACCTTTATTGATCTCACAATTCACTTGTTACATTCAGCTCTCAAGAAAACACTCAGGGTGTGCAGAATAGACAGGAAACGTGCGAACAATTAAATAGTAAATATAGGAGGTATCTTATACAGTGACTACCAGACTTCAGGGGGCAAAAAGTATAAACAATAAAAAAATAAACATACTATAATAAAAAAAAGTTAGCAGTGCAGGCTTACAGTCAGAGTGCACTACAAAGCTTTGCCTCTTAGCATTGTTAAGAGTATTTTGTGAGGGTTAGCAAAGTTGATTTCACTCAGGTACACGTTGAGGACAGGAAGTGAAGGCAAGTTCTTGCTCTTGTGCCATCGGAGGTCCAAGTGCCACCATGTTGCAGCCCTCCTCATTTGGGCTGAGAAGAACTTCACCCGCACGGATGTCGAGTGTATGTGGAAGAGGCCCACGACACCCAAAACAGAGGAAATCACGGCCAAGAAAGTGTCTGTGATTGCACCTTCCACATCACAAGGTTAGTTCTTCGAGTAACTTGGAAATATGTGTCATGCTTTCTGTTTTGTTATCATTGGAAAAACAATGACCATATGTTTTCTTTCCATACTAAATCTAAGCCTGGGTTAGATAGCAGTTACCATCATACCCTTTATGCTATTTTTTCAGCTGGAATTAAACGCCCTGTCACCCCGGAGGACATAGAATGGGCATCGTCATCTCTGGCACAGCTTGACCGTTTTACAGGTCTGGGTTGGATATTAGCTCCAGAACCTCCTGCACTGCCTCAGGTTTGACTTGTGTTTTGTGTTTTGTTGTTTCATGTCCTGCTTTATCAGAAACTTCACATGTACATTAAACATTAAATCAGTTACAAAGATTGACGATATCCCTAGTAAGATGGTAAATTTAGTTTGACATATCCACAGATTTAAACCATTGCAAATCAGACATAAACCTGTTCAGACTTTAATTTTAACTTTATTTATACCGCGCATTTCGTACACAAGGCAACTCAATATATGTATGTCTGTGAACAATGTTGACATGAAGGGATCTAATTGTTGTTATTCTGATTCAATGATATTTGTTGGGACAGACTTTTGACCCCTGCCATCACATCAAAACTTTTGATGGGATATTGGCCAACTCCGGGTATTGTGAGGACAAAGCTCAACATCTCCTTTCATCCCTTGCTGTGAGCCCACAACAAAAGGAAGCCATCGAGAGAGCCACAGTTGGGCAAACTAAGAATGACTTATGGTAATAATGCATACAAGGATCGATTGATTTCATGTGTACTAAAAGTCATTAGTGACTAGCTCTTTCTTGAATTGTTTTTTAAGTGCTGTGAGGTTAACTGTTGTGTGTTTCTTTATAACAGGATGGCATATCGCAAGAAGAGAGTTACAGCCAGCAACTTTGGTCTTGTGTTGGCGGCAGTGAAGAGGAACTCTTACCCTCCTTCATTATTCAAAACGCTGCTTGGTCATTACAACTTCAAGCAAGGAGCTCATGTAAGTGATGGACACAAAGTTCTTTTAACCCTTGGGTACTGTAATAAAACATATCCTTTAGTCCCTTTTTTTTTTTTTTTTTTTAAAGGTACAACTTTAGCTGCTGTAAAAAACATAATATATACAGTTTTTTTACTCAGATCTCTTCATCAATCTTGGCCCCGATAAAAACACAAAATTGCAGATTTTTAATATAAAAAATGGTGTATGGGTGGATATTTGTTATATGCTATCACACTCTTGGATCTTCCAAAGACTTGTGAAAACATCTGCTTTGGCACATTACTTTTCTGCAGCATCAGATTTTAAGTAATACTCCCAGCGACTCCCATTATAACCACAATTTTTCATTCAACCATGACACTGCAGTGAAATCACATATGAAATAGGCATTCAGAAGGTTAAAATCCATTATTTAAAACACAAAAATAATTGTTTTGATCAGGTCTGAGCTTGATGAATAGTGTTTGGGAAAAAAGGTTGATCAAATTTTTTTATCAGATGTTTTTTCAGCTGTAATGGTTGTGGCTTTTAAACAGCCGAATTTGCCCACAGTGTATTTTAGACCGTTTACATTTTTTATTTTTATCACATATTCAAAATGTATGTACAATTAAGTTTCTTCACCAAAAATGTTTTTATTCTCAAATACAGTGAAGGTTATTGTCAATTAGTTCTACATATCACCTTTTGTGGCAGAAAAAACCCACATAGAGACCCAAGGGTAATTTTTAAATCAAACAAGTGTAAACAAAAATTGTACTAGAAGGGTTGGGCTGATATTTCTTTCCTTCTCTCCCTTTATAAAGCACCTTGTGATGCCATTGTGTATGAAATTCCCTTTCAACCCCCAGGCTTGTGATTGGGGAATCGTTCATGAGCCAAAGGCTAAAGAAGAGTACATGAAGCGCACTGGTGTGACCATCCAGGAGAGCGGAGTGTTTCTCTCTGACAGTGGCCTGCTTGGTGGCTCTCCAGATGGGACAGTATCTGCTGACTGCATCATTGAGGTGAAATGTCCTTATGCAGCCAGAAAGAAGACCATAATTCAGGCAGCAGAGGCAAAGGACTTTTATCTCAAACTGGATGAAGTTACTGGCCTACTGAAAATGAAGCCGACTCACAACTACTGGCATCAAATTCAGGGCAACCTGTACCTGACAGGAGCTGGCACATGTCACCTGGTGGTATGGACTCCGCTGGATGTTGTAATTCTGTTCATCCATAAAGATCCAGCTTGGGCAAACAACATTAGTGTTTAGAAATATTTTATAAGGACATTTTCCTGCCCCATATTCTCTCCGATATTAAATGATTAACCCTGCATTTGTTTACATGTTCTAAATCGGGATGTCAGGATTCAAATTTTTGAGTCACGAATATTATGAGGAAAAATGTTGCGATTTCTTTACAATTATTCATGAATAGCGAAATTTAGAAGAAAGAATTTCTCAACCTTTACAGTTCTGTGTAAATGTTCACAAAAGAGGACATTTTACGTATATATTTATTTAAGGGTTGTTTTAATTGATAGCCTATTGAAGGTTCAGCCTTTATTTTTTATCTTCATGCTTTTGTCATTATATAAAAAAGTAATATAATAAAAAGTAAACTTATAAATAGGCAGTAGAATATCATTATTATTATTATTATTAGCAATACCTATACCTACCTAGCTAGCTATAAGAAAGCAGATTTATGTGGATGTTTTTGAAAGATCTATGTCTTTCCATGTGCTTACACTGTTCATGTCCATTTTTACGTGACAAACGCGGCTGCACATTTTTTTAACTCTTCCTTTGGCAGCTATGAAAATAAGATTTGCACATTTGACTTATGAACCTGCCGTTGACTTCATGCGTTTGAGCGGATTTAACGCTGAGACGATTTACCTTGGGCCCTAAAACTATTACGATTAACCTACTGTGAGCTTTTATAACCGCGGTTATTGTAAAATCAGTTAATCTTGACATTCCTAGTTCTAAAGCAGGATTTTCAGTTTGAATGTTGTAGCCTCTCCCAATTTGTATATATCAATATCTGTGCATTTGTACCAGTTAAACTGATGTTTGTGTGTTTTGTTGTTTTATTTATTCTAAAAAGAAAAAGAAAAGCAGTAACATGCAGTTCAAATAAATTGAGTGGGAGCAACATAATCAGTGTGAAGACTTTTTATTGTCTTGTTCAGCTTCAGTTGCATCCAGGCTGTCAAATGGATATCTAAGTACTTCTCAAAATTATTCATTCAGCTTATGGAGGATCAAACACAGTTGTGTTGATAATATGTATAACATAAACCTTTAAAAAAATATAACATTTGAGTTTAGGAAAATTGATTAGCAAGTAAAAAACAACATTGATACAGTTCATATGGAATACAGTTAAAGAAAAATTCAATGCTGATGATGGCATTGTGGCAAACAGTGAGAGGAAATTCATGCTATTTCACGGAGAATGGGTGTCTGTAAATTTGTGAGAGAAACACACACTTTCAGTATCTTGTTTGCATGCTTTTTATACTGGTACGGAATGTATGACAAAATGTGAAATGTTTTCAGGCGCTGAATGGAACGCTCCACATGAACTCTTGCACTGGCAATAAGTCTGTTGTGGTTGATTTCCTCCATTGTGAACTGTCCGTTGACAAGGAATGTTGGGATGTTCAGTGAAACACCTGCAGGTAAAATGTCACGAATATGAAGCCCTTGTCAGCCATCACCATGTCACCTGCTTCTAGTTGTTGAAGTACTCCGCAGTCTGCCGTTATTGCTTTGTCCGATGTGCTTCCACCATACAGGTCACTGGCGAAGGTAATGAATCCATTAGGTGCCACACCAATCAGAGCCTTAAGCGTGGTACCTCCTTTGTAATGACTGTACAGATGACTTTGGGTGTCCAGACTTTCTGTGTTGGACACAGCTACTTCAGTACAGTCGAGCACAATCCGACAATTGGGAAATGGCTGGAAGCAATGTGGCAGGGAGGTTTGGTTCTTGAATCTTTGGTTCTTGAATCTGGAAGGAATTTTGTTTTCCATCATGCCGACATACAAAATGTCATACAGGGCACTGGAGATGGTGATAAAGATGTTGGTGACTGTGGCCCGGCAGCAGTTAAACCTCACAGAAAGGTCAACAAGACCACAATTCAGTCGAAGTTTCATCAAAGTCAAGAGCAGCTGATCGATTAAGGGCATTTTTTGGACGTTCCAATCAAAGTGATACTGGAGATCAAATTTGGAAAGAAGGGTCTCCAAAAATAAGACTGTGGCAGCATCTGGCAAGCCAGTGTAATAGTTGACTATGTCTGGGTGGGAGGATATTTGACTAAATGAAAATGTTTGTTTTTGTTTCTCCAATTCTTTCTTCAGTTTGTCATTTTCTTTTCTGAGCATCTCATTCTCAATTTCGAGCACCAAAACACTTGAACTACTTGGGGTCTTCTGAGCAGTGCCAAGGTGACTTGGGCCTGGTTCAGCTCCTCCTTCGTCCTCTACAGTCGCCAGGAGCATTTTCTTTTGCCGTTTGGTCGGCTGGCTGATGTGAGGAAAAGCCTTTCCCTCATTCCAGGCAAACCGTGTGGGCCCCGCTGCTTTGCCATGTGGAAAATGCCATCCACAGACCCTTGAGTTGTAGTTAGGGGTGAAATCTTTACGCCTGGATAAAAGAAAAGAACATTACATAAAGAACTCTGTGGCGATAAACAAAAAGAAGTAGGTTCTGCCAGTGCAGAACCCTTATCCCTCTCACCCCCGTTCCACAAAAGCAACACAATTTGGCAACTGTATATACATAAATAGTGACTTTTATATTGTTAATGGCTTCATTCTCAAAAATGTAAATGTAAATACTGACTTTATTCTTGTAAATTGTCACGTAAATCTAAAAAAAAGGACTTGTAAACGACTTAATCTTGTAAAATATTACGTATATCTCGTAATTAATCTCGTTCATTCTCGTAAAATGTTTGTTTTTGTAAATGAGTTTAATATCTCACAATATGACTTTTCATAAATAACTAGCTAGTTGATTCTCATAAATAACGACTTTAAACTCAGTCACATTAAACTAGTAAATGGCAATTTTATTCTCGTAAATAATTACTTTAATCTCGATTATTTTATGTGGCCCCACTCCATCGTAACAGCAACAGGTAACGTTATCTCGGCTAACGTTTAGCGCAAATACTGGCGCTAGCCCGCACTTAAATGTATTTTTCATGGTTAGATATCCAGCTTACCGTATCAGTTTAAGCCATCTCCTCTTCTCGTTTTCGTCCAAAGGAAAGCGGTAGTAACTTATCGTTTTATTGATATCATTTCTGTTGTTACAACTTGGGACACAGCACTGCACCATTCTAGCCCAATTCGGTTTGGACACGGAAGTGACGTATTCGGCTACGATGACGTAGGCACTAGCCATCCCCATAGGCCCTTGCGACGGCAGGCCGCTCGGGCCTAATAATATTCCCATATGAAAACAATGTTCCCGCTTACGCGGGTACCATAAACTATATATTTTCGGAAAGCGCTTGCGCATTCCTACCTCATGGTAGAGGTCCTGGGTCAGTGACCCAGGGTTCTCAGTCGCCCATTGTCTTTTATGGGCTCTGTACAATTACAATGTTGATTTTTGCATTATATATGTATGTGCACGGGACGTGCACGTCAAGAGGAGTGTGTTAGTGAGTGTTTGAGAGGAGAGCGCTTCGTGCTCGTTTTGTGCATTTTGTTCGCACTTTGGGGAGTGCGCTCCACTTCGCTCCGCGTACCGTTCAATTACAATGTTCGTTTTCTGATACATGTGCACGTGCACGGAATGTGCACGACGAGAGGAGTGCGTTAGTGCATGTTTGAGAGGAGGCGCTCCACGCACTCTATACGATTACAAGAGCCCCTTCGCCAGTCCTGATGGCGCTCGGGCCTAATAATAAGTTCTAAAACTGAGCTATCTATATTAGCCCTTAAATCTAAACTAACTAACTTTCAGCTTGTGTGGTGTGTGATCCTATGTGTAGTGACATTCCACCTTCACCTCCATAGCTAGGCGTGGCTTTAACGTGATGCTGACCACCTCCAAATCAGCTCTGCCACCCTTTCAGTTCCAGTCAATGCCAGCATGTAGCGTGTTTTTTTTTTTGTAAAGCACATAGTGTATTATTTTTATTACTAAACAGTGTGCACCTGTCAATAATCTAGATAAGCAGACCTACAACTATTTCTAGCAAAGCACAGCGTTAACGTGTGATTAACTTTAGCGACATTGTGTATCAGTAATGTAGACCCTAAACTATCACGTCCAAGGTCTCCAGCCTCACGATCTCCATCTCACCAACACCTGTAACACAATCAAGGGGAACAACCGGGGAAGTTACCCTACTCTCCCTCACCCCATGTCTAACTTCGTTATTTCCAATTGGCTCACCTGGTAATTTTGGGGTTTGTCTCCTATTTTTTCATTAATTTCTGCGTCTATGGCCTTTTTTAATTCAGTTTAAATCAAAACATTTATTGTCAATTCTCATAAGAATTCTCTTATGGTCAATCCTTTTTAACAGAAATACAAGTATTATTTTTTATTTTAACTAAATTAATAACATATATTGTTCCCTTTCTTCCCAAGTTTAATCCAAATGCGATTTTTTAATTTTTTAACTATAAGCAAGAAACCACCATTAAACCCTCCTTTTTTACCTAAACAAACCTGCAATGAGCAGCACCCACAAAGCCTAAACTGAAAATACATCACCACAAGAAAACCAAGTATAAAATAAGCACTAAAGATTTAACAAAATCACAACCAAGAGGCTCTTACCACTTGCAATGGTCCGATGTTTTTTAAGTTTGTCCCACCTCTACTTGTTCTGTCTTCTCATCACCCAGTCTCCTTCCTTTATTTACTCCAGGACCCAGTCCTTGGGTTCCTCGACAAGCGTTTCCTGTGCATTTTGGGATAAAACTTCACAGCAGAGTTTAGTATTCTCATGTATTCAGTTATTTATTGTTGTTGCTTTTTCAACAACATTGTTTTGGCGCTTGGCCCTACACTCTGAGGACATGGCTTTTTTTCCCCCTGTGACAACCTCATGGGCCGTTAATCCATGGGCCTCAACAGCGTGAGATCTCATTCCAAATAGCACTATAGTGCAGTTAGCCATTTAAGTTTAGTTTGTGCACATACCCCCTGTTGATTTACACCGTCCCCCTGTTCACATTTCATATCATCATATCATTATATATCATCATTTATTTATTTATTATTAGTTTATTTAATTTATTGTTATTTTTATTTTTAATTTGTTTTCCTGACCCCTCATCGGATCCTCTGATCAGCCGCCGCAGGTTTATATACTACTCCCTGACCCCTGCGCAGTTCACGACATTAACGACTTTTTTTCGATCCCTGACCGGGTCCTCTCACCAGCCGCCGCAAGTTTATATAGTACTCCCTGACCCCTGCGGATTTGACTTATCTAAATGAGTCCTTGTAAGAAGGAACGGCAAACAACTTTTTTCCACTTTCTCTTGCCTTTGATCAGTGTATGTCAACAATTTAAACATAGGGAAGTACCAAACCTTAAGAGCGAGGCCATTCAAATATAGGGAAATAACAGGCTAGAGCGTGGCAGAAATTTAGAAAAGGTTTTCTGCTTACCTTGTTCTGAGGCCTCTTTCCCCTTTGAGTGGTCTCGTCCTCAGGCTGCAGCTCCCACGTCTGCTACTGGTTGGCCTGTCCATTTAGGAGATCGCCATGTTGTCTCGTTCGAAGCGCTGATGAGCAAAGAAAAAAAATTATTATTCTCGCGAAGATATCCTGGTCTCGGCATCAATTGTAAGGACTTTGTTCTTTTGTATCACGCGAGAACAGTTATTTGGATATGGCCAAAGCAAACACTGGAGATGGAAGTCGTCTCAAGAAAAGGCTTTTATTGCCGTTGTTCCAGTTACAAAGGAGTATAACCAGCTGGTGACTTCAGAGAAAGAGAAGAAGTGAAGTCCAGACCCCCGTCGACAGATGTCTTTTATCCTAGTCTTGCACTCCTCTACACAGAGAGGGTGACTGCCTATCAGTGAGTCAGTTGTTTATGTCTATGTGTTTGTACATTATCTGTACTTCACGTTATGTTCAGAATTATTATGGTGTCGACCGTTGTTTATCAGCTAATCTCACTGACATTGTCTTCTTGTTCTATAGCGTGTGAGCAAAGCATGAGTCAGGAGCTTGTTCAGATTGCGATACAATCCTTACAATTTATACATTTTTATGGTCATACTGAATATTGTGTCTTTTACGCACCTGTCGTCCACCTCCGTGCACTAAGTAACCGTAACTGCTTAAATGACCTACTACTAATAAAAGGTTTTAAAAACACAGCTCATGGTGTAAATACGTTGATTTGGAATGATATCGACCCTTTAAAAACATCCAAGATTGTGCAGAGTCATGCAGTCCTCCGGCTGAAACACGACACCAGGCCGCCCTCACACACACCTGACACCTGTGCTCACAAAGGACCGGGAGCTCTCCATTTATCCCACAACAAGGCTTTTCAGTTCACTTAGTCTGGGTTAGGGATAGGGTTTATATACAATTTACCCAAGGCCACTGTAAAACAGCATTAATATACAGTATATGCACACATTATCCATGTGCAGGCACATGTTGGATGCAGTATACACAACGGAAATAAAATCATAGACAGGTGAGAGAGACTCAATATGTATTCACTTCAATCAAAGGACGATACCATATAGCTAATACAACCTCAACACAATAAAAACATATAGTAGGCTAACAGAGTCTATTAAAAAATATTATTAAACTCAGAATTCAAACATTTCTGGAGTCAGTCTGAAAGGCAAGAATCCAATAAGTCTCCTATTGCTTAAGGAGTTTATATTCTCGTAGGTGGTGGGACACACTCGATGCCACAGAACCGGAATGGGTTTGCATCATGGTGCGCGCCATTGGACAAGTGGACACAGGGTACTCCCAGTCATTGTGCCGTATAGTGCTTTTATTCTCTGTTTGAATTGTCTTATGTTTTTTTTTTCATGTTGTTTTTAGTGTTATAGTTTCCGTTTGGAAGAGGGGATAATAAAGTTTGTCTTGAACACTTTCTGGCACGTCCTACTTCGCAGTCAGCCTTACCTTTGGTTGCTGGAGCACTCCAAAGATTTTTGAATCTCTTTCTGAGGCAGTGTGCTGGGTCCAACAATTTCAGACATCCCTACATTCTACATCTGCTCCATGATTTCTAGGTTATTACTCCGCAGGAAACCCTCAGGGCCCAGCACTTCACACTCAACTCTGTTTCGTCCCAAGCAGAGAAGGTTTGTTACTTTCCAATATTATTTTAACGGACCAATGATCCAAACGCCAGCTCCTTGCGCTCTTCGGCCACCTCAACTACACCATATCCAGAGGTGGGTAGTACTTGTCAGAATGCGACAAGGTTTAAGCCACCAAAGATAACTATTTCCACGAATGAGAAATGAACAGGAAACAGGTTTAGGATTTTATAAAAGAACGTTTATTTACTGGATCTACGTAGAGCAGCCTAGATAAAAATACTAAAACGTGTCTGTCCTAAACAAAAAGCCAGTCTCTGCTTAGAAATAAAATAAACGGGGAAAGCACTTCTCCCAGTGCGAGTCTATCTTGCTCGGTGGGGAAATTGCAGCCGTCCCACCCCCGATTAGTCTCCTGCTCAACCGTGGTACCTCCACGACGAGTCTTGCAGTTGACAGTGAGCCCCCGCTCGCCCCTGGCCATTGGCAATGTCAGCTCCCCGCTATGAGGACCACAGAGAAGCGCATTCCTAGCCTATTGGTCCTCCCACACCATTCGCTAATATATTCGCCACAACCTCGTAAACGCCGTCATGCACATTGTTTTATTTTCCTTTTTAGTTCTTTTGGGGTTCCTGAAGAGCTGGGTGCACACCTGAGAAGGAGCCCCCGCTCACAGCCTCAACCCAGATTTCATACCACACTCTCGTCCTTCGTGCATAAATTCTTAATGACACTTTTGTTGTGGCGTTGCTTGCGAGTGAATTTCACTCCCATGGTGATATCGACCTTCAAAATTCTCATTGAAATGTGTTTTGCCATCGGCCCTTCCAACCATCACCAACCACTCCTTCACACATTACATTCACGCAGGCTTCCTGGTGTTACCAATCCAAGTACCGACCAGGCCCTTCCCTGCAGCTTCCGAGCTCTGACAGGATTGGGCAGAGCAAAGGCGGTATAGCCAAGTAACTATAACTATAAAATGTTGGTTGAAACAATAAAGAATTTGTTTTGTTTTTATCCATAATTTTGCTATCATTAACAATCATCCCAGATGGTGATCACCGTCCTATTCACTTCTGTTAAAGATTTGATTGTTTTCCAAAGTTTAAAAGGATGATATACATTATTCTCAATGTTTCACATAGAGAGGGTGAAGATTTAGTATTTAGAATTTTTTTTCATCCTTTATGCTTTGTGAGTGCTGCTTGTTTTCTAAGCTTGCAAAGCTAAAATGTCCATGGACTTTCAACAGGTCGTACTACCCTTGACCCAAAAAGAGAAAAGAAAAGAATTAAAATATTATATCATTGTGTGTACATCATTAATCAAAGGATAATTAAATCCACTTCTGATTCTGACTGACTTATTTTCTGTTTTTATGCAACATGGACGTGACGCACTGATTCCTTGTTTGTCCAAAGCATTCCCCTTGCAGGTGTCCCAGGGGAAAGCCCCGGCTCAGGTGTGTGATAATCTCCTCCCTCTTTGTTTGGCTGAATGCTGTCATTGTGCATATATATGTGTCGGCTGAGGGAGTGGAGCGGTCATTCTGGAGCCATGGAGAGTGTCCGGCTGCTGCTGTTGGGCTGCTGGCTGATACGTGCTGAGGGCTACTCGAGTGGGAAGGTGGAGGTCAGCTGTGTGGACATGACACCACAGCACAAGGGGAACAGCCCCCAGACAAGTGAGAGCCCGTTTACGGTGAGCACGGAGCAGACCAGCTACAGCGCAGGGCAGGATGTCACAGGTAAGGCTTCTTTAAGACACTTGGTGCAAAACATTTAATATAAGTTGTTTTTTTGTGGAGGGATGAGACTGGGTGAGGAGTGGGGATGAGAGGTTTTTAACTCCGTGGTCTTCAACCTTTTGCATTCAAAGGACAATGAATTCTTCACAAAAATACTGTATTTTATTAGTTAAAACCAATTTTAAGTATATTTATTGTGAAAGTGAAACAACACTAAATTTAAGGTCCAACAATTTCTTGGGCTGTAGTGAAAGACATACTTTCAAAACATTAGTCTTGGTATTCCCCATAAATGAAAGGCCCTATACTGAAGATGAAGCCACTAAATAGAAAGATTAGCTGTGGTTCAAACTCATTCCTAACACATCGATGGCTTTATAAGCTTGTTTCCCAACTTGCTGGGTCACTTTTCAGGGTCACGGTCACAGAAACGGTCACGAGTAGACTAGCCTGCAAGTTTATGAAATTGATACAGATACTTTATAATTAGATGCACTAATTGGTATGGTAGCGCAGCGGTTAGCGCTCGTGCTTCACACCAAGAAGGTCGATCCAGCTTTGTAACTATGGCTGTGAAAGGCGCTATATAAATAAACTTCTTTTTCTTCTTCTACCACTAAAACATGTACAATAGGACAGAATGAAGGAGAGTGGGCTTGCAAGTGTGGGACAACAGATGGAAATTAGCCCATGGTTACATGATGTGGCGTGTTTACATGCATTACATCCATCTGTAGTCCCTAGGTTTAAAGAGGACAAAACAAATGTTGTCCCACCACTACCTCTTGGACGTTCTGCACAGTGAAAGTCATAACACAGACAGGATCTGAACAGGGCTGTTGAGGTGTTTTTCCACATGCAGGCGCGTGTCAGCTGAATGGCTCTTTCACCCGCTTTGTCGAGCTTTTCCATAACAAAGGCCAGTGCCAAACCGGTCTGACCAGGTATAGGTTTTGGGGCTGTGGTCAAAGCGCACTAACTCGTGTTTCATGTGACGTGAACAGACTGCTGGCCTCTGATTGGCCACGAGAGAGTGGACAGCCCTCACTATAAGCGGATTCACCATTTCACCGAGCGCAAAGCATGCTGGTCCAGGTTAAAGGTCAGGACTACCCAGCTCGTATCCCAAACTGTGAACATGACTGAGTGTGACACAGATATTGAATATTTTGAGCGTTGAAAATCGATGTTTTAAAAGAATTTTGAAAGAAACGGGGACACAGTGTTACTGGGGAGAGAAAAAAGAACTTGCGGCCCTCGCTAAACTAATAAATAAATAAAAAAGAACAGTGTGTAGTTTGTATTCTCGAAGACGGCGTGTATGTCACAGTCACCAATTACTATGACCACGAACAGCACCATTTTAGCGTGTTTCCCGTTGCCTGACATAGCAATGGATAAATCAAGAATGACCCTACATTTGGCATGGAAAACAACATGACAAATGGCCGAAATCAGGTATGACATTGTGCAGTCTGACATAGCAACACGTAGCAACCAGTTAAGCATAACAGAAAGCAACAGGCCACAGCAGCGTCACTTGTAACTTCATGTTTTCAGAGGAATTTACATTTAAGCAGTGATAAAAACGAGAGAAATGACAGTATTACCTCCTGAGGGACAGATCAGATCCACATCATGACACCGTTTTCCTTCAGCCACAAGCTAAACTTTTCTAAACACACTGCGCTCTGACAAAGCAAAAGCACTTGACATGTCAAAGATCTTTACACAGTACGAGCACTCACTATGTCACTAATAAATTACCCAAACTTTACCAAAAATGTCTAATACAGAGGGAGCACTCTCTCTTTCTTGTTGTCACTGCTGTGTTGTGCTTTTCTCTTGGTCTAAAAGCTCTGGTTTCTTATTCAGTCATGGTTCAGTCATGATTTTTAACCGGTGTAATCTAAAACCACTTTAGGCGCCATAATAATCACTAAATAGCTGGTTGTTCCACTATGATAAGTATGGTTTTAATGGGCTTTGTTGACACCGTGGGTAGTTGTGAACTTTGACCGGAACATGACCACGCATGCGTACTGATAATGCTGATTTGGCTTATTGACACGCAGGTCATATGGATTTAATATTTCACAACATCATACCCCTGTGCTAAAAGAAGATTTTGCTGATATTAGCATTTAGCCGCTGTTAGCGCAGCTTTAGCTGGTGTTAGCATAATATTTGCATGTAGCTTACCTTCATAGTTCGTAGTTTAGCAGTTTATTTTCTGTTTTAATACAGCTTAGCTCCTCTGAATGATTCCATAACTCCCACCAGAAGGCAGCATTTGTCCACATTTGTTCTTATCGCGGCTTACAAAACATTTAATGACGATCTGTACAGCGTGCTCCCCTGTGCGGCCCCGCCCACAACAAATGCATGTGTGTGTGTGTGGTGGAAACAGAAAGGTCTGCGGGCTAGTGTCGATACGTGCACGTAGATCATGGCGTGCTATGTGGAACAACGGCTTTGGTGTATTAAAGTGCTGCATGATCCAGTAATGTGATTGGATTTGTGGTTTATGTTTTTAAAGTGAAGATTCAGTCCACTGTTGATATTTTACCGACAGGAGCTTTCACATTCTCGACTGCCTCGGGGTAGCACTGTGCGATACCTGAACACTTGGTATTGATCGATACCAAGTAAATACTGAGCTGGTATCGCAGATTCTGACACTAATACTAAGTACTATTGCGTTTAATGGGAATAGCCACTTCTGTGTGTTTACCATGCGCACCCAATGGAGCATGCCACATATGACCCTTCGCCGTCACTGCACGCTCCATGTTTAACACAAGCTGGTGTTGATACTCTCTGGTATTGATACATCAGTAATACTAACTTTGGTATTGATTCTATCAATACTTGGATCAATCTGCACAGCCCTATCCAACCGGCCCTGCCTGACACACCTCTTGAGGGAAGAGAGCAGTAGACCTTAGCGGAGAGGCTGAGGAGTGTGATCCTCCTACAGTTGGAATAGAGCCCTAACGCTGTAGTGACTTCAAAACACAGAGCAGGATTACAATGATCGGACCTCAGTCCATGAGGGGCACATGTTTTGAAAATGCTATAAACATGTCTCTCTGTGTTGCAGTTGTCCTGAGCGCTCCCTCCTCTCGCTCCTTTGAAGGTTTCCTATTGCAGGCCAGAGAGGTGGGCAGTACCACTGCTGTGGGCTCCTTCATTACCAAGCCGAAGCTGACCCAGACCCTCAGCTGTGGGGGAACAGCGGTCAGTATGATGCACCCTAACACCAAGTACATTAGCATAATGTAGAAATACTACAGCCAGGACATCATATTACGTATTCAGCTTGACAATACGAAGTGGAATAAGATAACATATTGGACAGATGATTCCCTCTCCCTGGGCTCTGCTGGAGATGTTTGAGAAGACACAGAGGCAGAAAACAGCAGCTGAACCCGCTCACAACATGCATAAAGAGTTTGAGGTTATGCTGTTGGGTTAGTGATGCAGAGCCTAACTGCCTAACTGTATGTTGAATAGATAACTGAAGAGCCAAAGAAAACTAACTTGACTTCTATGGAATATATTTTGTGTTGTGGTGCAATATGTAAAGTGCCATTTGGTGCATGAACTGAATCTGTAAGTGAAGTTTGAAATGTACTTGACTCTGCCACAGAGTGTGTGAATTGTGCTGTTTGATGGACCTGTCTTCGTGTTTTTGTTTGTACCTGCCGTCTGGTGTGTCATAGACAAATTTCTCCCCAGTAGACAATAAATATTCTCATCTAATTGTCTCTTTCGAACTACAGCGCTATAATTATTTCCATGAGATAACAAGGCCATTTTACTAATCTGGAGAAGACAATTATCAAAGAATGATTGAAGGTTTCCATAGCGTGATCGCTCTGCAGAAATAGACACACAAGGTAAAGCGGGTGTCTTCTTTGAACTGAGTGGAGCTAACTGCTGAGTCACCTCCCTCAGTCACGCTTGAAAACCTGACCCTATCCACACATGTTGGTTCCATGAAGTCTGTACCGCCCATACTCTGTTACTGGAAAACACTATAGAATTCCAGAAAAGGCTAGTGCACTAAATTGGAATAGTTGGTGATAGGAGCTACTCTCAATACCATATACTCCAAATACTAACATGTTGTTTGAACCAGATGAATGGTCAAGTTAGTATCTGTAAGAAGGTTCTGACAAGTAGAAACAAGGACTGCAAGCTCAGGACTGCAGAGAACGTTCATGTATGTAAGTGCAGGCTCAAGACCCACCTTTTTAGCTTAGCTTTTAACTGATATCTATTTATTTAGTCCTAATTATATATTATAAAATGTTATATAGCTTCATTACTTGCTTACTTCTGGATTTTAAACTCTTATGAGTGTTATTAGTTAGTTTCTTATATGTTTAGGCTTTCCCAGTGTTTCCTCTGAAGGGGCCCTCTGGCTCGGGAGCAGTGATAGGCTGTGGCAGTGTGGGTGCTGTCCTGTGGGTGCTCAGGTGGAGGTGTGGTGTCTCTCTTGTATCAGTGCCCTGTAGCTGCGCTAGACTGCTGCTCCCGGTGCAGACGGCTCCTCAAATGGGGTTTCCACACTTGTCCATCTGTACCCAGCCTTATGTATCTATTTATTTTATTCTGTGTGTGTGTGTGAGATAGTGAGTGAAGGGGTGTGTGCGTAGACAGTGGGGTAAAAGTTTGTGTGTGTGTAACGTTTGTATATATTTGGAAGGATGGGAGGGGGTGCCGGGCGTGCTGTTTTAAATGTTGTAATCTGTAAAGCAGTTTGAGATACCTTTGTTATGATTTTTTTCATTATTGATATACTTACTTGACCAGTGCTCAATTTTAGGACTCTGCGGTGTCCCATTCCTCAGTCGACCATCGTACCTCGCTGAAGTTCAAGTGGAGACCAGCCAGTGAGCGATCTATTCAGTTTCAGTAAGCCTCATCTGTTTGATTCTACTGTCTTAGCTCAGGCATCACTTGTAATCACTGTCACATGGTTCTCTAGTGCCACCTTTGTGGAGGGCTTCAATAAATACTGGGTGGCTGTGGCCAGTCCTTTAGTAAAGTTCACGTCTGCAGGCTCCAACAGCACAGAAGAAGCATCTACCCCAGCCAATACAGGCGCCTCTACAGCCCGGCCCGCCACCACTCTGGTAAGTCCCAATCAAACTCAAAAACACAAACAGTTATGTGCAACAGGAAGCTATCATAATCAATAATCATTTACTGGATAAACCATATTCTAGAAGCCTCAGTATATATATATATATATATATATATATATATATATATATATATATATATATATATAAAAATTAAAACTCTTCCTCACGCTCCGCGCAGTATCTTTGTAGTTCCGTGAAATATCGAAGGTTTTCATACCTAGTCCAAGGCATTCAACTATTTCACGCTTTTCGTCAGCAGAGAGATCCTTTTTCTTTCCCATATTGCTTGAAAATGGTGGTCTGCTTAATAATGTGGAACTCCTTTTTCAGTAGTTTTTCACTTAACTGGACTTACAGTACCTAATTATCCCAGGTGTCTGAGATTGATGTCAGTGATTCAAAGAGCCCTGAGACACAATACCATCCATGAGTTTCATTGAAAAACCTTTTCTTTCTTTCTTTTTACCTTTATGGCACTGAAATACAATTTGCATAATAATTTGGAACGCGGTGTAAAGATCACAAACCTGTTTCAGTTTCATATAGCCCCTCCTGTGCATCAGTGTCTGGTACAGACTGATGCCTAGTTAAGTTAAAAGAACGTTCGTGTCTAAACCTGTGTCTCCTGTTCCTTCTCCTGAAATCAAGTTTTAATCTTTACACTGCTTAATTTATACAGTCACAATTTTGATGCTTTTAAAGGGACTATACGGAGGCCAAACATTTTAAAATGATGTATTTTCCTCCCCCTATGTTCCAGAAATGTCCTAATGTGTAGAATGAGCCCAGACCCGTTTACCACAACTGCCTCTAAAATCCTGCACTGTCACTCAGAAAGGTGTTCATTCGGGTCTTAAGTGCCGTCATGCATGAGCTTAATATAGAACCAGTAGTTACACATAAGACCTGAGGTGGCAGTAGTGAGTATAAAATGACCAACTTGTATCTAGTCCCTTTAATGACAAGAAGTTTAATTAGAATAAACCTGTCACAATTTGCATTATTCAAATATAAAACTACATGTACATATAGCCCTTTTTTTAAATTACTTCTTAGAACTCAAACAGAATAAGAGGAATTGTCAATGACAGTTGTTTGTTAATATTGTTACACACAATACAATACCATACAATGGAAAACAATGGCTCAGTACAATGGAAACATAAAAACAAAATGTTATTATTGCAACTTAAGCCAAAGTCTCGTCTCGTTCTTGTGTCTCGTCTCATAGGATTTGTATCTCAGCCCAGACCTAATTACCACAGCTTGAATATGCTGGCTGTGGCTGTCAACTCGCTGTGCTGTACTGAGTATGACACTGATCTCCCAATATGGGGCCGAACCTGTTGTAACTGTGTACGTCTCTTCCAGAGCCTCCTCCTAGTGGTCTCCTTTTCCTTGACTCGGTGATGGACACTCTGCCGTCAGCTGTCCGCTCTGCACTTCCACGTTGTCTCGTCCACTGTGGCTCCAGGGATATTCCATAAAACACATATCACTATAACACCCTTATAGATCAGGCAAATGGCTAGTGCATGTTAAAGTGGGTGTTGAGATTTGTTCGTCTCATAGAAGTGCTTTTAGCACCTGGATTGGTCAATCGGGCCTACATTACACTTTCAGGCCCCTTCATACTAACGCGATAATCACCAGTCGGTCCTGGTCGGGCAGGTTTTGGCCGACGTCAGCATGCGTGTGTTTGGTGTGGACAGCACTTTGTTACTGAGACCACTCCCAGAGATGGTCCATAGGCTCTAACATCATAGATGTGCTTTGGTCTGTTCTCGGAGCCACTGAAGCCAGTCCAGAGACCTGGGCACTTCTTGTTTTATGGAATACCCCTAAAGTATATACAGTATATAAATGTTGCTGCTGTCTGCTCCTGCTGCTTTGTTTGCTTAAATTCTATGGACTGACTCTGTCCTTATGTACATTAAAGAATCTGGATCTTATGTGGCCCGTTTGTGCGTGGGTTGTGTCTAATTGGAAATAAAAGATCATAATATTTGTATTTTTGGGTAATATATGAAGATTTTTCATTAATTTAAACAGGAATAAATCTCATTCAGTGTCAAGTTATGTGTTTGTCAATGCTCGTATAACTTGAAAAACCCAGAAGATAGCAGAGGACGCTTGGATCAACTCCGCTTCACTCAAGTTTTATTGCAGCAGTTGTGGTTGAAGCCGTTGTAGATACAGCATGAGTGGAAGCATCAGCAGGTTGAAAACCTTAACATATAGAAAACATATCTTAAGAGTTGTTTAAACATGCAGTTTTAGCTTTTCACTCAAGTTATTCCAATGTACATAGTTTAACAAAGTATATTTTAACTGTTGATTCAGATTTTAATTGTACTTGGTCAATTCAAAAATTTGATATTTTAACTACTTATAAATTGGAGAACTTGTTTAATTTTTAGTTAGTTTTAACACTAAAATAGGTCTAGAACTCACCAATGGCATCTCTGTTCTCCTGTGCGTTGACTGGCTGTGTGCCACTGAGCAGACATACCTGTGTTAAGTTACCTCATCAATGCACCAGAAACATTAGGCTCAACTCCTGTTTTAGCGCCATCTAGTGTACAAACTAAAGAATTACAACCAAATCACCATAACATAAGCAAAACATTGAGAAAATAACATAGGAGGAGGAAAATAGAGTTTTAACCAAACATTCAGAGTAAAGATTTCTTTTAAAAGTGTGTCCTTTCCAATAGGCAGCAACACAAGAATATACAAATACGTCTGTGTAAGTTCTCAGTCGTACAGGAGTTGTCCATCTTCAAAGAAGGTACTTGAGTCATCTTCTGTACTCGGTAGTTGAGGTCTCCAAACGTTTCGCCTCTCATCCAAAAGGCTTCGTCAGTGAACAAGGTTACACTCAGCACGCAGCGTAGATAAAGACCAGTTGGGAGGAGTTGGGGTAGACCCGGCTCCTCCCCTCTAATCACAGCTACTCTCACCTGTGGGTAAACACCTTTGAAGTAGAGCGTCTGTAACGACCTGCTCACCCCAGTATCGGTCAGTCCTGTCCTATTCATGGCTGATCACTGCTAATTATCTGCCTATTGTTCTTTTGTTAGCTGAGGTATCGTCTTCTTGGACTGGTCGTGCCCTTTTGGTTTTCCCCGAAGCAGATTGGAGTAAAAAGAAGAAAGATTAAATCTTAGCCCACCATTTCGGTTCATGGAGGGATTTTCTTTTCTGACAAAAAGAGCTAGAAAAAAGAGCTAGAGCTTTAGCTAGAATTTTGACCTCCCCGTCCTCAAAGGAGTGGTTGGAGGCTTTAAGGTGAAGGTGAAGCCTCCAACCACTCCTTTGAGGACGGGGAGGTCAAAATTCTAGCTAAAGAAGAACGTTGGTTTGAAAGAGGAGTAAAAGAAGCTATTTTTGTCAACTCCTCCCAACTGGTCTTTATCTACGCTGCGTGCTGAGCGTAACCTTGTTCACTGACGAAGCCTTTTGGATGAGAGGCGAAACGTTTGGAGACCTCAACTACCGAGTACAGAAGATGACTCAAGTACCTTCTTTGAAAATATACAAATACGTACACATATTTACACATTATGGAATTATCAGTTTCAGCAAAACAATAACAAATCAAAGCTGCAGATCATCATAGAATTCAAAAGAATGTCCACCCATGTCCCTATAACCCGTCAGTCTCTATAGCTATAGACCCGCACTAAGTAGACCAGTGGTTCCCAACATTTTTACTCCCCTGCACATGCTGTAGTCGGGCCACGCCCCCCATTCCAAAAAAACTATGGCCACTACAAATGTAGAAAACAATGATTGCTAAAAATAATGTCAAACAAACTGCAATTGGAGTGTTTTACTCCTTTCTCAGTCATTTCTGATAATTTTTACTCATGACCTGACCCTTTGACCAGACAAAGCTCTGAGCCTCTGCAATCCCAGGCGGCCCGCAGGTTTGGAACCACTGTAATGACTATATAGTCAAGTGCAAAGTTGCCCACTTGCTGCAGTGTAAAATTCAAGAGACAGTGGAATATTTATGGATAAATATTAGGGGTTCAGCTCTCACGGTTCGGTTCATGGTGTAGGATCCGTGGTCTGGTGCTGTAAAAGCATTTTTGTATATCTAATAACGTAATAAAAAATGCAGAAGAGTGTTGAAGTCTGAATCAAGTGGCCATTTATTGTCTTAAACGCAGGGAGAACACAGACAACAAAACGGCGGGCTTACAGTGCTCTGCCCTCTTACACACTCGGGGACATACTTATACCGTACTCGTACGTATCAGATCGACAAGACATGATAGGCTTGCATCAACATATCTGTTGATTCTATTTCATATGTTGCTTCAGCCCTTTAGGCTTTCACTGATGCATAGTCTCTCGGAAGCTCCGCTTCCCGCCTGAGAAGATCAAACGATCTACCGCTCCAATCACCCTCAGAGCCTAGCACAGCCCTAGTCCTATAAAAGGGGGCCTAGCCCAACACTCTTCTCCTTTTTCTCTCAGCTCTTACGCTCTTGAGAAGAATTTATCTACCATCAAGATTGAAGACGGACAAGACTCACCGCCGGTCCCTGACCGGTCATCCTCCACCGCACAGACGAGGACTTTTCCCCACGCGGTTCACGCTCCCAGGGGAGGTGCGCGTACGCCGCCGAGGCCTTCAGAAGCAGACCTCTCGGTTTGGGGCGGACGGAACTTGGCAACTTCCGATACAGGTCCCTGGTGCCCGGGCCCGGTCCCCGCGCCCAGGTGGACCTTCCTCGCTTCAGGTGCGAATGGTCTTCCTCTCTGCTAACATCCAGTGTAGGATTGGCCGAGTGCTGTGGCGTTGCAGGACGGTATCAGGGCTTCCCTTGCCGTCCTCTCCTCCTGGGACTAGCGTGGAGTCATCTTTTCCCTCTGAGCGGGACAAAGTTGACGTTGACCATGCTGAGCTTGCATCTATGCTATCGATGCTAACGCGGCTCGAGCATCTCCTCTATTGGAGACGGGGAAAGAATTGTCAGCAGCAAAAATGATATTTCCTTCACAACCCTTTCCGCGAGGGCCCCCCAAGTCACGACTCATCCCCGGGAGGGGAGTCTGTGGGCGGGCCCACGTCTCCTCTCTCCCGCGGACCTGGAGTTCTGCCTCTGACAGTGTTCTACCAGGTTTGGAGGGGTGCAGGGCTCCTGTCAGCGCCGTGGCTGAACAGGACGCTACGGAGGGGCTACGCTCTGCAGTTCTCTCGAAGGCCCCCACCCTTCTGCGGTGTGCTCGAGACGAGTCTGCGAGGCCCCGACGACACGGCGGCTCTCCAGGAGGAGGTGAGCTCTCTGCTTCAGCGCGGAGCTATAGCAGAGGTGGATCCGCTCAGGGCAGGAACAGGGTTTTATTCTCCCTACTTCCTCGTCCCCAAGAAAAGTGGGGGCGTCCGGCCAATTTTGGACTTGCGCGTCCTCAATGGCTGTGTCGCCAAACAGCCGTTTCGCATGCTCACAGCCAGGCTACTGCTGCAGTGCGTCAGGCCCGGGGATTGGATGACGTCCGTGGACCTTATGGAAATAGGGGCAGCTATTTTTTTTACTTTTTTTTCCAGAATGACAGCGTTCTCTAGTTTAAGGCGCAAGCAAAGGGCAGGAAATGTTCATCACACCACACTCTAATCACAATTCAAAAGAAAAATCTTGAGCACAAAATCATCTTAGCCTGATTATCAGCTAACAAACAAAGATAAAAACAATTGCGTGTTTCTATCAGTCTAAGGCCTAATCAGAGGTGAGTTAACCCACCCCAGCGTCATCCTCAGAGTCAGACACGTATTTAAGAGATTCTTCTATCTTTACCCGTGATTTGGTCTAAGGCTACACAATTCTGTAAGTTCATAGCCCTTAGGCCAAACAATTCAACTCTCTGCGCTTCCATCGAGGCAATAGTTACATTAACAAAACCAGTAAACCTGTAGCTAAAGCCGATATGTCAATTGTGAGTGACCCATACTCTCGGACTGTCGAGCGCATGCGCCATCTCCCCGGCGCTGACAATGTAACTGATCAGCCGCCAGAACGATAACGCACGGCCCTGGCAGCCCGGAGCCAAGCTCTCGTCCGGGCTTTTCAGTGTATTTCAGTCCTCTGCTGCTGTCAGTTAATTTTTGTTTATCGGGGCAGTCCCAGTCCATAACACAATGCGCCTGAGCGCCTTTGGGCTCTTCAATGATCTTTGTCATTGGCAAGGGGGGGGGGGGGTAACATGAGGGGCGTTTGCCGCCATAGGAAGAAAGCAGCAGACGTAACATGATGATCTATTGTGGCTTTTGGCAATGTATTCTGCATATTGATACCACATATTCCAAGAATACTCAGTTGAGTTATTGACCATCTTCAAAACTGCAAGCAGCTTCCCCCAGCAGTGGGGAAACATTCGGGCCAGTGACACCGTGCTGTGGACATGACGCGATCATCAGCCACCTCAGCACAGCCACCAACAGCAGCGCACAGAACGCCATCAACAGCCAGCGGCGCTTAGCTCCGCCCACTCGTGCCTGCTCCGCAGCTCTCTCCACCACCAAGCGCTCCATCGTAGCCATGGTAGCAAAGGTCGTCTCCGCCCACCACCAGCTCAGATAGAGTAAGCAGCTATACCTTGTATTGTTTCTTACAAGGCCTCGGTCTCAGCACCCCACCGTGGCACCCGCGTTGGAAACTGCACGCCGGCCTGTTTCAGATCCACCGAAGGGGCTTGCTTTAGTGCACAACCCTCGAGCGTTGGAGGTTCCTCTGAGAGCCAACCCCTTGCACCGTGCTGCCACCGTCCGGGTGTGATGCCGCTCCTTGCCCCAGACATGGTACTACTCGGCAGTGCGAGGCCTGGGCCCACATAGCCCGTTCTCCGCGACCCTCCCAGCTGCCTCCGTCTATCAGCAGCACCCGAAATGGTCCCAGCCACCGCTTAGCACTTTCACCACGATAAAGTCCCCCGGGAGGATGGCATGTAGCGTGGACTCCACCTCCTTTGGTAAAGTCGTCCTGACCTGTGCAGAAATATCACCCACCAAAACGTGCATTTCTGTATGCTTACCAACGGTCGTCGTCCCACCGTGAGGTCTCTGACCACGTCCGTCATGCATGACCAATCCCGTATGCTAAAACCGCAAAGTGCCTAAAAAAACGTTCAGGTAAACATGGTTCCTTATCAGGACCATACAAAACAGCTTTCCTTCCACAGTTTCACCTCCACTGTACCTGCAACAGTTTGCATCTTACAAAGTCAAGAAAACACGTCATCATTAGTTTCCTTTTGGACAAACAGATGTTTGTGCAGGCGCAAAAGGCTTTCAGCAGTCTGTGCTGAAAAACGAGAAGACAGTGGGCCAAATACAACAGTGTCAAATTCACAACATTACAGAACATACAGATTTGGGTTTAATCAAAAGTACATTGATTAAAACCATTTCCTATGCAGCGTCCATCTCCATCTGTGGAAATGGGAAAAAGTCAAGCAGGGTGCTCCCACTTTCTTCACACTGACATTTGACAGTTCAATAAGCACAGCATTATAGCATAGCCAGCGAGCAGGTGACAGATGCGAAGTTATCTGCTCTAGCAAGATTATAGACACAGCGTGTGGCACAAGCAGAGTTAGAGAAGCGTAGCCTAAAAAGTCACGTGATGCAAGCTTTCTCAGCGGCAGCTACCGCACGTGGCAGACAGGCAGGCCTGCTGCTACTGGATCAAGTTTTGCGGACAAATAAGCTACAGGGTGGGGCGTCCCCCGAAATCTTGCAACAGGAGAGAAACCATGAATCTCTCCTTCACATCCACAGTTTGTGTGAATGGCCTGTTTTGGTCTGGGAGCCCCAGCGTAGGGGGACACTGTAAAGCTATTTTCAGCTCCACAACTGCCTTTTCAGCCTCTGGCGTCCATTGTACACAGTCACTTGGCTTTAAATCGTTCCCATGTACAATAGCCGCCAGAAGGGCCTCAATGATAAAGTAATTTGCAATTAACTCGCAGCAGTATGACGTCATCCCTAGAAATGACATCACCTGTTTCAAAGCCCATAGATAATCAGCTTCTTGTTTCACCAGCAGCCCTCTCCATTGTATAGAAACACCGGGAGAGCACTCTGACCCCTCCCCTCGCTGCTCCAAAGTCTCCAAGAAAGTCACGCGCATAACACCAGGCGCGCATGCTGCGAGACACACAGACATAAACTCCAGCGTCACCACTCATCCAGCCAATCAGACGCTGACACACATACACACACACACACACACACACAAGAAATTCCTTGCCCAGTTGTTGTTATCATTTCTCCTACAGGGGGGCTACGGGTATCTCTCGTGTCTGTGCCAGAGACATTGTTGTCGTCCACATCTCTCGTCGTCTCAGGGCAATCACTGTCCCCGTGGTCCAGACTCCCACATTTGAAGCATGCTCCATCTTTCAGTACCTGTTGATGACTTGGGGTACAGGGGCTACGGCCACTGAAAAACTCAGGGTTACGTCCTGCTGCTTTAAACAGGAGGAGCGTTGCTTTTTCCATGTCTTTCTTTGATTTGATATCTTCCTTTTTATCCGCAACTGTTTTGTAAGCATGTTTTGCGTGGCGCTTTATCTCATCCACCTTTTGGGTCCTCGTGCGCCACAACGTATGCGGCACACACTCTCTTGTACACCTCCGGGTGCAGTCCTCCCAGAAGGGCAGCGGCCAGTCGTCTCTCATATTCAGCCTGCATCAGGGGGTCAGCTGACGGTTCGACCCCGCTGTGAAAGACTTGAGTCATTCTCACAATAAAATCAGCTGAGGGCTCACGTGCCGTCTGTTTACATGCTGTAATCTGGGAGGAGTCAGCTTTCAGTGGAAACACTTCTCTTTTGTGCAGAGATCGTGCACTACTGCAAAACATTCTCAGTTCCCGGGCAAATTTGCTGCCATCCTTTCTGGGACTGGGGAGATTGTTTGCTGCAGCTCTCAGGTCATTGTGACCCCGTGCTCGATACACGAGTGTGGCGCCGTTTACTCCGGCCACTGCAATCATGGGCAGCTGCAGATGTCGGACTTTGCTTGGTTCTGCTCGTAGATTGCTTTCAGGGTTTCCCCTGACACGGGGCCCCTCTTTTCTTTAGTCATCGTCACCACGACCTCGTCGTCACTGTCTTCTCCCAATACGTACTGCCACCATGGTCTGGCACCGTTTCAGAGTCTGTACGTATTGCTGCAGCGGCTGCATCTTGAATTGTCATTGTGTTCTGGGTACAGCATTTCGGGGAGGCACTTTGGGATGTGGGGCTAGCTGTGGCATGTCAGGGCACAGGGCACTCGTGGCATACTGACCAAGGGAGCTATGGGGCAGGGGCAGGAGAGGGGCAGGGGGCATCATGCTTGGGGCAGGGGGCCTCAGGGCTGGAACAGGGCCAGGGGCCATACTGGTTGGGGCAGGGCTTGGGGATTGTTCGGGCCCTCTCAGCTGACTGTGTGGGGGTAGGATCAGCGGGTAGGAGTCCAGATCGAGGTCCGCTCGCACCTGTGACGCCGACTTCATTTCCTGCCAAGGATAAACAGGAAAAACAGCAGTAAATTGTCCTTGGGCAGGTTCACATGTTTGACTAAAAAAACTGGTACCAGTGATAAATGTGTTTGTGTGTCCTAGGTGCAAGATAAGGGTCTTTAAAAACACATTTTCTGGACCCCAATACGGGCCAGTGGGCTCGTATTGGGGAGAGCAGGGGGAAAGGTATAAACTCCTTCTGCCCCTGCATTACAGGAAACGGGGAGAACTCTGTGGTGTTTCTCCTTGTTTCCTCCTCCCCAACAGGTAGGGATTGTCCTGTGACCATGTTATCTTTTCTTTTTTCCCTTTTTTCTTTTTTTCCCCTTTTTTTTGTTGATCTAACTGTTTCAGGCTAAAAGATCCTCCTTTAGGAAACCCAAAATCTGAGGTCCACACTATAATAAAATGTACCTCTGGGCTCACAATACAAAGCAAAACAGAAAACAAATTGTAGCCCAGTTAATTTTGAAAAAAAGCAACAACAAAAAAGTGCAGGCCATGCACTCTTTAAGTGGTAGTTTAATTTTCGCTTTTCTTACACGGAGGCTAAAGCACTCGGAGCAGTGTATGAATTGAGGCTCGTGTTTGGGCTGTTCTTGGACAACTTTCTGCTTGTACTTTGTTTTCGGAGACAAAGCTTTTGAGATTATGACCAGGATTGGATCTTACGCCCCCTCCTGGAGCCGCCACCTTAACGTTGTGGAGGGGTTTGAGCGCCTGAATGATCCTGGGAGCTCTGTTGTCGGGGGCTTCGTGTCCCTGGTAGGGTCTCCCATGGCAAACAGGTCCTAGGTGACAGACAAAGAGTGGTTCAGAAGCCCCTTATGAGAGACCAACAGGCCCGGTTACAACCATGAGGCCGTCCTGTGGACCCACCACCTGCAGGAGGAGCCATAGGGGCTGGTGCAGCTCCAACAGCTGCCCCCACGACCCGGCAACGAACAAGTGGAAGAAAATGGATGGATGGATGGATGGATCTTACGCATTTGTCTGCGCACATGACATTACGCAGTGCACTGGATCTATAATTAACCACAGCCTCATCTGCAAGCCTAAACAAAGACACGCAGATGTCATTTGTTTTGGAGGATGTAACTGTACAGGTTTGGTGTCATTGAAAAAAAAAACGAAAAAAACTTTTTGTTTTAAATGACATGAAAATAATGCCCACATAATGCCAATTTTCTTTCTTAAAGAGTACCTAAACAGGTGTGCCAAAGCCTTTCCCCACCCACAAACAAAAGTCTGGTTTGGAGGTGACACGCGGGGGGTGAGTGACGATGTGTGGAGCTGGTGCGGCTTATGACGTTCTGTGGAGGCCGTGGACACGTCCCCAGTCAATCGGCACGGTGGCACAGGGGTTAGCGCTTGTGCTTCACAGCTAGAAGGTCCGGGTTCGATTCCCACCTGGACGGGGCCTTTCTGTGTGGAGTTTGCATGTTCTCCCCGTGTCTGTGTAGGTTTCTCCTACCACTAAAAACATGTACAATAGGCCAGGATGAATGTGAGTGTGTTTGAGAGTGCACATGGGGGACGACGGATGGAAATTAGCCCAAGGCTACAATCCGGTGTGGCTTGTTCATTAACTTGCACTGTCCCGACCAAATAAACCAAACCAATAAAAAACCAATCAGGAAATTCTAATTTAGTAGCAGAGTTTACCCTGAAGGGGGCGCAACCCCCCTTCAAAAACAGTTCCACTGTGCAGTAGTGCAGGGCAGAAGTGGAACATAATGACCTCAATTCAGGCCCTGCCCTCTGTGTGAGAACCACTAAGCCACTGCAAGACTGGGATTCAGGACTACTACTAGTCTATTTCCCCCACTTTTTAAAATGGTAAATGGCAAATGGTCCCATTCTCTCACCTTTGGTCCCTGACCCACAGTTTGGGAACCGCTGATTTAAAACTAACTGAAACCTGCACCTGACGGTCTTACTAGTGCGAATTAGCCTGTGAGTAGCCCAATTCGTTTTAGACTGTGCACATTAAGCAAACCAGAGTTACTATAAGTAAACTGTGCTCATGAGAACCGTGTGGATTCAACTCCTCTTTGACCAGGCCACGTAGAACGACTTTACTCTCGTCTATTTGCCAAACTACTGTCCTGATACTCCGCTAGAGACAATAAGAAGAGAGTTTAAATGAGTGTGTGGCGATGCAGCCCCGAGTCCGAGCAGAGAAAACATGAGAGCAGCGCCCGGGACACGGGTGACATGCAGGCGCACAGGAGGCGAAGTGAGCACCGGGAGACAGACAGACTGCTGCTTTTTGGTGTTTTATGTGCCAAAGTAGGAGGAGTGTGAGTGAGCGCTGTCAGAGAGCCTGTCCCCGTAACAACGCGTTGATTAATAAATGAAAAAAACACCGTAGTTTGACTGAGATGCGGGGCCCTTACGGCTGCAGGGGCCCTACGCACCTTGCGTAGTTTGCGTATAGGAAAAACCGGCTCTGGGTCTGGAGCAGTTTGCTGGTGGACCGGTTTGGGGGGAAAGGGGAGGGGTGTATGTCACCACTCTGATTGGTCAGGCCTTTGAGAGGCAATAGTCAGCTGGCCTATTCAAAGTTCTCTTCACAAATTTAAATCAGTCTCTATGGAGAAATGAAGTTTCGGTCAGAGAACACACACACACTCCGGGAGTGCCGGAGAGCTGAACGAACATGGCGCAAGTCAAAGCTCCCGGTTCATTATGAAATTTACAAAGAAAGGTTACACGTGTTCAACCAGACTCTGCGTAGCGCAAGAGAAAAGTATTTCTCAGAAATAATTGCAAATTGCCATGGTAACTCTCGTGTTCTGTTTGCCATGATTAGCAGACTCACAAACCCTCCAGTTTCATTGCCCCGGGAATTAATCTCTATATCCAAGTGCAATGAGTTTGCAACATTTTTTGTGACAAAGTCCAAGCCATTAAAAACGCTATTAGCCCCTCACTACAAATGGTAACATTTAAACCAGTAGCAGACCTAGAGCTGACATTTTTTACACCGGTCACTAATGACATAGTGGAGGATGTTATCTCTGGTCTGAGCTCAAGTACATGCTGCCTGGACGAACTACCAACTAGATTCTTAAAGTCTGTGCTGAGCAGTTTATCACAACAACTCACGCGTTTAGTTAACACCTCACTCCAGACCGGAGCTTTCCCAAAGGCCCTAAAAACAGCTGTCATCAAGCCTCTGCTGAAGAAGAGTGGTCTTGATGCCACAGAAATGAATAATTATCGGCCAATATCAAATCTGCCCTTTATAGGAAAAGTCTTGGAGAAAGTGGTCTACAACCAGCTTACAGACTTTCTTCTTGCAAACAATGTTTTTGATGTGTTCCAGTCGGGCTTTAGACCCTCTCACAGTACTGAGACAGCCTTGATCAAGGTGACAAATGACATCAGGCTAAATACAGATGCAGGCAAGGTCACAGTTTTAGTTCTGCTGGACCTTAGCGCTGCGTTTGACACAGTGGACCATGGGATCTTATTAGAGAGGTTAAAAACCTGGGTGGGAATCTCTGGAAAGGCTCTTGAGTGGTTCAGATCCTACCTTGAGGACCGAACATACTATGTCGCAATGGGAAACTGTGTCTCAGACCAGATGGCATTGACCTGTGGGGTTCCCCAGGGGTCGATTCTGGGGCCCCTCTTGTTCAATTTGTACATGCTTCCATTGGGTCAATTGATATCCAGTAATAACGTGTCCTATCATAACTACGCAGACGATACTCAGATCTACGTTTCACTGACAGTGGGTGAACATGGGCCCGTGGATACACTGTGTCACTGTATCGAACAGATTAGTGTGTGGATGCAAAACAACTTCCTTCAGCTAAATACAGATAAAACTGAGATAATTGTCTTTGGCCCACAAAAACACAGAGAGGTTGTCATTGGTCATCTTGAAACGCTTTCATTGGGACCGAGAAGTCAAGTCAGAAATCTCGGAGTAATCTTGGACTCAGACCTGAATTTTAACAGTCATATTAAGTCCATTACATCAGCGGCCTATTACCACCTAAAAATATTGCTAAAATAAAAAACATAGTGTCTAAACAAGACTTGGAGAGGTTAATTCACGCATTTGTCTCCTGTCGGTTAGACTATTGTAACGGCCTGTTCACTGGCCTTTCCAAACGAGCTGTCAAACAACTGCAGTATATCCAAAATGCTGCTGCTCGAGTCCTGACCAAAACCAGGAAATACGATCATATTAGTCCAGTGCTCCGATCTCTGCACTGGCTTCCTGTCACTCAGAGAATAGACTTTAAAGTAGCTCTGCTTGTGTATAAGTCTCTTCATGGTCAGGCACCAAAGTACATCACGGACATATTACAGCCGTATGAACCACCTCGGGCCCTGAGATCCTCAGGAAGGGGTCTCCTGGTGGTTCCCAGAGTCACCACCAAACATGGTGAGGCTGCATTTCAGTTCCACGCAGCAAAAGTCTGGAACAGCCTCAGTGAAGATGTGAGACAGGCCTCGACCCTGACTATGTTTAAGTCCAGGCTGAAAGGACACCTTTTTACTGCTGCCTATGGCAATTAATTGTAATTTAATGAATTTTAATATATATATATATATATATATTATATATATATATATATATATATATATATATATACATATTTTTAATGTAATTTTTAATGTAATTGTTTTTAATGTAATTTTATTGTGTTTTATTGCATTTTTATTGTGTTTGGGTGTCTGGTGTTGCTGTGAGGCACATTGAGTTGTACATGTACATGAAATGTGCCATACAAATAAACTTGCCTTGCCTTGCCTTGCCTCTATCATGACTTGTTCACAGAATACATATGCATTTTTTGCCCTCTCTACTCATAGCCTACATGCCTGATTTTGATGCGAAAAAATTCGATACAATTATATATTTATATATAACTTGCCTTTACTACAGAGTTAATTTGCTTGCGAAAGTCCAGGTTTGCATCCAGATTAACACCTAGGTTTTTGATGACAGTGTGGGGGACGAGAAAGGAACAGTTGAGCTGAGTGGATTTTGAGCGCCAAAAGAATGAGTTCAGATTTGCCCTCATTTAAACACAGAAAGTTCTGTGAGAGCCAGAGCTTAATGTCATCCAGACACCTGTGGATGGACTGAGGTGTGTCTGGGGAGTTTGGCGAAACCGGGAGGTAGATTTGTAGGTCATCTGCGAACATGTGAAAGGAAACGTTATGGCGAGAGATGATTGAACCCAGGGGCAACATGTAAAGTGAAAATAAAACCGGACCTAAAATGGAACCCTGTGGTACTCCAGAGGACAGAGAGGCTGTAGAGGAGGAAAAGTCATTGATGACCACGGAAAAAGACCTGTTTGTTAGGTAGGACATGAACTACTGCAGCACGGGTCCCTGAAGGGCCAGGCGGGTCAGGAGGATGGAGTGGTCCACTGTATCAAATGCTGCAGTGAGGTCTAGCATCACCAACAACACTGGTTTCTTAGGGTCCAGAGACAACAGGATGTCATTTTGCACTTTTAGTAGTGCAGACTCAGTGCTGTGGCATGTTCTGAAGCCCGACTGGAATTTCTCAAACATGTTATTCTGGTCTAGAAATGAATGTAACTGATTGAATACAAGTTTCTCCAGGATTTTAGAGAGAAAAGACAGATGGGACACAGGTCTAAAATTGGACAAAACTGCTGGGTCAAGGTTGGGTTTTTTAAGCAGTGGCCTGACCACAGCCTGTTTAAAAACAGTTGGAACAAACCCGGACCTTAGGCAGCTGTTGAAGAATGGAAGTAGAACTGGCCCTACTGTGTCGAAAACCTGTTTAAGCATTTTGGATGGAATAATGTCGAGAGGACAGGTGGTGGGTCTCAACTTTTGGACAACCTCAGAAAGCTGAGAGAGTGACACTGGCTCAAACACATTAAGGACAGCAGACTTATGGACAACCGGAGGAAACATGTTGGCTACACTAGACACAGCACTGCTTATACTTTGTCTTACTGCAGCCACTTTATCAACAAAGAAATTGAGTCTTCACAGGTTGAATTGGTCACATTTTTAAAAACAGTCGGTGGGATTAGTAACTGATTGTATTGTACTGAACAACACACAGGGACGATTGCAGCTAGTAGAGATGACATTTGACAGATATTTACATTTTGCCTCTTTGACTGCATTTTGATAATCTGAAAAGCTGGCTCTAAGGATCCCAAGAGATACATGCAGCTTATCCTTTTTCCACCTGCGTTCTGCCTGCCTACAGCGCCTCCTCAGGGCACGAGTGGTGTCATTTAACCAGGGGTCTGGTTTGGGTTTGATGGACCTTTGCTTGACAGGGGCAATGGTGTCCAAAATGCCAGAGCAGGTGGAATAGAATGAGGAGATGAACCCCTCCAGATACAGAGGAGAAGGCAGTTCATCTTGAGTATTTAAACTGGAGTTCATGAATGCCTCAACAAACTCTCCAGCTGTAGTTGAAGTGATGGCACGGTGGCTGCAGGCTGGGGCAAGTGCCTTGGCTGCAGGGGGAGCTGCTGTGAAATTAAATATTACTGGGAAATGATCGGAAATACAAGTTTCATATATTTCTGAGATTGTTATTGGGAGACCATAGGAAATGACGAGGTCAAGTGTGTGGCCATGCTGGTGGGTAGGGACCTCCACAAATTGAGTCAGATCGAAAGAGGCCAGGAGGCTTTGAAACTCATTGGTCAGTTGGCTGGACGGACAACAGACATGAATATTAAAGTCGCCACAGATGAGAAAACTGTCATATTTTGGGATTACTGTATTTCAGAAAGAAAGTCCGAAAATTCTGAAATAAATTCTTATTGTACTTGGGAGGACGATAGACTGTAGCTCTTACAGGGAACAGGGCGACAGCTGATGTTGTGCTTGTAAACAGTGGCAAGCCTGCCTCCGCGGCCTGTTACTCTCGGCGTGCTCAGGAAGGAGTAATCAGGGGGGAGGAGCTCAGAGAAAGCGCTGTTGTCACCTGGCTTTAGCCAGGTCTCCGTGAGCATGAGAAGATCCAATTTTTGGGTGGATATGAAGTCGTTCAGGACAAAGGTCTTGTTTGTGACGGAGCGAACGTTCAACAGGGCTGTGCGCACCGGGATGGAGTTCGCAGTCTGCCGAGGAGTAGCACGACTGAACGGGCGGAGGTTTTCCATCACACAGCCCTGCCGCTGGGACCTCAGTGGCCGCCGACATGGGAGCGGACACTCAGCGTCTGGGACAGCAGGACGGAGCCACTGATAGCTGTATCTGAAGCGGCACAGATTCCTGCGTTCGGCGGATATTGTTGTCAAACGACCGAGGTAGTCCTCACGGGAAGATGACAGGTAGGCTCTGATTTTGACACGAAGTCCCCCTCTTTTTCCGCGTCTCTTTAGCTTCTTATTGCGCGGCAACGTACAGACAGGACGCCTCAGATAGGCTGGTACAGAGGTTAGGAATGGTGTATTTGATTGTCCATAGTCAGCACACCCAGGCAAGTTGTTGACAATACCTTAGCAATACCAAGCGACTTCAACATCAGGAAAAAGGAACACGAGAAACTAGAGAAATACCAGGGCTCAGAGAAGAGCTAGAGAAGGCCTGGAGAGTGAAGGCATCAGTGGTGCCCGTGGTCGTTGGAGCACTCGGGGCAGTGACCCAGTGGCAGTGAGGAAAAAGAGACCGCCCGCCGAGGGTGAGGAAGAGTTTTTTTTTTTTTCCCTTCCTGGATCTAAACTAAAATGAACTAAGATGCATTAAAAGAAGGACATCAAGAAGTGCTAACCTGGACAGATATACTGTCCCTGTAAGCACATCCCTTCTGCCCCACCGACCTAAGAGCTTGTGTATTGTTTGTGTTCGATTTTTGTTTTGTTTGTTACTATTCTACTGTGATGCATTAAAATACGCAAAATAATGGTGGGGGCCAGACGGAGATTGGGGCAAGAGACTAGCATATGTATAAATAACTATATTGGTCATAACAATAAAGTATTACTATTACCATTGTTACTATAGCATCTATAACACACATTTTTGAAATCACTATTACTAAATACAGATCAAGGTTAAACTGAATCACAAAAATGGAAGAGGAGGGGGGAGATTGTGTAAAAGAGAGTGGTGGAGATGATGATGAGATAACAATGACAACAACAATAAAACAAATACAAAAACAACAGTTAGGGGTTAGGAGTGCGTGCGTGCGTGCGTGTGGTATAATGGTGTGAGGAAGTTACGGGGGGTTGGCTCTCAGACACAGTAAAATTAGGGACAGAAGAGTTAGAGATGGAGCTAAACAAAAGTGATTAAAGCAATACTAAATCGGTAAGGGTTGGATTATGGGGTTCGGGTTCTGCTGAGTAACTGTATGGGGTGGTGTATATTCCATTGTAATAAAGTCTGTAAGAAGATTTTTCCAATGATTAATATGGATGACGTTACATTTTTTCTAGTTCATGAAGATGGTTTTCTTGGCGATGGTTAGAGCTATGAGAACTAGTTTAAGGTGTATTGTTTTATTATTGAGTACTGTGAGGTCCCCTAGCAAGCAGAGTAGGGGAGATAATGGGATGTGGAAGTCCAGCAGGGAGGAAAGTGACTGTGTGACCTCTTCCCAAAAGTGTTTGATGGGGGTGCAGTGCCAGGTGGCATGAGTGTATGTGTCAGTGCAATTTTGAGTGCAGTGTGAGCAGATGTCTGATGTGAATCCCATTTTTGCTAATCTTTCCCCTGTGTAATGAGTTCGGTGTAGTGTCTCGTACTGTATTAATTGTAAATTGGCATTTTTAGTCATGAAATAAACATTCCTACACATTTGACTCCAGGAGTCAGCATCGAGAGCAATTGAAAGATCCCTTTCCCATTTAGTTGTTGGTATACATATTGACTGTTCGGTTTTGATATTATTTTGTATTTTTTTAGAGCAATTTTTGGGGGAGCAAATGTTAATCAAGTTTGATATCGCAGATGGAAGTTGAAGATTTGTAGATCTGTTTATTTTTGTCAGAAGTGAGGATTTGAGCTGTAAATATTTCAGAAACTGATTACTCCCGATGCCAAACATCTGGGTCAGTAATGGAAAGGGTATTAATTTGTTTGATTTGAAAATATGGTTAATGTGAGTGATACCCTTTTTGGCCCATGTGCGAAAGTTAAGTATTTTCTTATTGCTAACAAAATCAGGGTTATTCCACAGTGGGGTGAATTATTTGGGACAAGTGTACAGTTAGTGATTTGGTGAAATTTCCACCAAGATGTCAGAGTCGAGGCAATTGTGATTGCTTTGAAACATGTGTGGTGTTTAATGGAATGGGTAAGAAATGGGAGTGTATGTCCTTGCAAAGTGTTTGTTCCAAGTCTAACCATATAATGTCAGGTTGAGTGGGGTGTGTCCATTTATATATGTATTGTAGTTGATTAGCTAGAGAGTAGTATTGAAAATTTGGTATAATCTGAGATTTTAGAGAAAGATTTAATTGTTTTAATCACTTCTTGTGTGGATGTTTGGGGATTTTGAATGAAGAGGAGAATATCATCAGCATATAATGATATTTTATGAGTTTGGTTTGTTTCAATGCCTGTGATGAGTGGGTTCTGGCGGATTGCTGCTGTTAGGGGTTCAATATAAATAGTGAATAGAGATGGAGAGAGTGGGCATCCCTGCCTAGTCCCTCTGTGTAATGTGAAACATTGTGAGGTTAGTCCGTTGGTTGTAACTGTGGCTGATGGTGATGTGTATATAATCTTAATCCAGTGTATAAACGACTCCCCAAAGGCCATGTTTGTAATGTGGTAAATAAGAATTTCCAGTTGACCCTATCAAAAGCTTTTTCTGCGTCTAAGGTGGCTATAATTGTATCCTTTTGTTGCAGTGATGAATAATGTATTAGATTATATAATCTACGGGTATTGTTAGATGATCTTCCTTTGATAAAGCCAGTCTGGTCTGGGTGAATAATATGTGGTATGATTTTTTCTAATCTGTGAGCTAAAGCCTTACTGATAATTTTCATGTCAACATTTATGAGAGATATTGGTCGGTAGTTGGATGTAAGGGGGTGATCTTTATTGGGTTTAGAGATGACCAATATTAGTGCTGTGTTCATGTGTGTTGGGAAATTAGAGTCTTGCTTTATTTCGTCTATTGCTCTTAAGAATAATGGTGCTACAGTTGACCAGACAGAAATGTTTGTAAAACTCAACAGGGAAGCCATCCGGCCCTGGTGATTTATTATTAGGCATTATTTATTGGTTTATTTGGTAGGGACAGTGCAAGTTAATGAACAGAAAGGCCCCGTCCCTGGTGGGAATCGAACCCGGACCTTCTAGCTGTGAAGCACGAGCGCTAACCGCTGTACTACCGTGCAGGTAAGAGCGGAGTGAATTCTTTTTCTGTGATCGGTAATTCTAATTCATTCATTTAGTCTGTGTTAATTTGGGTAGATTAAGGTTATTGAGAAATTGGTTGATATCTTCTTGGTTTGGATCCAAGTCAGATGCATACAAATTTGCGTAGTAGTCTTGAAATATTTATTTATTTCGTGAGGTGAGTCGGTTGGCTTTAATGGAAGTTATTGTTGTTTTTACTTTATTTCTTTTTATTTGGTTTGCTAGGTACTTGCCAGATGATGTATTACTATGATGAAATTCTTCCTGTCTCAGCCTGTGGATAAGATATATATTTTTTTGTTAGTTATTTCATTTCACAGGAGTTTATTTAAGTTCTTTTTGAATATTATCTGAAGGATTATTTGCATGTGTTGTCTCTAATTGTTTTATTGTCTCTTCTAATTGTGTTTGTGTTTCTTTTTCTTTTTATGGACAGAAAATGATATTATTGTGCCTAATGTTTGGGAAACATGTTTCCCAAAGTAATGAAGCTGAAACCTTTGGGAGTCGTTTACTTCCAGGAAGGATGACCACTCTCTCTTGAAGAAACTATCAAATTCGGGATCCTTCAACAGAGATGTGTTAAACCGCCATCTACTGGAGAATTTCTGTAAACCAAATGAGTACTACTTTGTGGTCGCTTATAGCAATGGAGTGGATGCTAGATTCATAAATATTTGGTATAATTGAATTTCTTATCAAAAATAAATCAATGCGGGAGTAGGTTTGGTGAACTGAAGAATGAAACATATATTCACAGGTGGTTGGGTGTTGAAGCCGCCAACCATCGCCAAGACCAAAATCATTCATGAACTGCTGTAATGATTTTGTTGATTGCCAACATTTACTTGTGTTTTCCATCTGTCTAATTATTGGGTTAATTACTGTATTGAAGTCACCCCCTATAATTACCGGGCAGTGAGAAAGATATGAAATGGAGGAAAACAGGTTATGAAAAAATAAGAATAATCAGAGTTTGGACCATAAATGTTTGCAATTGTGATTGGGTTACTGTTGATTGAGATGTAATGATAACGAAGCGGCCTTCTGGATCTGAAATAGTTGTATTGTGGGTAAATTACATTTTTTTGCTTATCAAAATACATACTCCTCTTTGTTTTGAGTTATAATGGGAGGAAAATGAGGTGGTAAATTGCAGATTTCTTAAGCTATTTTGACTTGACTGGGAAAGGTGAGTCTCTTGTAACAAACAAATGTCTGCTTGAAACTGTCCAAATAATTGAGAACTTTCATGTTCTCTATTGGGGAGCCAACTCCCGGATATTCCAGGTTACAAATTTGAGTTGCATGATTTATAATTCTTAAGGGATACTATAGTGCTGTGTATGTGTGGAATAATCTGCATGTACATGTTTGTGTGCATGTATGTGAACAACAAACATGTACTGAAAGACAAAGAGACAAAAAACTAAAAAGCAAAAAAAGAAATAAACACACAGTTGGCTTGAGTGCAGTGTTATGGCGGTGAGCAAGGTGCAAAATATTAAGAATCTATGTGATAAAGTAAAGAAAAGGGGGTGAGGATTGGGGCCTGAGTGCATGAATAATTTTGTAGAAAGTTAGTAAAGCCATGGTGTAATGTCCTTGTCTTGAATAGTTGTCCATCAATGTATAACTTGTCTAATGGTGGCTTTTTTACCTTTCTGTATCATTTCTTTGCGGATGGGGAAAGATGCTTGCGTCTGCGGTTGATTTCTGGTGGGTATTGATCATTAAGTCCGTAGTGGGTCCCTTTCAGCTGACTGCCTTGTCGCTGAACCAGTTCCTTTTGTTTGAAGTGTTCAAATTTCACGATGATGGCCCGGGGTCGAGTTGAGTTGGGAAGTTTTTGTCCAATGCGATGCGAACACCAAGATATTTAAATGTCTTGCAGGATTCTGCAAAAGATATATAAAGATATTTAAATATCTTGGTGTTATGTTAGACTCAACGTTATCTTTTAAAATCATGTTAAACATATGTGTAAAATTGTAATTTTAACCTTCGATATTTTAGACAAATCCGAACATCAGTGCCGCTAAAATGTTTCTTCATTGAATGATCTTATTGAATATTGCATTACTAACTGGTCACTGACAAGTCTGACTACTTTAAAACCAATTGAGTCTCTATATAAAAAAGCTTTTAAAATATTTGATAAATAACATTTTAATTTCATCATTGCTTAATACTTGAAGAATAGAATATTCTAAATTTGAAAATTTAGAACATTTAAAATGGCTTGTTCAGTTTATAAGATTCTGCATGGACTCTCTCCACCATCCTTGAATGAATTCATTAAGTTCATATCCAGTACAAGTGGTAGAGTGACCAGAGCCGCCACCAGAGGCGACTGTGTGGTTCCTTATAGACGCACAGCGTTTAGTCAACAGGTACTATCAGTGAAAGGGACCACGGTATGGAACAGCATCCCAACAGAAATCAGAGACTGTACCACATTCATAATATTTAAAACTAAACTTAAATGTTGGCTGAAAGGGAACCAGACATGTGACCACTGACCACTGCCCTGACCACTGACCACTGACCACTGAAGGCGTGAACACTCATTCACGCCTTCATAACCTCACGACTGGACTACTGCAATGGAGTCCTGTCCGGGATCCCTCAAAAGCTCCTGGACAGGCTCCAATACATCCAAAACTCTGCCGCTAGGGTCCTGACTCACGTCAAGCCCTGGCAACACATCACTCTCACTCTCATCCATCTACACTGGCTTCCTGTGAAATATCGCATTCAGTACAAATCCTTCTCCTTACCTACAAATCCCTCCACTCCCTGTCCCCTCAGTACCTGTCTGACCTCATCCACACTTACACTCCGTCTCGGTCGCTTCGCTCCTCATCCTCAGTCCAACTCACCGTTCCCCACACCAGGTTGCGGACCATGGGAGACAGAGCCTTCTGTGTCCAGGCCCCCACACTCTGGAACTCACTCCCTTCACACATACAAACAGCTGATGATATTGGTCATTACAAATCAGTTCTGAAACACATCTGCTCAAATTGGCTTTTGACCTTACTTAGCATCAGTCCAACAACCCGCTAGTTCTGTGTGTGTGTGTGTGTGTGTATGTGTGTGTGTGTGTGTGCGTACGTGCGTGTTGTGAAGCGCTTTGGGTGTCTTGAAAACGCTATATAAATCCAAGAGATTATTATTTATTATTATTATGTTTATGTCTAAGTTTAATTGTGTGGATGATCTGTGTGATGATCTTTTGTGTTTAATGTTGTACACTGATCTTTTATTACTTGATGTCCCAGGGACTACAGATGGAAAGTAGCCATTGGCTAATTCTAGCATATTTACATTTATATGCATTGTCCCTTTAAATAAAAAAAATAAAAAAATAAAATAAAATGTTATATCTCTGAGGCCCACTGCTCATTATATACGAGATTATCTGGAAGCCATAACTCAAGAAAGCAAGCAGTATAAAAAGTGTCAGATAGATCTGAGGGATGAGTCGTGTAATTGCATCCAATAATGATCTGAACGTCAGTCGAACTTGTAGTTTCTATTGCGGGCCGGTGTGGTGCAGTACAATCTGTTCACTCATCTGGTCTGACCAGCCCAAAAGTATGTCGGCCCAAACGAAGTGGACTTCAAAAGTTGAGGTCATATGTTCAGGCAACATTTCCAAACGATTCACGTAAATATGCTTGAATTAATCAATAAATCTACACCATATTGAATTTTACTGGGAGGTGAGAGTGGTACATGTGGTTTCTCAGGACATTTCGGCCGGGGGTGTGGAGAGTCCAAGGTGTGCTTCAGGGAGCCCTCAGACTGTGACCCGGCTCAGGACATAAACTGCTTCTTCCTGTCGGCCGTGCTGGTGTCCCCTGGCTCCTCTGCTGTTCTGTTCCAGCTGTCTGGCCCCTCAGATGGATACATCTCCTTTGGCTTCTCTAACGACCAGGAAATGGTAACATCTAATATAATTTTTCCACACATAATTTACTACCTCACCATCATTTTGATCAACAAGTGTCAAAAGTAAAGGTGTTTTTAAAAATGTTTATTGGCTTTTATTGGACGCAAAAGACAGTAAATTGAAACAAATAATAAACAACTGAATGAATTGGCGTGTACTAATAATGACACTTTTCGTTTCAAAATATGAATGCCTGTTAAGCAATAGGTTAGGCTTCCAGTCCCATATGAAAAAGTTCTTTTAAAAGACCTCGACCGAGTGTCAAAAGGACTTGTCAATGGCATAGGATCAAAAACAAGTATTTCGTCAGATTTTTATGACATCTGTTGCTAACAACATGCAGGTCAGTTAACCCAAGCAAAGGGTTATAAAAAAGAGTACAATATTCTGATAATAAATGATGTGGTTAAGAAAATGTGTCCCTCTGGAAAATCTGCATTAGTTAAAGTTAAAGTCTCTCTCCTGTCTCAATTAACTGGCCATAAGACAGACAAGTAGGTCCCTCAAATAAAGTCCTTGATAACCTCGATGTGCCGAAAGCATTCATTTTAAAATTCAATAAGCGTGTTTGTTTTTGTTTTATTTCCACAGGTGACGATGATATTTACATCTGTGTTGTGGACAGCAGTGGCCGGGTGCAGCTACGAAGGGCCTTCTCCACAGGGAGAACCACACCGCAAAGTGTTCCTCTGGTAACACACATAAAAAACTAAAAACTTTCAACGGTGGTGCAGTGGTTAGTGCTCATGCCTCACAGCTAAAAGGTCCCAGGTTCGATTCCCACCTGGACGGGCCTTTCTGTGTGGAGTTTGCATGTTCTCACTGTGTCTGCATAGGTTTCCCCTACCACTAAAAATATGTACAATAGGTTCCCCTCTGGGGCCAAGACTCCCTGTAAAAGAGATTCTTAATCTCAGTGGGACTTTCCTGGTTAAATAAAGGTCAAATATAAAACTAAATGTCTCCTGGAGAAATAAATGCAGATACAGCGGGAACCATATGTTTACATACTTGGGATGGGCCTCGCGAGATCAAATTGCCACGAGATTTCTCGTCAGTGTAAAATGATCTCGTAATTTTCTTTTCTTTCTTTTTTTTTATAGGGTGAAATTTAGATATAGACCTTCCTGTAGACTGCTTATAGGACTCATGGAATATTTAGGCAATAGTTTTCTAATCATCAATCAATCAATCAATCAATCAATCAATCAATGGTTTTGTATAGCCCAATATCACAACAGGAGTATCCTCATAGGGTTGCACCGAACATTAAAGCAATAAAACAGAGCAGTAAATAAGACAATGTAAAGTTCAGGTGAATCAAGTATGCAGGCAAACATAATGTCCAAATAAGCGTCAGCAGTAGGTGGCGACGAGGGGCGCGGGTGTCCCCTGTCCTTAGACTCTCCAGCACGGCGAGGAAAAACTCAAAAACCGGTGGGAGAAAAGAGAAACCTTGGGAGAACCACAGAAGGAGAGATCCACTCCCATGGACGGACAGGCTATAGAGACCCAGGGCCGATGGAGTCCCTCAGCAGACGGGCCAGGATCGAGACCATCCAGTCCGTGTTGTCAATCCAGGCTGGGTTCCTCCGTTCAGCCGGGTTAAAAAAGAAAGAAACTTTGACGTTTTTAAGGTCAGTCGCTTGGAACCGCCTTGGTGTTCAAACCTGCAGACTGGAGCCGCTGCAGATTCACGCCTGCAGATCCACACTCGCACCTCGTTACTTTCTCTTTCATTTACAAAGTCATTTACGAAGATCTTACCGCTGCACGCCGTGGCGAGTCCGGGAAGATCCGTCGTCTATTTGTGATTGTACACACACATCTACCACGCACGGAAAAGTAAAACCCGTCCCCCAAGATGTGTGTGTGCCCCCCCTCCCAGACACATTTCAAAACATTTTTTTTTTAAATTATTATTATGTACCAAAATTGGTACACGCGTGCGTCATGACAGTCCGAACAAAAAGTACATTACATGGTTGCTAGGCAACCAATAGGAGGGTGGCCATTTTGGGAAAAATGTAGTAATCTGGCGCCGAAGGCGCCATTTCGTGCCCTCGCATTTGAACGAACTACTCCTAGGGCGTTGAACGCAGCGACTCCCCGTTCGCTCCAGATCATCTACACAAGTGGGACATCAAAAGTTATTAAAAACTTTCTAATAGGATTAACGGTGTTGTCATAGCAACGCCATGAATTCGGCGTCCATTTTCAGCGCTCGCCACCGCATTCGAAGTGTCATAACTCGCACATACTGTGGCCGATTTGAGTGAAACTTTAATCGTTGGTCGAGTCCTCGACCCCGTATGTTGTGATTTAGGACATTTGAAAATGGGCGCGATAGCGCCCCCTGCAGAGCACCAACAAAAAATGAATGAGGAAAATAATTGAACTTTGTCGTAGACAAAAGAAATTTGGCACAGACATCCGTCACGTGACCCCGAACAAAAAAGTAATTGAGGCCACGCCCCTTTTCCCACCGTGTTGCCATGGCAATGAACCGATGCCAACTTTGGCGCAGCCACACCAAAGTTGGTACACGCGTGCGTCATGACAGTCTGAACAAAAAAGTACATTACATGGTTGCTAGGCAACCAACAGGAGGTCGGCCATTTGGGAAAAATCGAGAGATCTGGCGCCGAAGGCGCCATTTCTTGCCTTTGCTCTTTTACAATCTCGACCTAGTGTGGCAGGTAGGGCGCGGCAGCGCCTCCCGGTTATTGGGGCGGCGTGCGGCCACCGGCATCAACCGGCCAAACGAGACCCTCGAGGGCCTCTAAATGCCGCTTGCGGCTTTAATTAGGCCCGAGAGCCTGACAGGGTCCGGGCCTGTTGTTATTGTACAAGCAGTGCGCGGAGCGCACTGACGAAAGACGTGCGCGTAGCGCACGTCCCTAAAAGAGCGCGGAGCGCTCAAGAAACAGAGCGCGGAGCGCTCCCCATGCATTACACAGTAATAACGACACTCCCGGCACCCCGACCTGTCCGGTGATATAAGCGTGTGCCGCGAAAGCGGCACATTTGTTGCTGCTCGAATAAAAAAAGGTGAAAACCACAGGCAAGGCGCAACATGGACAAGAAAGCAGTCGATGACGAGCGCAACGCGCTCGTCATCGACCATGGCCACTCACCAGCACTCAAACACTGCTAGAGTGACTCAAGGCATCGAGGCCTATCCGATAATATAGGTCTTTGCCGCGAAAGCGGCATATTTGCTTCTGCTCGCACAAAATACGGAAAAAAAACCCATTGGGAAATATTGATGAAGAAGAGGTAAAAGACGAGCGCAACGCGCTCGTATTTGACAATGAACCTCACGGGTGGATTACTGGACGTGAGACCTTTCCGAAAATATAAATATGCGCCGCCTAAGGCGGCGCTATATTGTTATTGTATGGGTTTTTCTTATTATTATTATTTTTTTTCTTCTCCCCCTAAAAAGCCAGTTTCGGCAACTTCCCACCGACGAAAAGTCCTGAATTTTTGCCCAAAATTCAATTAGGTGAAAAAAAAAACCTTCACATCTCCAAAATGTAAAAAATCAAAAAATGGCGCGTCAGCGCCCCCTGGAAAAACAGCGTTAACATTGCGCCCTATGGCCAGACCCCCCAAAATCCCGAAATCCCCGAAAATTTAGTTCGTCGTAGACGAAAAAATTCGGCACAGTCATTGGTCACGTAAAGCCAAACAAAAAACCTATTACGCGGTTGCTAGGCAACCATCAGGATGGCGGCCATATTGGCCAGAAGAGCGATCTGGCGCCGAAGGCGCCATTTCGTGCGCTCGCATTTGAACGAACTCGTCCTAGGGCTTTTAAAGCAGCGACTCCCCGTTCGCTCCAGATCATCTACACAAGTGGGACATCAAAAGTTATTAAAAACTTTCTAATAGGATTAACGGTGTTGTCATGGCAACGCCATGAATTTGGCGTCCGTTTTCAGCGCTCGCCGCCGCGTTCAAAGAGTCGTAACTCGCACAAACTGTGGCCGATTTCAGCGAAACTTGAATCGTTGGTCGAGTCGTTGACCCCGGATGTTTTGATATCTGAAATATGAAAATGGGCGCAATAGCGCCCCCTGCAGAGCACCAAATAAAAATTAATAGGGAAAAAATTTAAGTTTGTCGTAGACAAAAGAAATTTGGCACAGACATCCGTCACGTGACCCCGAACAAAAAAGTCATTGAGGCCACGCCCCTTTTCTCACCGTGTTGCCATGGCAACGACCCGATGTCAACTTTGGCGCAGCCAAACCAAAATTGGTACACGCGTGCGTCACAACTGTCCGAACAAAAAAGTACATTACATGGTTGCTAGGCAACCAACAGGAGGGCGGCCATTTTGGGAAAAATGTAGTAATCTGGCGCCAAAGGCGCCATTTCGTGCCCTCGCATTTTAACGAACTCGTCCTAGGGCGTTTAACGCAGCGACTCCCCGTTCGCTCCAGATCATCTACACAAGTGGGACATCAAAAGTTATTAAAAACTTTCTAATAGGATTAACGGTGTTGTCATGGCAACGCCATGAATTCGGTGTCCGTTTTCGGTGCTCGCCGTCACCTTTATACAGTCATAACTCGCACAAACTGTGGCCGATTTGAGCCAAACTTGAATCATTGGTCAAGTCCTCGACCCCGGATGTTGTGATATAGGAAATTTGAAAATGGGCGCGATAGCGCCCCCTGCAGAGCACCAAATAAAAATGAAGAATAAAATTGAACTTTGTCGTAGACAAATTAAATTTGGCACAGACATCCGTCACGTGATACCGATCAAAAAGTCAATGATGGCCACGCCCCTTTTCCCACCGTGTTGCCATGGTAACGACCCGGTGTCAACTTTGGCGCAGCCAAACCAAAATTAGTACACGCGTGCGTCATGACTGTCTGAACAAAAAAGTACATTACATGGTTGCTAGGCAACCAACAGGAGGTCGGCCATTTTGGGAAAAATTGAGTAATCTGTCGCCGAAGGCGCCATTTCGTGCACTCGCATTTGAACGAACTCGTCCTAGGGCGTTGAACGCAGCGACTCCCCGTTCGCTCCAGATCATCTACACAAGTGGGACATCAAAAGTTATTAAAAACTTTCTAATAGGATTAACGGTGTTGTCATGGCAGCGCCATGAATTCGGCGTCCGTTTTCAGGGCTCGCTGCCGCGTTCAAAGAGTCATAACTCGCACAAACTGACGCCGATTTGAGCGTAACTTTAATCGTTGGTCGAGTTGTCGACCCCGGATGTTGTGATTTAGGACATTTGAAAATGGCCGCGATAGCGCCCCCTGCAGAGCACCAAATAAAAATGAATGCAGAATAAGATCAAACTTTGTCGTAGACAAAAGAAATTTGGCACAGACGTGCGTCACGTGATCCCGATAAAAATGGCCACGCCTCTTTTCCCATCGTGTTGCCATGGCAACGACCCGGTGTCAACTTTGGCGCAGTCAAACCAAAATTGGTACACACGTGCGTTAGGGTGCATCAAACGCCCCATTTTTTTTTTTACTTCAATGGATCATTTTGTCCCTTGTCTAGTTTTTTTATATATAAAAAAAGAAAATATATGGCAAAGTTTGGTGAAGTTTGAAGTACATTTAGGTGGTCCACCATTCAACTGAATTTTGTCTAAATATCGAAAATTCGCCATTTGGCATATTTCCATTTCATTTTATGTCATTTTGTTAAATAATATTGCATGCAGAGTTGTATATAGATATTGCAATAGTAAATTCTCAGTTTTTATCTGATTATATTCAATAGTATGATGCTACATTTATACAACGGGTGTTAGAAGTGTTCATTATATAACATTAACCATTCGCTACATCTTTTAAAATGTTTCAACTCATCGGAGACAATAGTTTCAACGCAATGAATTCAGATAGTATATGTTGTTTTCAACATTGTTCTAAATGATTTATCCAATGTTTAAAAGTTAAATATAGTTAAATTTATTCTACATTCAGCAATGTTTTAAAGTCAATGGTAGTTATTTGGTAGATTCTTCAGTTAGTCGCTATGTCCTTTGCCTTTTCGCAAGTTGGGCTGTTCTTTACGGTCCTTCTCACAACTTGCAGCACGTTCTGGTCATGTCCTTCACCCCTTGCTGATGCCAAGAAATCTGAGCTAAGCTTAACACCTGTCTCAAGATTCAAGATTTTTTTTTTAATTTGTCAAACCATGTGAATGATTTGAAATTAGATTTCTCTCATTCTTGATTGTGGAGCAGGGGGTGGGGGAAGAGGGGTGGGAGGGAGTTCACCTTCCCAATGGCCTTGTGTATGAAACTGTTCTTAAGTCGACTGGACCTGGCCCGTAGATTCCGCAGTCTCCTCCCTGAAGGCATTACCTTGAAGAGACTGTGTGATGGGTGCATAGGGTCCCTGGTGATTCTGACGGCTTTGCGGTGAGACGGGTGGAATACATGTCCTTAATAGAGGGGAGAGGGGCTCCACAGATCATCTCCGCTGCTCTCACCATGCGCTGGAGGCTCTTTCGGCAGGAGGCAGTGCTGGCGTCGTGCCACACAGTGATGGAGCTGGTCAGGATGCTCTCTATAGTCCCTCTGTAGAAGAACCTCACAGTGATGGAGCTGGTCAGGATGCTCTCTATAGTCCCTCTGTAGAAGTGCCACACAGTGATGGAGCTGGTCAGGATGCTCTCTATAGTCCCTCTGTAGAAGTGCCACACAGTGATGGAGCTGGTCAGGATGCTCTCTATAGTCCCTCTGTAGAAGAGCCACACAGTGATGGAGCTGGTCAGGATGCTCTCTATAGTCCCTCTGTAGAAGTTGCACATAAACGAGGCTGGGACTCTGGCTCTTCTTAACTTGCGGACAAAGTAGAGACACTGATTACTTTTCTTGACCAGTGATGTAGTGTGCATGGTCCAGGAGAGGTTCACTGTGATATGCACACCCAGGAGCTTAGTGCTAGTCACCCTCTCCACTGCAGCACCGTTGATTATAATCAAGCATGCTCCTCTAATAATTATTAGAGGAGCATGCTGGACCCGCGCTCTTCGAAAATCCATAACAATCTCTTTGTCTCCTCCATATTTAGAGAGAGATTGTTCTGTGTGCACCACATGGCCAGACTGCTCACCTCACTCCTGTAGTTTGACTCGTCTCTGTTGCTGATGAGACCCACCACTGTTGTGTCGTCTGCAAACTTGATGAAGAGGTTTGAGTTGTACTTTGGAGCGCAGTCATGGGTCAGCAGAGTGAACAGGAGGGGGCTCAGCACACAGCCTTGGGGAGCCCCCGTGTTCAGTGTGATGGTTCTGGAGGATTTCCGCCAACACGTACAGCCTGTGGTCTCCCCGTCAGAAAGTCCAGCAGCCAGTTGCACAGTGATGTGTTGATCCCCAGGTGGAGCAGTTTGTGTATTAGCTGCTGTGGGATTATAGTGTTGAATGCTGAGCTAAAGTCTAAAACAGCATTCTGGAGACTTGGATGACTCAATCTTCAGATCATCAAAAACATGACACAGGATAATCTCACCAACATGGTGACGACAGGCTGACCAAAGGAGAACTTGTCCAAGCTGCTTCTGGACTGTCACACAGGCTGCAGTTACGTGACCTGTATTTGATTCTGTGGTCATGAAAAAATGGTCTGAATTATTGGCACTCTATAGCTAAATCCCCAAAACAGTGCGGCACTCAATGTGTTAACAGTCAACATGTGCTAAATCTAACAGCCCTGTAATGACTAATAACAGTTTGCATATAACATTTGTAAAACAGGCTCTAGAATTGCGACAACATGAAAGTATAACATAATAAGTTCAATAAAAATTAAATTAAAAGGTTTAATACAAAATTAGATAAAATTGAAATATTTTGTAAAAACTCACTTTCAAAGATTGCAGACTTCACAAACAGCTTGAATAAACAAGCAAAGAATAGTTATTTTATCAAATTCAGTACCATTGTAAAATATTACATAAGTAAAGAGCAAATAACATTCAACTACATGAATATCGCTATAGAATGCCCATATACCCAATGCAAATCTTGCTTATTGAGGTGGACCCCTAAACAATGTTGGAATTAGACAAAAATTGGTAGAAATTCTTTTTATGACCAAAGGAATGTTTTTAAACTGGGGACAGAATAATTGGTTGACATTGGGGCGTTTGATGCACCCTAGCGTGCGTCATGACTGTCCAAACAAAAAAGTACATTACATGGTTGCTAGGCAACCAACAGGAGGTTGGCTATTTTGGGAAAAATCGAGTGATCTGGCGCCGGAGGCGCCATTTCTTGCCTTTGCTCTTCGACCTAGTGTGGCAGGTAGGGCGCGGCAGCGCCTCCCGGTTATTGGGGCGACGTGCGGCCACCGGCGTCAACCGGCCAAACGAGACCCTCGAGGGCCTCTAAATGCCGCTTGCGGCTTTAATTATTATTATTTTTTTCTTCTCCCCCTAAAAAGCCAGTTTCGGCAACTTCCCACTGATGAAAAGTCCTGAATTTTTGCCCAAAATTCAATTAGGTGAAAAAAAAAACTTCACATCTCTAAATTGTAAAAATTCAAAAAAATGGCGCGTAGCGCCCCCTGGAAAAACCACGTTAACATTGCGCCCTATGGCCAGACCCCCCAAAATCCCGAAATCCCCGAAAATTTAGTTCGTCGTAGACGAACAAAATTCGGCACAGTGATTGGTCACGGGAAGCCAAACAAAAAACATATTACGCGGTTGCTAGGCAACCATCAGGAGGGCGGCCATATTGGCCAGAAAAGCGATCTGGCGCCGAAGGCGCCATTTCGTGCCCTCGCATTTGAACGAACTCCTCCTAGGGCGTTGAACGCAGCGGCTCCCCGTTCGCTCCAGATCATCTACACAAGTGGGACATCAAAAGTTATTAAAAACTTTCTAATAGGATTAACGGTGTTGTCATGGCAACGCCATGAATTCGGCGTCCATTTTCAGCGCTCGCCGCCGCGTTCAAAGAGTCGTAACTCGCACATACTGTGGCCGATTTGAGCGAAACTTGAATCGTTGGTCGAGTCGTCGACCCCGGATGTTGTGATATAGGAAATTTGAAAATGGGCGCGATAGCGCCCCTGCAGAGCACCAAATAAAAATGAATGAGGAAAAATTTTACTTTGTCGTAGACAAAAGAAATTTGGCACAGACATCCGTCACGTGACCCTGAACAAAAAGTAATTGAGGCCACGCCCCTTTCCCAACCGTGTTGCCATGGCAACGGCCCGATGTCAACTTTGGCGCAGCCAAACCAAAATTGGTACACGCGTGCGTCATGACTGTCCGAACAAAAAAGTACATTACATGGTTGCTAGGCAACCAACAGGAGGGCGGCCATTTTGGGAAAAATGTAGTAATCTGGCGCCGAAGGCGCCATTTCATGCTCTCCCATTTGAACGAACTCGTCCTAGGGCGTTGAACGCAGCGACTCCATTCAGCGCTTCCAACTGCGTAAGGACACTGCGCACAGAGAATTAATTTTTTGCACTGTGGGATCTCTACGTTCCTCCTGCCACAGCCACCGAGGCTGTGTCGGGCCCCGGTCCAAGCAAGAGAAGACGCACAATCAACAAGAACCTCCATGGATCTGCAGTTGAGGAAACGGTTGGGCAGCCACAATGTGACATAGACGAAAAGACCGAGTTGAAGAGGTCATTTTACAGTGTAATTGATGCTGTGCAAGAAGAGATGGATGCGCGTTTTGGGGAGCGCAGTAGCACGCTCATTGGCACACTGGCTTCTTTAAAACCAGAGGCCGAGGATACTTTCCTGGACCCATCAAAGGTAACCCCTCTACTGGCATGTGGTTGAATCTGAGTATACTGTAGCTTGTGGGTTTCTGGTGAAGAAAATGACTGACACTCCGGTTACCCCGAAGATGGAAAATGGACAATAACCAACATCCTTAGCACATTCAACGGTGCACTCCAGGCTATGCCGACTGTTGCCTACACCCTTGCCCTAACTTTAGGAGCTTCTACAGCAATATGTGAAAGCTTGTTTTCCACACTCAAGAACGTGTTTTCAGAGCATCGGCGCAGTATGCTGAACAGATGCAAGGCCCAGCTCATTCAGCTTGCTTTTGAAAAGGATCTTACTCATAAGTTCAAGTCTGAGTGGAAGGATGTGTTGATGAGGAGGTTCAGCTCGGAGAAACGCCGCCTGCAACTGTACTAATGTTTCCGCCAGGAGGATGAAACCTGGAGACTTGCAATGGTAAGTGGTAACGCAACACACACACACTTCGCACGCTGTTGACCTTGTCCATTGTGACAGATGCTGTGTTACATCTATGTTATATACTCAACTGTTTTGTGAATATTGGTAACATTGTAATTTGCTCCTATGCAACAATTGCTTTTAATTCTGAGGACTGATGTTGCAGGCTGTAGTTGGTCTGGCCATATTTGCTGTTGATTATGTTTAATGTAATGATTAGTATGCGTCAGGGCTGCGCGCATAGCCTATGAAAAATATTCTAATAGTAATTGTGCCCCCTCGTGGATTCTGTGTCCCACGGATGAACGTGCTGTGGTCTTAAATGTAAATATCAGCCCAAGAACAAATGCAAAAGACCTCAGGGCTGTTTCATAAAGCTGACTTACTCTGTAAGCTAGGCTTATTTGGCCAATTCTGGCTTATTGTGTTGTCTTTTCGGTTTCATAAACCTGGCTCAGTTCCTATGGAAATATAGTCAGAGAACTTAGCCTGGTCCGGAGCAGGCTAAGAGCAGAGTGAGCACAAGCTATGTTTCTTCTTCATGGAATCCAACACCAATGGGCAATGTAAATGACACAAGCAGGGTATTAGTGCCATCATCTGGCCAAAATGTATGTTGGCCTCAAAAATGTGAAAAAGAAAACATAACATCACAAATCAATTACTTTATGCAATAAATTATAACTATACACCAACATTGTCTTTGTCTCTCATCTGTGAAATACAAAGTTGTGTGACAAATTAATGACATTATGTGTCATCAAAAAGCTTGTCCAATAAAAGGAACCTTAGCCCACAGGACCCGCCCTCATGACCTGTGTCCAGTGTCAACAGTGTTTTTCTTTTTTCTATCATGTGTTTAAATTCCTGGGGAAAAAAAGAAACGTGTTTAAATTCATAGGCGCCGATTTATGTTCTTCCCAGTGGGTGCCCAGTCCAAAAAAAAAAGTCGAGGCTAGAATCGATCTCGCCTACGGAGCTAATGTAGCAGAACAAAGCTGGCCTGTGAAGTATGCTGCGCGTTCACGTTTGGCCATGATTTCTCAATGAACTCTGTGATCTTTAATGTGGTCTGCTTATGTAGTGGCAAGTGCTAATTAGTTGAACCTGTCTTGAATAAGTGAGATTAGCCAAGATCTGTGTCCGTTGGTGAAACCCAGTAATCGCAGCTTGAATTGTTGTGCCTAACATAAGCCAGGATTTGAAGCCTAAGCCTAGCTTTACTGAGCGAGTTTTATGAAATAGCCCTCTTGGGTCTCATTTATAAAACTGTCTGTGAGAATCTGCCTATAAGAGTCCATACGAGCAAAACCCAAACTTCACGTACGGAGAAAAAAAAGGGATTCATGAAACCCTCTGTACGTGCAGCACCACATACTCTCCCCTTCACTGATTCCACCTGGAGCAGAAATGTGCGCACATGACCCCTCCTCACGTCACGCCCCCTGCACGCCTCCATTTCACCATATAAGGACATGCAAAGTAACTTATGAATGAGATTTACCTAAACATGAGGCGATAATGAGAGGGTTTTACCGAGACCCCGGGAGCAGAGAGGGAGGGGCCACACGCCGCAGCAGAGAGGGAGGGCCTCACGCCGCAGCAGAGAGGGAGGGGCCACACGCCGCAGCAGAGAGGGAGGGGCCACACGCCGCAGCAGAGAGGGAGGGGCCTCACGCCGCAGCAGAGAGGGAGGGGCCTCACGCCGCAGCAGAGAGGGAGGGGCCACACGCCGCAGCAGTGACAACAGAGGCCGGGTGGATCTTTACTGACATGTTACCACTGTTTCTCTGATCACACGGAGTGTCTCATCAATAAAACTTTTGGAATTGCACTTTTAGAACGTAAAGAAGAGCCTTTTAGACGCTGATTGTGATATTTCCCAGTGCTGTTCACAGAGCTCAAATTTCCTGAAACTACAGAATAAGCTCGGTGGGCTTTGAATCACTCAGATAGTCTATTGTTTTATGAGCTCGCTGTACGTGCAGTCGGGGTTTGGGGATGAGGCACCGGTTCGCTTTGGGCGTGAATGAAGAGCAGAGGGGGAGCTGCAGCGCGTAATTACGCAACGTCTCTGAATGGACTTGTGCCTTGGACCAGCCATCCGCACGGCCTCAGCACGAGTTGGTCAGACTGGTTCAAAGCACAGTTGACCTAAAACAAATTCAAAGTTATTTCTGATTTCATGTCAGTGAGAAAAAATGCAAATGTGTCTTTTTATAAAGTGTATGTAAAAATATGGTTCCCACTGTATGTAATTGAGGTAAAAAAAGAAAAAAAGAAAATAGCAACAGGGAGCACTACACAGGGTCGTACTGTGTGAGAGAAGTAAAACAACGGGTCCTCTTCAAGGATGAAGACAGTGATATAAAATACTAAAGTCGTCCCTCTTTATTAAAGACAGACGCCTACACTTTTCAATCCGACACCAGGATATTCGTCAGAGCATCAAATATGTGAGCAGATATGTTTATTATATTTTAAAATTTTATTTATTGGTTTATTTGGTCGGGTCAGTGCATGTTAATGAACATACATGGGTCTCATGCATGTAAACACGCCACACCGGATTGTTGACACTGTATAAGTGGAAGTATATTTTTAATTCTAACTTTCATATATTTCATAAGGCACGATGTCTTTTGCCAATTGAAACTGTATCTATATGCTATTAAATCAAGCATGATGCGCGGTGCAAATGGCAGTGGAGTGCTTTGTTTACATTGTGGGCGTGGAAGTGGCAAGACGTTCAGCCGTGAGCACAAAAGCCAGTGGGGGCATATTGAAGGTCAGACCGCAGCGGTAATGGAGGTGGAGGTGACAATTTAGTTGTATAGGCTACAGAAGAGGTGAGCAGGACAAAACGTATGCTGCAGGAGGTGCACCTATAATATTGTTCAGGCTCGTTTCAAAATACCCCTGATCTTCTTTATATGCAAATGTAACAAAATGCAACAGGCTCTGTTTGGCCTGAAACAGTTTTGGTGTACAGTTTTCAAGTAGTGCTGGTGTGTTCCGATAGTCACGATCCACATCTCCTCACTTCACATTCACGACCTGACGCTTTTACACACGGATTTGGATATTCTTATAAGAGACGGTGTTTAAACTGGCAAGTTGTGATGTTCGCTTTACAATGTCATGCGGCTGTAAACTTTACAGGCACATGATCAGCTGAACAAAGAAAGCTTCCCTGCCCGTCTTCAGTCAGTCTCTCTCCTGTTTCAGTGCTCTCCGTCCTCTTTCCCTCTGTTCATTTCTATTTTTTTTTTTTTTTAAGTTTAAAGAGCAGACACCCATAAAAAGCAGTGTCTTCTCCTCCCTGTCAGCATTAACATCGCTACAGCGCTTGGAAAGGGGACGCGTCATCTGCCCAGGGGCTTAAAGGAAATGTAGTCCTAACGTCTTTAATACAATCGTACAATTGCCGGACCAGTCATAATTTAAGTTAGAAATGTCTTAGTTAGAAATGTCACCGGCCTGGCTGGGTGTGGCCCGCGGGCCTTCAGTCTGACATATCTGCTTTAGGCTATGTATGCAGGCAACAATATCAAATCCTTTGCTTTGGCCAGTATGCACAATTCCTTTTAGGCATACAAAGACATTATATAGTGGTGAGTGGTTGAATATCAAAGCTAATCTAATCTAAAGTGACATACCTTTTTCATTCACCATTGCCACTAGGAGGCAGTGTGGGTCCATAGTACAATAAAACAAGTCTCATGGTCACAGTCTAAAGAATGGCTGATTCCGAAACCGTTAAATGATAGCCTCTAAGTACTAACACTAGCAACTAATCCTTAACCTTTCATGGGCTCAACTGTTAGATCTCTATGCAGTTGAGCTTCAGCAGCATTTGCCCAATTCCACTGTCCTTACCCAGGGGAAGGGGAAGTGACATCACCAACAGCTGTTCTTCTCTTCTTTAAGGATATTGACAGGCAAACAAAAGCGCATGCCGCCACCTACTGTATTGCCTCTGCAACAACATAGTGTCCAAATAAAGACATTTAAGGAGAAAAAAAATCACATTTTCCATCACATTTTCCTTTAGCCTTATTTTATCTCAACAGCTGTTTCATAAAGCTACAGTATGCAAAGTAGCCATGTGGCTTAAGTTTCTACTAAATGAAAGCAAAAGCACAAACTGCCTTGATTTAAGCCATTTACTGAGGCTGCTCTTTAAAACACTGACATGTGACTGTGCTGTGATGACTCTAACATGTATTTCGTCACTTTTATAAAGTTTGGCTTGTGCAGAATCTATATTTTTTCATTAATTGTGCATCTGTCAATCAACAGTGGTTGCGCATGAAGAATCACTTGAGGGTGGTGGCTTATGGGATGGCACATGGCTCTTAAACGCCAGTGAGGTAGCATCAGAGATCCCTATGCTAAAGTGGCTATGATAGTTAGCATTGAGGCTCCTTTCCCTAACTCCTTCCTAACTGACAGCCCAATTTCTCTTTTCACTTGGGCCGCTGCACACACAGTCTGAGCCTGATACAAATCCACAATCAGATAAAAACATTTATTTGTCCACTTTTCTACCTTTCACTGCCTTTTAGTCTCTTAACTCGCGCAGACACTTGTCTCCGCTGGATTGGACTGCACCAACTTGAACTAAAGCAGAGGGGTGTTCCACTTAAACACCCCTCTGAGTTAGTTCAATATGAAATGGTATCTCCCCAGTGCAAGAATGAAAAGTTCGATGCAAATATTTTTCAGATTTTCATTCATCAGTCGTTATTTTGATAGATTTCCATGACAATTACGCTTGTGTTACTTAATTTATATCTGGAACAGCAGCTCATGCTCCTGCTGCAGCCCAGTTAAAGCCTTTAGGCCTGGAATAGTGAGTTATTATTTCATTATTTTATTCTGATGGCCCGGCCCAGAAGCACCGGAACCGAGCGGCCCACCGGGAAAAGTCCCGACTCTCCCTATGGCCAGCACGCCTCTGGCAGACGCTGACGCACATCCGGTTTGGCGTAAGACCTCTTACCAATTTAACTGTTTCGAAATCAGCCTATATTGCAACGTTACACCAGACTAGCATGGTGCATGTGCACGGCGAGGTTGACTATTGAGTGAGTGTGATGTGATTATGCAAACTTTTGAAAGAACATATATGAACGTTACAAAAAACATTTGAGCCTATAAATGAATGTAAAACATAAATTGTGGTGTATATGTTAGTGAGGCGTCTCTCACCCAGCAGGTTGTGGGGTTTGGGGCGTGTCCAGCACTTACTGGTGTTCGTCCTGTTCTCCGGACAAGTTCGTTTTCTAGTGGCTTTGGAAGAATAAAGTGACTTACTTGCAGCTCGCATGTGTCCTAGTCTTTCTCGCCACAAAATATTATTATTCTAACACAGTGTATTTTTTATTTATTTTTGCCTCACAGAATGCCTGACGCCATCTCCCAAACAGAAGTTGAATCACTTCTGTCAAAGATATATTTTCTAACATTCTGATGCAGGGACTTTATCCACACGGGATAAAGCATTACAGGCATCTCTGGAATCACCCTTTCCAATAGTTGTATTCATTTAATTGTTCCCTCTTTGCCTGCATTAACTACAAGTCACCATAACAGCAAATACATGTTGGTGTTACTGATAGGTTAAAAAGTGCACTGCTAATGTGCTAAAAACTTGATTTCACAGCTGATAAGATAAGATAAGATAAACTTTATTTTCTGTCCCCGAAGGTGACAGAAATTCGTCTTTGACAGGCTCAAAACATGCATACCCACTTCCATAAAAGCCCAAGGCACATTTAAAATCAACACAACACTAATAAACAACAGGACTATTTTTTCGACCGTTCATAGCGGTGATTGCATTTGGAACAAATGACTTCTTATATATGTCTTTGTGGGCCAAAGGGACTTTAAAGCGCCTGCCCGATGGAAGCAGCATGAAGGAGCTATGGAGTGGATGTGAGGGGTCCTCAGTGATCTGGGTGGCCTTCCTCAGCACTGAGCGACTGTAAAGTTCAGACAGAGGGGTTTGAGCTGTACCTGTGATTTTTGAGGCCTGACTGATGATACGGGAGAGTTTGGATTGATTTAAGTAAAGTATGCAGCTTCTTTGAAACTACAGACGCATCTTAAAGGCTAAATAAAATAAAAAATCTCCCCGCTGTAAAAAAAATATTGTTAATCACTTAATCAATTACTGTACACTATGTAGTTGTGTGGCCTAGTGCCCTTCTGAAATGGTCTGACTTTGAATAATGTTGGCTAAATAATAGTGTGTGGAAAACACAACAGATTTCAAAGGAGCACAAACTACATGTACACTGTAAATTATAACTCATTGTCTCAAATTAAAAAAAAAACATTCCTAGGGCTGCCAATATATTTTACGTTAAAAATATTACAAGTGTGCAGTATAACCAATTTGAAGTTCTTAAAGGGGGGTATTACGCTTTTTTCAATCACATAGCACCAGTCTATAGCATACTACAATGATGACGTAACCTTCTGTTGGTCTGTATATGCAGTAAATTAAAATAACTGCCTTGAATAAAATTGCTCTCTCAAAATGGCTGTACTGAACGTCTTGAAATGGCCTCTGTCTCTTTAAGAAGCTTTCCGACACGCCCCCTTCAGCACACTGCTGTGGCATCTAAACAACACTACTGTGCGGGGAGGGGGCTCTGCTGAGCTGAGGAGCAGTGGTTGGTGGCTTGGCTGGTGACAAAAGGTCCAGAGGCGTCTCCAGGAGGTGGGGGCGTTCCTAGGAGGACTGAGGCATGCTACACCTAAAATGGCTGCCATCTAAGTTTTTACTGATTACTCAAAAATATGTGAATGAGCCAAGGCAACACTCCAGGCATGTGTTTAATGAGGGAATGACATAATAACATGATATAAAGCTTGAAAAAGTCCATTTTACATAATACCCCCCTTTAATTCACTACACTCATAGCAGTAATTATATTAAAATAAGAAATGTAATCAATCTTAATCACAGCTCTCATTTGAAAGGATTTATGTTCTTAAATGAATGCAATTTCTCAAGACATTTGTCTTAAATTGGAAATCTTATTTACCTCAACTTTCAGCAAAGATTAACCTGATGTATTTTTATTAATTGATACAACTGTTTGGAGCAGCTGTTTAAACTCAGACAGTTGTTTTGTCTCAACTATCCTACTATTGAGTAAAATTGGATTTATTAATTGAGACAACTATGCAATGAATTTTTTCTTAACCATCTCCAAGTTATACTTTCTAATTAAGACAATCTTTTGCCCATACATTTAAAGTCAACTGACATACTCTAAAATGGGAAAACGAACTAAAAGAAAACAAAAAACAAAACACTTTAAACAGTCATAAGTATTTATTGTACTTTGGCTGAACAAGTACAAGCTGTACAATAACTCATGCAACTCAACTTTTTCCACCTGTCAAACTCCCCCTCAAAGCGGTAAAGCACAGGGAGGGAGCAAAAAGGTTATTGCTTCCACGACAAACCATTGTTTACCAGTTTCATTATGTGTATCTGTTTTATTTTGGTTTCATGTATTGATCTCACCTCACAGCAGAAGGTTGTTATTGTTCTTTGTAATTTTTTAATATCAATTGATAAACTGTCACTGGCTTGAGAATGTGTTATGTAACACATGTAACTTTTATGTTAAAAATAATTTAATGCTCAAATCAAAAACAGTGATATATTATATACAGTATGAGTATGAATCCAAGTATGAATCAGAATCCGAATAGATATTATTGCCATTGTCATTTTTTGCTAATGCAAAATGTCGGTTTGAACCTAAAAGTTTACGCTTTTAAATATACTAATACTGCTAGCTTAAACACGGAGAGGCTACTTCGTGACTTCAACTGAACAATTCTGCAAAAAAGTGAAAATCACCAATTTTCAAACAAAAAAACTTTGTTTGCGTTTTTCTCGAAACACGGGCTGCCGACTTGTGTCTTTGGAATCCACGGCGGGTCACATATGGCATCAATACTGGTATCATGCATATTAATGAAATTCACTGTGAAAGTTGTAGAAGAGGGGTGTCCAAACTACGGCCCGCGGCCCACTTTTAAATGGCCCGCTGCAAATTCCCCCCCCCACAAAAAAAAATATATAATTTTTCTTTAGTATATAATTGAATATGTCCCACATATGAAACAAGTGCTTGACTGCATGTATTTTTCAGTCTTAACACACGTTGGCGCTGCTGTCTTAAACAAGGCAGTGGTGCCCGCCATATCAGAGCAATCAAAGAAAAAAATCCAAAAGACAAACAAAAGATGGCAGAGAAAAAGAAACGCAAGATTGATAAGTGCTGAAAATTTCAGCCATGGGGAAATCATTATTTCTTCACAGAGGTAAATGGGACATGTGTTTGTTTCATCTGCAACAATACTGTTGCAGTAATGAACACAGTGTTAAAAATCAATGTTCCTAATAAATTCAGTCAGTTGATGTTAATATTTTTTTTTTAAGGGATTCATGTTAAGTTACTTTGGGCTATCTCAGTCTGTGCTGGTGAGTAACTGTTATTTCGATGTGGATTACCTTTTTTCTTTTGTTAAAAATAAATGAAAATCCATTAATATAAAGCTGTGATGAACATTTTTTTTATTTTTTATTTTTACTTTGAGCATATTCTGGGCTCGAAATCGCGACCATTTTCTTCGCAAACGCTCCCAAATTTATGCCTTTGCGATCTAAAAATAGGATTACTCGCATGTTTGCGACTCCCAGCGTAAAAAAGCACAGTTAACATTTTATTGAATTTGCTAACTTTAATACAATAGAGGTGAAATTATATATTTGACCTCTACTGAGTGCGGCCCAGTTGTTTGTATATTTTTCTGTATGTGGCCCTCGGTGAAAAACGTTTGGACACCCCTGTTGTAGAACTTGGTAAAGTCCGAAAGTGGTCTTCAATTCTTTCAGAAAAGAGCAAGAATGAAAATGTACACACTGATAAAAAGCGTGTGTAGTTAACTACTTGTTAATGAAGATCCTTAATGAGCAAAGTAAAATTAACTTTTACTTAAAGTTTACTTCTGAGTTTTTTGCCCTCTTGAGCCTTGAGCAGCAGTGGCGCAAAAAGGGCATACGCAATACATGCCTTGCATAGGGGCGCCGAAAGGACGTGTTGTGTCGGTCGCGAACGATCCGGCTCTTTTGAACGAGTCTTTACACGATATGAACGGGTTCGCGGTGGTGAAGTGTTTTTTTTTTATTCCTCTTTCGGGGAGGGGCGTCACTTTAGTTGTGCTTATTTTGCGAAACAAAAGTAACTGCTGGAGTGGGGCAGAGAGGAGTGCAGAGGGACTGTCATCTCCACCCCCCACGAGGAGCTCAAAGTGAGCATAAGGCAACAAGTTTGAGAAATAAAAGTCCTAATGAAATAATAAACACGGTTACAGAGGAGATCGCGTTGAAGCAAAACACCTCTTTCACTTTCACTTTTCACTGTTGTTTTCTCCCCTCTTGCGCGAGGGAGAGAGAGGGACAGGAGGAAAAGTTACGTGAATGAAGCAACAGAAGCTTTTAATCGGGCCGTGTGATTGTTTTTTGTGATAACAAACTCCATAGAGGGAAATATTGATGTTATATTGTGTGAAATAGTGACATTTTTGTTAAAATAAAGTCAATTCAGAGGGTATTTATTTTCTTTAAAAAAACAACCATCAAAGAGCCGTGTGTGTGTGTGAGGGGGGGTAGTTGCGCCCCTGACCTGCAGCATGGAGGAGAAGTTGATCATGGCGGTTTGCGCTCGGCCTGAGTTGTATGACACGCCTCCTAATTATGACCTTGCAAAACTTCACGCGCAGCAAACAGGCGTTTCTCACGAGTGTGAAGCGGCAATGTTTGGCGTCCAACTAGAGGCTGACGGAGCGTGGACGCACGTTTGGTCTGAACGCACCTTTAGTCAAACTAAGTATTTACTAGTGCATTACTGACAATTGTTGCCATTTATAAGCACCTAAGCAAACACTATCGTAACAGTGCGCAAGGGTTTGAGTTTTGAGTATCTTATCTGGTTTAAATTTATCAATTGCTGAATAAATGCAATCAGTACTTAGGTGATTATAGATAATGAATGAGGAAAGCTTTGTAAATGTTTCTGAAATGATGTCAGTATTTACAAAAAATATTACAAAAACGTTTTTCCAACAGTTATTACATAATATAGTGTTATTTCAAAAGTGTGGCTCTAAAGGCGTTGTTCCACATAGCGCGCACCGGCCGCGCACGCCACGATCTACGTGCACGTATCGACACTGGCCCGCAGACCTTTCTGTTTCCACCACACACACACATGCATTTGTTGTGGGCGGAGCCGCATAGAGCCGCACGCTGTACAGATCGTCATTAAAAGTTTTTAGAGGCGCGATGAGAACAAATGTGGACAAATGCTGTCATCTGGTGGGAGTTATGGAATCATTCGGAGGTGCCAAGGTGTATTAAAACAGAAAATAAACAGCTAAACTACGAACTATGAAGGTAAGCTACATGCAAATGTTATGTTTAACACCAGCTAAAGCTGCGCTAACAGCGGCTAAATGCTATTAACGGCAAAATCCCTTTTTAGCACAGCGGTGTGATCTTGTGAAATATTAAATCCGTACGACCTGCGTACGGAGGGCTGTCCACAATAGTGAGGGCTGTCCACTCTCTCGTTGCCAATCAGAGGCCAGAGTCTGTTCATGTCACATCAGACCCGGGGTAGCCCGCTTTGGCCACAGCCAGAGGTCGGGCCCAAAACCTATACCTGGTCAGACCAGTTTGGCCCTGGCCTTTGTTATGGAAAAGCTCGACAAAGCGGGTGAAAGAGCCATTCGGCTGACACGCGCCTGCATGTGGAAAAGAGCCTTAACTGGCTTCGGTGGTGACCAGAGGTGAGCAGTCCCAAGTTAGAGAAAAGTAGTGAGCCTTGTGAGGACAAATGAGGAGCAGAGATGAGTGGTGAAAATAAGCAGAGGAGCAGAAACATTGATGAAGGTGCACAGGAAAGGAGATGAAGAGAAGCATGTCATTGAAGATGAGCTGAGCAAGTTTACCAATGTGAAATGAAAGACTGGATAAGTGTGTTTGACTGAATACCTTAAGTATGTACAAGAAAGATCAGGAGCCTTCCTTTAACAGTATATGTTCCCAATGGACCGTAGTGGTTGAGCTCATCCGGTTCAGCCACAACAAGTTCAACAGGATCTTGTTTGCAGACTTCGTAACACCTCAGATGATCTAAGAAAAAAGCTGTGAATCGTTCAAGAACAAAAATGGCTTGTTGCATATAAGCAATACATGCACGATTTTACAAAAATCTGGAAGTCCACCAGTGCTGCCAAGACAAAAACATTTCATCATTGTACTTTGTGCCATGGATGATTGCAACTGAGGCCACTGTAATGCTTCTGGCAGTTGGAAATTTCCTTCTAACCCCTTCTTTAACAGAGTTAGCTAGCATGTCCACAGAAACATTTGATGCTCGTTTTACTTCCACCGTTGGTTCGAACAAGTTTGGTACATCAAGGTAGTATGCAACCATAAGTTGGTGTCTGAGCGACAAGGTTAACACAATGTTTTTGAAATGATTAACATCTCAAACCACCTTCTTGAAGAAACTATGTTTAACTTTAAAACGAAAAGTCCAAAATTCTATCGGTGGCCCAAAGCAGCGAAAGAGCCAGGGATAGTGCTCTAAAAAGTGATGTTTGGGTTTTAAAGCCACTTCTGGAAACACTCTGCAAAAGGTTCCTGTGTCCTCGTATTTTAGCGTCCAGGTAACACAGGCTTTCCTCTGTGAATGTGGAAGATGCCAATAGTTCAACTATGTCTTTGAGTTCAAGGATGATGCACCAAACATCATCGTCCTCCGGTACAAGATCAGCAACAAAAAGGGGAAGTAGCCTTAACAAAGTCCAGTTCTCGTGCCCATTCCCGCCGATGGTTCTAGTAGCAAGCACTTTTTCTGGCAGCTTTTGTGGACGGTTTATTCTGTCTGAACATTTGTAAGAAAAGCGCTGTATGACAGTGTTCAAATATTGAGTTTTATTGAGTAAAGTATTTCTTTTTAACCAGTCTTCGCAAACACAGACTGAGTTAAAAAGGAACAATGCCCTCTAATAGGTCATGTAAAAGGTCTGGGGGAAATCCAGTTATGCAATGGAAATAGGATAGTCTGTTCAATCTTTTTAACTCCATCAACACTTATCAAGGTCTCATTCTCTTGAAGCATGGAAATATTAGCATTATGCAACTCCTTTGTTCTCAGTTGAAATGAACCACTTTGTACAGAATGGTGCTGTATATCAGAACGACTAGCAGTGCAAAAACGACAGAATTTATCTGCATTAAAAGACTCCTGAAAACCTGCAAAGGAATGTGCTCCTAAATTATCAGAAGATACAAATAAAACACTACCCTTAATACTTGATCCTAACTTTGACACATAAACACCTTGGGATTCAAGGAGCTGAAGATCTCTCAATAGTGGTTCTAAAATAACCTCGTAACCAAAAGTCTTGACATCTACACTTTTGCACAGAAGAGCAAGATAAATACTCGGCAAAGATGACCTGAACTTAAGAGGTAAATTTTGAACCACCCAGTATACTGCACACAGTTTATGTTTTTTCCTTGATGTTCCTAAAGGGTTGCAAATCTCAAAATCATTGATGTACAATCCCAAAGAAATGCTTTGTTCTTCCCCAGAAAGAAGTGGGTTTTCTTTGAAATAAGAACCATCAAACACACTGTTGTCACAGCCAGGTTTGGAATTAGAGGCAGGTTCAACAAATCGCTCTAAAATGTCAGGTCTGTTGAACAAAATTTGCAGCGTTTTTAAAATTAGTACATATGTAAATGTTCTTTTACATTTTAAATCTAAAACATACTCTCTTGGCTCAATGACATAAAAGTTTTGTTTGAAATATGAAAGTCGTTTTTGCTTTGATCCAAGGCAACCTTTTTCTGATATTGAGCGAAGTGGTTTCTGATTCTGCAAGGCCTCAACAACAAAAGACACAGTTTCTTCATCTAAGTTACAACTGTGATCCCTTATAATAGTTCTTATTGTAGTCCTGTTTAGGTCCTCGATCAAACTTCCTATTTCAAGAAATTCATTAAGTATTTCCTGGGTGGCATACTCGGAAACATGTAAGACAGCTTGCAATCGCAGAAGTAAAGATGCTAGCCTTTCCTCAATTTTTCTTTGTATGTCTACATTAGTGTAAGGCATTTCAATGTCAGTGTCATCTTGAAACTGCACCGAAATATCATTTTCAACTGCGTCCAACTGTAAATCTGCTGCACTTTCTCCAATTTCAGTTTGTAGGGTAAGTAGGTCAGGCTTGATATCTTTGACAGTGGATTTTGAGTGAAAACGAGAGTACTTATTTGATTTGTAATGGCATTGATCAAATGGGCAGGGAACAGACTCACTTTTCTTCAGGTGTTGACCAAGATGAGTGATGTACTGTCAGAGACACTGGTCCATTAAAGTCACACAAAGAACATTTTAATTTGAAGCTTAGTTCTGTGGTAGGGCGCTCTGCAACGCCATGATGTCTCAAGTGTGACTGTAAAGATTTTCGGGTTCTGAAATACTGTGCACAGTCCGAATATATGCAGGGTAGAGGGCAGCTTTGTCCGTAATGGCGGTGGTTGGCTTTGTAATGTTCAATAATCCGCTTGCGAGTCGCTCAGAAGTATGTACAAAGTTTACAGGTCCACCTCATGTGGAAAAAAAATTAATAAATGGTGTTTCAAGTCCAAAAAAGAAGCAACCTAAAGAAAAGAATGAAAAAAAGTTACTATTTCATTCATTCGTTTGTTTTGTAGGTACCCGGACAAGAATGATCAAGGCAGGCCAATGGACTGTTCCAGCTGTAAAACTGATTCTGGAAATGCATCTTACACTAGGGTCTGTTGATGGTAAAGGCACAGTAGTTTGAATATAAAGCACTGCCTTTCCAAATGTATTCTACTGTTATGCGCTTTTGTTATTTGATTGTCACACAGAATGGCAAGTACAAAATTCCTTCAGAATCCATTAATGAGCACCCTGTATGTGTTACGGAAGAGTCCTCCAATCCTTTAAATAGCCATAGCACTAGCCCAGACACACTACAGAAGAGGGAGCCACAAAGAGCAGAGAGGAGACAGGCAAGCTAAGAGAAAGAGGCATAGTTATTCACCCTTTATCAAAATCCTGTGATTTGTGTCCCTACCCTTTTAATTACCAAGTAACGTTTCTCAAGCACCAAAATAAGTAATGTAATGAACACTCATGCTGACTTCCCTCTATACCAAGGTTATAAGCCATGATACATCAGCTTTAATAAATAAACCAAATCGTGTTAAGTATAATTTTAAAAAGGTGCATTATGTAACTTGTTAGGTAAAAAAAAAAAAAGTTGATAATTGTGTGTATTTGACCTTGTGACCCAGTGGCTGTATGAGTGGTCAGCATGGCTCCTTTACTTTCCATCACAGTGGTCTCTACAATGCTCCAGGATCAATTGTTTGGAAGGTTTTCACTGCTGACGGACCCTCTCACAACAAAACAAGCGATTCGGGAGCATCCTAGAGACCACTGTGATGGAAAGTAAAGGAGCCATGCTGACCACTCATACAGCCACTGGGTCACAAGGTCAAATGCGCACAAATCAACTTTTTGTTTTTTGCGTAAAAGTTGCATAATGTACCTTTAAAATTGCATTAAAAAGTCAGAACAAGTCAACAAGATCAGGTGTTGTCTTAAAGTAAAATGTGTGTCTTACCTTTTGTTTTGGTGTACAGCACACAAAAAAACAACTGGTGATCTGCAAATAGAAACATACCAAAAAATTAGCACTATAATATAAAGCTTCTGAAATTATACACACATTAAGATCTTATACGCCACAGCATGAGAATTGATTTTTAAATATTGTGTACCTACTCTTATTGTTTTGTTTTATTAGTAACACAAAATCAACTTTTAGAGCTTTTATGCACATTAAAACGTTGTTTTAACGTGCATAACGTGCTGTTACCAGTCGGAAGTTTTCTCAAGTTAATTGATGAACAAAAAACATTGCGCAACGGCATATTTTCTCCAGTTCAGCTTTACCCAAATCTAAAAGCTCCTCGACTTTAGAGCAACAGTGTAACGCCTCATTTGAAAGCAAATGTGAAATTATTGATGCACTAAAGAAGTGGGCATCGTCACTACATGTTCCTTGTTCATGTTTAAAACATTACAAGTTTTGTAAGAGACTAGACACTAAAAGACTTAAACTTAAGCGCTCGGTTCTGGGATTCGTGTGCGGTTTTTGGAAGCCTCGCCCCTTGGCACCCCGTTACCATAGCGCAAGCGGGCAGTGAGCAAAGTGTACGCAGCGGAGCGGTATCGAGCTCTCCTCAAGAAGCCTCCCGTTACTATTCACCAACTAAATACCAAGAGAGAGATCTCAAACGGAGATCTACCAAAGTTTTCTCCTACCTGCAGGGGAGAGGAGTGAGAACGCGACGACGCGAAAGCCACATCAGTGGGGTACACTTGCCAACGCCGTGGCAGCGACTCCTTTTTCTCCCGATCTCCCCCATGGATGTATTATAATAACAATGTCCCCACTGAAACAGCAACATGCACGCAGTCCGCGCCGGCCCTAGGCCAGGCAGACGAGCTCGGTCAAGGGAGCACTGTACATGTGTCGGTTGAGGGTGATTGATAATACAATAGAGTTATTTCACCTAAATATCTGATGCGATGTTAACGTGAAAAAATGCGTCGGAAATTAATCAACATGTGTATGCTGTGAAGGATCATGGGTGTGGAATTTACATGTTCACCCCTTCTGTCTGTGTAAGTTTCCACTGGATGCCCCAATTTCCCCAAAGAACAAAACATGGATTCAGGATCATGGCCCATAGTGGTCAAAGCAGCACATTGTAGTTGCAATCTGACAATCCGGCCTCCAGCTCTTTTTGCAAGAATAGACTGCATGTTTCTACAGAGGTTTATAAGAATGACTATCCCATTGTATACAATTATGAGCAGTGAGAAGAAGCCAAATTAAATGCCAGTGTGGAAGTCCGTACTTATTTGGAATTTGACGTAATGCTTTACAGCTATTTAAGGTTACTTCTTGCCATCAGAATATGCTCGGAAATTTTAGCAACATTTGAGATGACAAGTTGGAATGGACTGAAATTGAAAATGTTATATGATCAGAAGGGAGGTGGTTGTTGTTGGCTGCAAGGTTTGGTCTTCCCCATGCTGTGCATTCTATTTTAGCTTTTAACGATATGAAACAATTGTGATCCTTTAGGACCATCAAACTGTTTCATCAAGTTGGATGGTTGCAGAAAGATTTGGATTTCAATGTGTTTCTCAACACAAAGGCGACAAGACGTCAGTAAGAAGCACTGTGTTCAGACCAGTCCTCACATGTACTTGTCGTGTTTATTTTTTGACTAGATCTTTGACCTGGTTTATGTTTGGTGACAGATAGAGATGTCCTGATGCGCTCACCACATCTCTCTCTTTTTTAAAACAATGTGCTCAGGCGATTACAGTTTATTTGATAATTGTACAATGTGGTCTCGCTGCAAAGGGGTTTCCCTTACAGTCTAGGTATTACTTAGTTCTAGCCTGGCACATTGACTTTTGGCTTTGCATCACACTGATTAATGTTATTTTTCTTCAGGGCAACGTTTCAGATGTGAAGACCTCAGTACAGAACAACATCATCAGGTGTTCGTTCACCTCCACCAACAGCATCTCCACCAGAATGAGCAGGGGGAGCACCCAGAGGAGCAGACAGCGCTACTACCTTCTGTACGCTCATGGGCCCAGTCACAATGGTAAGATATATGCTCTCCATCCATCCATTTTCTTCTGCTTTATCTGGGACCAGGTTGCGGAGGCAGCAATCAGCAGAGCAGAGCAGAGATGCCCAGACTTCCCTATCCACGCACACATCCTCCAGCTGTTCTTGGGTGTAACTGTTCCTCAAACAGTCAAACAGGGTAACAGAAAAAAAAAAAACTTTTCATAATTTCCCACAGGATGAGAATTACTTCGGGGCCTTGCTAATACTGAAAAGAGTCTAGGACATCAGTCATTTTTATGGACTTTTACTCAATAAGCAGTGTCTATTACAATGTCAAACTCTAAATCAGTTGCCTGGCCTGCCAAACGACATGCCTTTTCATAGATATTTCAAAGACATATAGTCTGGGAGCAAGCATGAGCTCAACAATTTCCCGGTGGGCGTGACTGACAGACGGCATCAACCAATTAGAGCAACGCTAGATACGTTGCAGTAACAAGCGGCAGAAAACCTTTCCAAAAACGTCCTTTTTTATGAGGAACGCTTCGAACGCTGTTTCTTGCTCCAGTTTTAGGGATTTCATATTTTTCAAATGATTTAAAGCAGACGAAAGAGCCGAAGAAAACAGTGTATCGGCCGCCATCTTTAATGTTTTGGAAGAGTGCATGGTGGTGACAGGTGACGGCTTCCGTCTCTTGGTGCGTGATTGGACCGATGTGGGTCAAATCGTGAAATGATTGGCTGCGAGCAGCCGCCCAGACCGTTCTTCTTTTGAACATAAAGGAGAAGTGTCTGGCAGGCCAGGCAACTAAATCAGTTTTTCTCTAACTTTTTCAGCCCAAGGACCACTTTACAGTGCATCCGGAAAGTATTCACAGCGCTTCACTTTTTTCACATTTTGTTATGTTTACAACCATAAACGTAAAGATTTTATTTTGAATTTTTTACTGAAAGTTCACACACAAGTAACAGACAACTGTGAAGTGAAAGCAAAATGATACATGATTCTGTTATTTTTCAAAAAATAGAAAAGTGAAAAGTGGGGCGTGCATAAGTATTCATAACGCATTTTCGGAGTGCATTAAATTGCCTTTATAACATTCCTAATGACTGCAGAATGTTCACACCTTGCCCTAACCATTAAATAGAGGCCACCTGTGCATAATCTACTCCCAGTATAATTAAGCTGTTCTGTGAGGGCCTCAGAGCTATGGTCAGAGTGTATTGGTCACTAAACAACATCATGAAGTCCAATAACACACCAGACAGGTCCGAGATAAAGTTATTGAGGGGGAAACTGTACACAGGACAACTATTAGTCGTACACTGCACAAATCTGGCCTTATGGCAGAGTGGCATTTTTGAAAGAAAACCATAAGAAATACCGTTTTCTGTTTGCTAGAAGCCACATGGAGGCCACATGGTGGCTTCTAGCAAACAGAAAACGGGACTTCTTATGGTTTTCTTTCAAAAATGCCACTCTGCCATAAGGCCAGATTTGTGCAGTGTACGACTAATAGTTGTCCTGTGTACAGTTTCCCCCACCTGAGCTGTAGCTCTCTGCAGTTCATCCAGGGTCATCATAGGCTTCTTGGTAACAGCTCTGGTCAGTGCGGTCCTTGTTCGGTCAGTAAGTTTAGGAGAACAGCCGGGTCTTGGTAGGTTTGCAGTGATGCCACACTCTTTCTATTCCTGGATGATGTATTTAACTGTACTTTGAGAGATGTTCAAAGCTTTGGAAATGTTTTTATAACCTAACCCAGCTTTGTACTTCTCAATAACTTTATCTCGGACCCGTCTGGTGTGTTATTGGACTTCATGATGTTTAGTGACCAATACACTCTGACCATAGCTCTGAGGCCCTCACAGAACAGCTGGAATTATACTGAGAGTAGATTACACACAGGTGGCCTCTATTTAATGGTTAGGGCAAGGTGTGAACATTCTGCAGTCATTAGGAATGTTATAAAGGCAATTTAATGCACTCCGAAAATGCTGTATGAATACTTATGCACGCCCCACTTTTCACTTTTCTATTTTTTGTAAACTAACAGAATCATGTATCATTTTGCTTTCACTTCACAGTTGTCTGTTACTTGTGTGTGAACTTTCAGTAAAACATTCAAAATAAAATCTTTACGTTTAGGGTTGTAAATATAACAAAATATGAAAAAAGTGAAGCGCTGTGAATACTTTCCGGATGCACTGTATCTTCCAATTTTATTCTGAGGACCATCTAACAGAATCCCACTCCAACACGCCCCCAAAAAACAACTAAATAGGAAGGATAAGCTAAATTTATGTTTGATATGCAACTGATTCAAGTCAAAAACTAATTATTCAAACACAAATGCAATTCTTATGTTAAATTCTTATATGAATTTCATTTCATTTGAAAAAGTAAATGTGAAATGAGCTGCAGCTTAATATGAATAACAAACATGTGGGGGGGAAAAACTGCTGTAACAGCCTATATGTACCACCTAATATCATTCTAAAGAGCCAATAGTTTAAAACTGAGGTTGTGGTAGGAAGTCTATAGTTGTAACTATGGTGAAAATAAAATGCTGAAATGAGAACTGAATGAGACTCCTGGAAAAAAACAGTCAGTCTTGTGCTGCTTTGCAAACAAAAATAAGGCTTTACGTTTTACAATGTTCCTTAACCCCCTGGCTTTTAATGATAGAACAGACAAAGACATGAACAAAAAAGCAACAAATAAAAAAATAACCTTTTTAGGTTGTATTTAAATGTAGACCCAAATAAGTCGATAGCAACACGTCCACACAAATGTAACAACAAAGTATGTGACAATAGGTCACTCTTAGAACATAGTAGTGCCCTTGTTGAGTAGAACTAGAACCAACATTGGTCATCAGCCTAAGCCATTCTTGCAGTTAAACATGCACTTCATCTCTGTAAGCAATCTTACGTAGACATTACAGATCAGGAATGATGATTTCTCCTTCTCCTTTGATGAAAGCCCTGACGCCGGAGTAGTAAGCCACTTTCCCCTCAGCACGAGCCTTCTGCACCGCCGGATACAGCCGCTGTCTTCTCTCTCGGTCCCCTTTAGCAAAGTCCAGCTGGAAACACAAGCCATGATCTTTCAGATACGAGGATTCCCTTCCCGCCTTCCAGATCGCATTTTTGCATTCCCGCGACATAAAATGGAAGATGATAGGCCTGGGTCTCACTGATCCCGCGCCGAACTCCGCTCGAGACGATGGACTGCATCAATGCAACACTCTAGACTAGGGCTGCACGTTTTCAAGTTTTTCATTAACCGTTAACCGAGGCCCTTAGCGGTTAATACTCGGTTAACCATTAGTGTGCGCACTAACCAACCCCCCCCGCGCGCGCAGCCCCCTCCGTTACGTTATACTGACAGACGGGAAAGGGGTTTTTCATTGTTAACACCTTTATTAAATGGCTGGAACACATTTGAAACGAAATTAATTTATAGAAATAAAATGCAGTGGTAATGACAGAGCAGTCGGTCACCGACTTGCATTCACGTGGCCCTACAGTATTTTTATTTATTTTAGCTGGAGTCATTTAGCCCACTTTTTTTGAAACATTCACATTGTGCAAAGAAACAGTCATTCATGCGTACAACAACAACTACACTTATCTCTCCACCACGTTTTAACAATAACAAGAAAGGCGAGTTTTGTGCCTTTAGCTTACCTAGCTACCTCCTAAGTGATGCCCGGGTGTCGGCTGTTGAGATGGTACAACAACGAAGTTGAAGTATATCTAAGCACTGCAATGCAATACTTGCATTTTGATCCGTCATTCTCGGTTGTAAAGCGTTTCTCCCACGCTGTGCTGTTTATGGCCCGCTTCATATTGAAAAGTTAAACTAGCTAGCCATGCGCGATGACGGCTTCTCGTGAACAACTGTTTGGGAGCGCTCTGGCGGTCTCTGGTGGTGCAAAAATGTATTACAAGTATTTTCAATGGCATGGCAAATTATACACGCCAGTTAACTGAGCAAAATGCTTTTACTCGGTTACGCAATTTTTAACAGTTAACCGGTTAATTGGTTAACCATGGACATCCCTACTCTAGACTAAACTACGGTAAAAGTTGTGACAATAACTTTTACCGTTTGACAAGTCTATCATAACCTGGCAGAGATTTTCTTGTTCAGACTCAGGGACGCCCAGAAGCTTTAGGTTAAATCTCCGAGAATGGGATTCAATCATCAATTCTTTTCTGAAGAGCTTTCACAGGTTCCTCTAATGAGTGGACTCATTTCTCAATGACAGCCATCTTCATGCTCACATCTCTGGACTCATTTGATATCTCTAAATTGAAAAAGTTCTAATATACATAGTATATTGTGTGCCTTCTGACCATGTCTGTGAAAGGCGCCGTACAGTCCTTTATATGATACTTCCCTCTTCCCCATTAACATCCTCCTAAAGAGCATGTTCTTAAAAAGGAGCGAGCAGAGAGCCAAACAAGCCTCTCCGGGGCCTGTCAATGAAAGGGAAAAAAAAGTAATAACTTTAAAATTCCTCAGAACAGATTAGCGTGGTTAGAAACATGACACTCCCCTCAGAGTTGTCAAAGACATCTATTATCTTTAGAAGAAAACATTATTTGAAGCCAGGCTTTTTGGAGAAATAACATCTGCATAGCATTCCATATTATTGTGGAATGCTATGCAGACATCTGGCTGACCGCCTGTTGTTTTACAACATCCGTTAGAACCTAATATTATTATGTTCATGTGTCTCTCAGGGCAAATCCAAATCCACAGGGGGACCTTCATCAGCAGAGACACGGTGGACGTGTCCAAACCAGCACAGGTCCTGAGAGCCCAAAGGCCTCACATCATCAAGGCCCATGGTGAGATCTGCACACTTCAACAGAGGGACTCATGATGTCACAAACATGTCAAAAAGGGTTTGAAGGCCCAAAGTGACGTATGTACAGTACTTTAGACAAACGCTGGGCCTTTGGGCAAGACACTTTGACTATATGTGCATATGTGTGTGTGAGTGGTTAGCGTTGTGGTTGGTGCCAATGGCTCAGTTTGGATGCTTTCCATCAGCCTTTCCAGGGCAGGTGTGGCTACATTAGTAGAGAATGATTAATCACTGATAAATAATATATAATTAGTACAAACCTGATTAATCCTATGTTTGCGCTCCTCAGGAGCTCTAATGCTCGTTGCCTGGATGACCACTGGTACTCTGGGCATGATGGTGGCCAGGTTTAACAAAGGACTGGCCAAAGGTCACACGCTCTGTGGGAAGGACTTGTGGTTTGTGGTGAGTCTACTCAACACATATCAAGACAATTCCCTTTCTTCATATTGTGTTGGTGTAAATCAAGGATCGCTTAGTTCTGGGTCACATGCACAGAAACTCCCCCTTGAACATTTGTCCTTCTTCATGGAGGTTCCATTTCCATGTGTTTCCAGTTGCATGTGTCAATGATGTGTGTGACGGTCGCAGCCACCATCATCGCCTTCATCCTGGCCTTCTCCTACGCTCGCACCTGGTCTGGGTCAGTCTAACCACACAATCCGAAACTACTCACTGAACTGACTGAATAAACAGCAGTTAAACATCGTCACTGGTGCCAACGCAAGTGTTGATAATGTGTGCCTGCAGGGGGCGCACCCTGTGTTGGGCTGTCTTGTCATGATCCTGTCCCTCCTCCAGCCACTAGGGGCTCTGTTGCGCTGTGGGCCTCAGCATCCAAAGTAAGTATGGGTGCATCCGAATCGAGCAGATTGGTAAGGTCTAAGCCAAAACCGGATGTGCATCAGTGTCAGCCATGATAAAAAGCGTCCAAATAGTTCTGTCAGAGAGGTAGGAGGTAGAGAAAGGAGCCTGTATGCTTCCTATCATATATCCTTTAGCATAGGGACCTCTGGTGGTTCTTCATCAGCGATTAGGAGCTATGTGCCATTCCATAAGCCACTGTGATTCATGTACAACCACTGTTGATTGGCAGGTGCACATTTAATTAAATAAATTTAAAAAACAGATTCTGTGCAAGCTAAACTTTATAAAAGTGACAAAATACAAGTTAGAGTCACCACAGCACAGTCACATGTCACTGTTTTAGAGAGCCGCCTCCGTAAATGGCCTAAATGAAGGCAGTCTGTGCTTTGGCTTTCATTTAGAAGAAACTTAATACACGTGGATCATTTGCAGACATTGTGCAGTGTAAGCAGCCTACAGTATGTATTACAAGCAGTGTTGCCAATAATGTTATTCGAGTACTATTCAAGTAACAGAGTAATGTTTACAATTGCAAAACTGGTCAGTAGAGTACGTATGTTTTGTAATATTTTCCAGCAGAAGATGTCTTATTACTCCATATGTCCGAAATTTACAAAAAGAAACAAAAACATCAAAGTCCGGCTGGATATACGGACATTGTTTTGAGTTGATTTCGTCTAAAGCAGAGAATATCGTGGTCCATTGTAGGTTCTGTAGCTGGACAGTCTCTGTGTTTATCAATCTCAGATATTTTCTGGTAACATGGGCACAACATGGCTGCCCTGTGCTGGTTTCTTTATAGCATCATAAAGTAATAGTAGAAACATTTTAATTTCAACCAAAATCACTTTAAAATGTGTGATCATGTTCTTTCAGTTTGCACTTAAGTTAAATGTATACCGATGATTTAACACGATAATGTCATGTCATTTCTCTCTAGGCGCTTTCTGTTCAACTGGTCTCACGCACTGAACGCTCTGGCGATAAAAGCTCTATCTGGTATGCGTTTCTAAGCAAGCCTCTTATTACTTTAGTACCTTATTAGTACCAACATTTATGTTCATAACTGCACTTTGTTCTGTAGTGGCAGCCATTTTCACTGGGCTGAAGTTGATTGACAGCTCAGAGAGCCAATGGCTGATGAAGGTGATGGGTGGGTTTGTGGGCTGGGAGGCTGTTTACTTCGGCCTGTCAGACCTGAACCTCAGATGGACTGACAAAAGTGAAGGTAGAGGAGTTTATGGCTTTAAGTATAGTGGTGAAGTTTCTCTGAAAGTCTCTAAAACATCAAGTTGCACCAGTCTGAACAATGATGTAAACTGCTGCCAGTGTTTAAAAGGACACAGTTTGTACCGTCCATCTTAAAGCCACTAACCACACCTTTGATGACAGTGAGGCTCAAAATTTAGCCAAGCACAAAAGATGGTTTACCAGAAGTGTAAAGTAGGCTCCAGTGTATTCAAAAACAGAATCCTTCATTCAGATAGAATAGCAATCAAAATACTTTACCTTTACCTCTCATTTCCACCAAATCTGTCATGTCTGCACAAGTTTATAATATGCTTATTGTTGTTGTTTTACAGACACACATCAGTCGAAAATGGTAATGCAAACAAAAATACACAACAGAATGATAGAAAGTCAGACATGTTTGATGTGAACTTGTTGTCCAGGTGATGGAGGCTCCTCTGGCTTGGCTCTTCTTCCTGGGAAACGTGTCCTTCCTGGTGGCTCTGCTGGTGGGCATCGGGATGTCCTGACCAGGGCAGCTGCTTCATTTTAACATCCATTTGTCCTGTGTCTGAAATGTTTAGTTTAGTTTAGTTTATTATTTAATTTGAGCAGTTAAAATTCTGCTCAAAGGGAAATGTTGATCGTTTTTCATCCATCATCAAATAAAACAAATGAGTAACTTGTCTGAATAAGACACTTTTTTCCGTCCTGTTTCCGACCTTAGTTGGTGACTCCTGTTTCTCTATGGCAGCAGGAAAGGTTTGGAGATTTATGTTTTTCACAGAAGTTTCCACCTCCTGATTTTAATGAGCATTTGGAAGTTTTGCATAAGTAACGTGTGATGTTGTTTATTTTTTTGCAAATTGTCGTTTGGAAGAAAGAAACATTTTTTGTGTGTGTAATATTTGGAAAACCGCATAAAAAGAAAATGCGACTGAGCAAAACCTTTGACAGACGTGAAGAGTAATCCTATCACAGTCACAGGTTGTCTTGTCCTGTAAATATTTTCCTAAATGTGCAGGAGTGCATTCATGCGGTGGTGCTGTGTTCAAATCAATTTCACTTTATTTATCCGTTAGGACCTTCCCTTGCAGATAAAACTGTACATGTACAGACATACAGTGGCGCTTATAAGCTCTGCTTCGGCCACTCTTTTAGCAGAAATTTAACTGCTCAATAAATAAATAAACTAAAAAAAAATAACAGTGCCTCTGGAAAGTACTAACTAACTTTTGCACATTTTGCCATGTTTACAACCCTAAACATGAAGATTTTATTTAGAATTTTTTACTGAAAGTTCACACACAAGTAACAGACAACTGTGAAGTGAAAGCAAAATGATACATGATTCTGTTATTTTTCAAAAAATAGAAAACCGAAAAGTGGGGCGTGCAAAAGTATTATACAGCATGACTTAATACTTTGTGGAACCCCCTTTTGCTGCAATAACAGCAGCAAGTCTTCTGGGGTATGACTACAAGGTTTGCACATGTAGAGACTGACATTATAGCCCATTCCTCTTTACAAAACAACTCAAGCTCTGTCAAATTAGAAGGAGAGCGTTTGTGAACAGCAGTTTTCAGGTCTTTCCACAGATTTTCAATAGGATTTAGGTCATTCTAACACATTAATATGTTTGTTTTTAAACCATTCCATTGTAGATTTAGCTTTGTGTTTAGGGTCATTGTCCTGCTGGAAGGTGAATCTCTACCCCAGCCTCAATTCTCTTGCCGACTGTATTCGATTAATTTACAAAGTTGGGTTTTTGGACCACACAAACTCATGAAGATCATGAAGTTTTGTGACATTTTTGAGTTCCAATCTTTACAGATGTTATAGAAAGCAAGGTACAAACTGTTACCAGGCCAAATACAAAGAAGGAGAAAGAATCACAGCTACTCTCACCTGTGGGTAAACACCTTTGAAGTAGAGCGTCTCTAACGACCTGCTCACCCCAGTATCGGTCAGTCCTGTCCTATTCATTGATAATCACTGCTCAATATCTGTCCTATTCATGGCTTAATCTTTCAGGTGAGAGCAGCTGTGATTAGAGGGGAGGAGCCGGGCCAACCCCAACTCCTCCTGTGGTCTTTATCTAAGCTGTGGGCTGAGTGGGACTTTAGTCCACTGACAAAGCCTTTTGGATGAGAGCCGAAATGTTGGACGACTTCAACTACGAGTACAGAAGATTACTCAAGTACCTTCATTGAATAAAAAGTTCAAGGTGTATTAGTACTTTCGAGAGGCACTGTACACAACACCACAAAGTGCTACAATTAATACATCACAAACAATAGGCCTGTAATAGTCCATGGTGCACACAGTTCATGCTAACAAGAGCACAACTGTTACCATAAAAGTTGGCCAACTTATATACTTCCTGATCTCCGTTGGGGACGTCACTCTGGCATGTCCAGCCTCCATTATAAGTGCTGTAAGGCTTCAGAGTCTACATACACACATTTATTCATGACATTGCAGTTCAAAACAACTAATATATTCCCACAAGAACATGAATGAATGAACAAAACCACAACAACAGGAATAGCTGGCACAAACCGCACACACTGTGCGCCCTCTGCTGGGTCACTGCTGCAATAGCGTCATTCAGCCATAAGCAGGTAACTCTTTGATTTCCTTTTGTTCTGTGGATTTATTGTGTGAGAAGAAAACATGTTGTGGGCGCCGCATAATGATCGGGACTTATTGGATTTGAAGACGTTTTGCCAAAGAGTCCTAACCCTAATTCTATCACCAAATTTTGCTGCATGAAATGTGTGGAATTGTTCTGATATTTACACCAAATGCATACACTGGAATCTCTTTCACATCTCACTTTAACTACATTTCCTCTGTGCTCATTCCCATTCACGTCCTGATCCAGAGCCACCTTGACCCACTGCCATGCATTTCAAAGGAAGTGGGCGAGGACGACAATGTTGCTGTGGTTCAGGTTCAGGTTGTAAATCCCTGCCCCACCTTCACCTAAACCTGCCCAAGGCTCCAGGACACATGCAAATCCTGCTTCACAGAACAGAGAGAGCCGTCTGTGAGCGCACATCACGGTGAGTCACTTTAGGCTTGTTTAAGATACAACTTTATGCTAAAAGTGTTACCAATGAAATCCAAAACTAAGCTAAATGTGGAGAATTTTTCAAACTTGGTTGTAGCATAAAAATACTTGTGAATATTTGCTCTAAAATGTTTAAATTATACAATAAAATAGGACTGGAGTAAGTTACAGTTTTATTTCACTGAAGTCACCCACTCCTCATGCTTTCTTTGAAATTTGTAGAGTCAAATATAAGACTTCAAATTTCTTGTAAAAAGATAATCTATTTATGTTGATTTTGAGTTGGTTTAGATTATTCAAAGACACAATTTTTTTGTCTAATTTTGAAAATATCTATATTCTTATTTAAAATATAGATTAAAAAAAATATTTGAGGACGACCCACATCATGAAGTAGCCCTGCACATATTTATATTGTATTGAAGGTGATGACTTTCTTATATGACATGAATTAACCATTTTCTCCAGTTCGGCTTTACCCAAATCTGAAAGCTTCTTGACTGGAGATCTTACAGCCTATAGGCCAATGTAACGCCTCATTTGAAAGCTAAGACCTACAAAACTGGCCTAAGCTCTTTCTTCATTTTGGTTGTCATGTTTTCATCACTTTTTTGTTGCTTTTTTGTTGTTTTTTGCATGTGACCACACCTAAAAATTGCTCTGACCCATGTGACAACGCTGGGATAGGCATCATATTTCTAAGCACGCTGATTTGTGTATATTAGAAATAAAAACTGAAGCCTGAGACTGAGCAGCCATGTTAATTTCACAGACCACTCCAGACCATTACTATGAATGGGGCTGAATGGAACATTGGTTATCTCTTCTATCCTGACCTTTAGGCCGTAAGCTCTCCAGTCAAGAAGATTTTAGATTTAGGTAAAGGTATAGGTAAATTTTACAGTTGTATTTGTTGATATACATCTGATAAGGCCAAGCTATCCAAAAACAATAATAATAAACAACCCTATAAATTTAAACCTGCTTCATTGATCAATCAATCAATCAATCAATGGTTTTGTATAGCCCAATATCACAACAGGAGTTGCCTCATAGGGCTGCACCGAATATTAAAGCAATAAAACAGAGCAGTAAAGAGAGCAGTAAATAAGACCATGTAAAGTTCAGGGGGAGAAAAGAGAAACCTTGGGGAGAACCACAGAAGGAGAGATCCACTCCCATGGACAGACAGGCTATAGAGACCCAGGGCCGATGGAGTCCCTTCAGCAGACAGGCCAGGATCGAGACCATCCAGTCCTTGTTGTCAATCCAGTAGGCAGGGTTCCTCCGTTCAGCTGGGTTCCTCCGCTCGATCTAGACAGACACTCCCGAGGGGGAGTGGGACAGGAGACACCATGTGAATAGTAATGAACAGACTACAGAGAAAATAAATATTGTATCATAATAAGACAAAGTTTGCAGTAAGAAGAAGAAGAGGATAGCGCTCAGTGTACCGTACTTCCCACAGCAGTGTTTCTCCTAAGGCAGCTTTACTTCAGGCTGTGGTTAGAGCTTTATTCAGGCTGTGGGTTAGAGCTTTACTTCAGGCTGTGGTTAGAGCTTTACTCAGGCTGTGGTTAGAGCTTTACTTCAGGCTGTGGTTAGAGCTTTACTTCAGGCTGTGGGTTAGAGCTTTACTGTGGGTTAGAGCTTTACTCAGGCTGTGGTTCTTCAGTGTTAGAGCTTTACCTAACTGACCTGATCATAAGCTCATTCTCAGAGGTACGTTTTTAGCCTAGTCTTAAATGTAGGGACTGTCTGCTTCTTTAACGTGAGCTGGAAGTTTATTCCATAAACGGAGCTTGGTAGCTAAAGGCTCTTCCTCCTACAGTGATTTTGGAGACTCGAGGAATCACTAGTAGCCCTGAGTTTTGAGAGCGGAGTGCTCTGGTTGGCCGATATGGAACGACAGTGTCTTGGAGACTCAACAGGGAGCCAATGGAGAGACTTTAGCACAGGTGTAATGTGTTTTCTTCTCTTTGTACGTGTTAACAGTCTTGCAGCTGCATTTTGAACTAATTGAAAACTTTTTAGGGAACTTTTAGGACATGCTGCTGGCGGCAAAGCTGCTTAGCGGCTACATTTTCAAGGACTTTTGAAATGAAAGGCAGATTAGATATGGGCCTATAGTTTGCTAAAATATCAGGATCGAGATTTGGCACATACCCATTTTCTAAAGACGAGTTAATTATTTTCAATATGGTATCTGAGATTTCAGGAGTAATTTCTTTGAGGAGTTTAATTGGAATTGGATCTAGAAGACAAGTTGACGGTTTTGAAGACATAATGATCATCTACAGTTATGAACCTGTCTAAGACTTCAAAAGGAGACAATGATTCTACAGCTGGATTTAGATTAGAATAAGACAAGGGAAGCTTATCATTTATTTTATTTCTAATGGTTGTGATTTGATCATTAAAGAATTTAAGGAAGTCATCGCAGCTAAGGGTATCAGGAATGGAAGGTTCTACTGCGCTGTGTTAGCCGCGCCACCGTGTTAAAAAGAAACCTAGGGTTATTTTTATTTACTTCAATTAATGAAGAGTAGTCATTTGTTTTTGCTTTCCTAATGGCTTGCTTATAGGCGAGTAGGCTATTTTTCCAAGATCTAAGAGATTGCTCAGTGCTAGAATTGCGCCATAACCGTTCTAATTTGCGAGTCTTTCGTTTAAGCGCGCGTGTTTCGCGTTATACCAGGGAGTGACGCACCTAGGCCGAACAACTTTCTGTTTCAGTGGGGCCGCAACACCAAGAGCTGTTTTTAGTGTGAGCATAATGCTGTCGACAAACTGATCACTTTCATTTAAATCAATAAGCGAGCTATTTTCTATAGACATAGTATTAAAGACTGGCTGGATCATTTCTTTAAACTTTAACACAGCTATTTCGGATAGTGTTAGGGAATTTTGCACAACAGACCTAGAAACGCCCTGTTAATTCTGCCACAGAAATAAACAGATTAAACACACAAGTCAGACATTGAATTTATTCTTAGATCGAATCCGGGAGATGAGAGGAAAGGCCTCCAGCAGCCTCGCTGGCCTTCCCTGCTCACTCTCAGCAATACAGTTTTCCACAAAGCTTTATAGAAAATAAGCATGCACATCTTTTCCTCCACAATACAAAACTTTCCGCTACATCATAAAAACCAAAACCCAGTCTCCCCTGGACTCCTCAGTCAGGGTGGGGGCTGTTTTATGTGACACAGCTTTTTCCGTTCGCTGGTGGGAAGTCAGTCATAAACTTCAGTGAGTGTGTGGGCCTTTGCATTGGCACAATCACAGCAGACAGATTACGTGGGAGGGACTTGGTTATAACCACAGGTCAGGGGCAGGACAATTGGCAGCACCTGATGACGATGTGTGGAGCTGGTGCGGCTCATGACGTTTTGTGGAGGCCGTGGACACTCTCCAGCCAATCAGGAAAATCTAATTTAGTAGCAGAGTTTACCCTGAAGGGGGCGCAACCCATTCGTTTTCAGGCCAAAGTTAGGATTTTACACATGTTTGCGCTATAATGTCAGAATAATGTCAGGGACCAGTAGACAACACTATGAGACACCCATTGAGACAGTTTATCAGTAAAAAAAACGTGATTTGGTGTTTAGTTACTCTTTAATGTAATATTTTTATGTTAACATCAAATACAGAATTTCTTAACAGATAGTGTCCGTTTTAATTTGATTTTATCCTGTGGATTAGTATAATCTTCGATTAGGAACTTGAATATAATTAGAAAATGGTCAGAAAGCGCGGGATTCTGAGGGAGAATGTTTAGGTCGCTAATTTCAATCCCATATGTTAAAACCAGATCAAGAGTGTGTTTATGACACTGAGTAGGTTGATTCACATTTTGTGTAAAGCCAACCCCATCTAGTAGGGCACTAAATGCCTTGCTCAGACAATCACTATTATTATCGACATGAATGTTAAAATCACCTAGTATTATAATTTGATTCCAATCCAACACTATACTGGCTAAAAACCCAGAAACTCTGCTAAGAAGTCTGAATAGGGGTCATCGCAAATTAAGTCATTTACTAAAATGGACTTTGATGAGATTGATCTAATATTCAACAACCCACACGTTATGTGCTTAGCACTGTTTATTGTTTTGTTTAAGCTAAAAGATATAAATCTGCCTCCCCCTCTGGTGTGTTAACGTCACATAAACACTTCAGATAACTATAGCATAAAGAACATACCAAACTCTCCATCTCACTCCAAGTCACTAAATCCATTGAAATCTTCATCCTCAGTGTCACTTCTGAACAATCTCCTTGGCAACTACCTGGGCACGGAGGTGTAACTGCACCTCTGACAAGCCTCTCCCGGCAGCACGTTTTCAAGCTCTCATTTGTGAACTCGTTCCTCTAGCTGTGGCTCTAGCTTTTTGATTAGCTTTTTTTGTTTTCTTCATTGCGGTAAAAGTAACCTCCGCTTCTCACTTACTCCAAACTTTCTTTCTGCTGGTCGATTAGCCTGCAGTGCCCTCTAGCGGCATGTGAAATTATATATTTGAATTACAAAAAATGACCCCTCGTGGAGCTGCCACCTTAACATGGTGGAGGGTTTGAGCCTGAATGATCCTGGAGCTCTGTTGTCGGTGGCTTGGTGCCCCTGGTAGGGTCTCCCATGGCAAACAGGTCCTAGGTGATGGGTCAGACAAAGAGCGGTTCAGAAGCCCCTTATGAGAGACCAACAGGCCCGGTTAGAACCATGAGGCCGTCCTTCTGTGGACCCACCACCTGCAGGGGGCGCTATAGGGACTGGTGCAGCTCCAACAGCTGCCCCCACGACCCGGCAACGGACAAGTGGAAGAAAATGGATGGATGGATGGATGAAAAAATTACCAAAAATCACATATTAGTCACCCAGGAGTATAAGACGCACCCCCTGCCAAACTATGAAAAAAGTGTGACTTATAGTCCGGAAAATATGGTATTTGAAATTGGTTGACAAAAGTTAACACTGTCTATAGTTGTGAATAGTAAAATACCATTCTTTCTTCTTTATTTAGATAAGATACTGTATATTGAAAAGAAGACGTGTGCTCATAGAACATATAAACACACATCTTCAGATGCATGAGTCTTATGTAACGCTCCGCCCACAGCCAGGCCTTCAAACATTCACACATTCAAACCACATGCAAATACCTCAGTGGAAAACACTGGGATCTGTTCTCTCTCTCCAGGTCAGTACAAAATCCTCCCCTTTACCAACCATGAAGTTAAGAAGAAAAAGACCCATCTGTTAGTTACAGATCAAATAATTATCATCACAGAAATCAAGGGTCTCACAAATTTTATGTTTTATCCAATTGTTTACTAATGCAGAGAAGTAAAATATAGATAATCCCATTGCAGCAATAAAAGGCAGAGGAGCAGTGCAACCAACTTATAAAAGGATTATTGACAATGTACGTACAGTTTACATACCCTGGCTAATTTTTAGATGTTTTTTGTGTGCCATTTTTAGAGAATATGAATGATATCACAAAAGGTTGTTTTCACCCATAGTTAGTGGTTATGTGAAGCGATTTCACTGAGTTTAAACTGAGTTTACTCTTTTAAATCATAATGAAAAATACAAAAATAACCCTGATCAAACCCCAGTTCTTAACACTGTGTCTTGCCCCCTTGAACATCAATAACAGCTTGGATTCTTCTGTGGTAGTTGTGGATGGGCCTTTTTTTCCCTTCCATGGTCAAACTGACCATTCTTTTTAGCAAAAAAGCCTCCAGTTCCTGTAAATTCCTGATGCATGAACTGCATGTTTGAGATCTCCCCAGAGTGGCTCAATGATATTGAGGTCAGGAGACTGAGATGGACACTAACGGGACCTTCACTTATTTTTACTGCTGTAGCCAATGAGCGGTCAACACGGCCTTGTGCTTTGGATCGTTGCCATGTTGGAATGTCCAAGTGCGTCCCATGCCCAGCTCCCAGTGACACTTTTCCTCTTTTCTATTCATTACATGCTGCGTTCATACTGAAATCAGTTTTGACCAAGTTCCCTGAAGCTCACACATCCCCAAAACATCAGTGATCCACCTCCGTGTTTCACTGTGGGAATGGTGCACCGTCCATCACAGGCCTTGTTGACTCCTCCAAATGTAAGGTTTATGGTTATGGCTAAAAAGTTTCATTTTGGTTTCATAATTCCTAATGACATTGTTTCAGAAATGTTGAGGCTTATCTCTGTGTTGTTTGGCATATTGTAAAAGGATACTTTGTGGCATTTGTGAAATAAGGGCTTTCTTCTGGCTACTCGACCATGCAGCCCATTTTTCATCAAGTGCCTCCTTATTGTGCTTCTTGATACAGCTACACCACATTTTTTCAGAGTCCTTGTATTTCAGCTTAACTTACCGTATTTGTGGATTTTTCTTTGCATGAATAATTTTCCTGGCAGTTGTTTCTGAAATTTTTGTTGGTCTACCTGATCGTGGTTTGGTTTCAACAGAATCATGCATTTTCCACTTAGAGTTTGAACACTGCTCTTTGATACTCTCAGTACTTTGAATATCTTTCTATATCCCTTTCCCATTTTATGCAGTAATGTGTTAGCTTCATTTTGCCTGAGTAAACCAGTTTGGACGATCATTCCTCCGACAGCAGCGTCTCAGCAACAGGTTGCCGTCTCAGCATGTCTCCTCATTTTGATCAATTATGACATTTAGACAATTAGCCTCTCCAGATGATGAATACTGGCCTTCTCCTGTGCTATTTTCCTGGTAGTATTGCTTTTATGGTACTTTAAGGACAGTGTGAGCAGCAACAGTTTCAACAAAGACAAGCTGGAATCCACGGAAGACATCAGTAGTCTGGAATCATTTATTAACCATTACTACGATATGTCAAAAAAACAACAAAGTAAACGCAAGAGGCATCCCCTCAGCTCAACAGAAATGGATGACTTCACCAGTGACATAAAGAATATCCAACAATCTATCACATCTATTGAACAACAACTAACGAAACTCAGTCTTCTTGAAATACTCCAAGGAGATGTTGAGGATTTAAAACCGTCAGTCCAATATCACATTGCCCTTGTCGACGTTCTTAAAGAGGAGAACGCCAGCCTTAGAGCCGAAGTAAATAGGCTAAAGGGTGTGACCACCGAACTTCAACAACAATCACTCGAGGCAGAAAAAAACATTTTAGACCTGCAATGCAGAAGCATGAGAGACAACATAATCATACACGGAATACAGGAGGAACAATCGGAGACGTACCAATTAACTGAACAGACTGTTAAAAAGTTTCTCAAAAATCACCTGAAAATGCAGTAAGAAAGCTGGGTTGCAAAAACACCGCCCGATCGTAAAAAGTAAAGTAAAATTGCCATCATGGAGAATGCCAAGGAGCTGAAAGGAACCAACATCTCGCTGAGTGATCAGTTCCCTCACGAAATTCTACGGAGACGCATGCTGCTTCTTCCCGTAATGGCCGACGCCAGGAAGCAGGGGAGAAAGACTAAATTATCAGTGGATAAGCTCTACATTGATGGGTTTTTGTACAGAAACTCAGACATAACTTATTGGATTACCGGAGGAGACGACCACGGTCCAGGTCCCTCTTCATCAAACAGCAGCGCACAGTGAATTATGTCATCAGCGAGACGATTCCATAGCAACTATATTCATCGATGATGAATGATCAACCTACGAAGATCAATGACCAACCTACAGCATCAATGACCAACCTACAGCACCAATGACCAACCTACAGCACCAATCAGGTACTTTTGAACCTTCACTAAGGAGAACCACTGGAAGAAGCGACTTGGACTTTACATACTTACAATATGATTTACAGAATGCTGAGATTGATATTGACCCTGAAAATAACTTCTTTGCAAGAACTATTAATGACTGCCAATAATATACTGAGGATCTTTACAACAGTAATCTCAAGAACGTTAATGCATTTTCCATTATACACTTCAACAGTAGAAGCCTTTATGCTAACTTTGACCACATCAAAAGTTTCTTACAACAGTTTTTAAATCCATTTGGTGTGATCCTTAAAACAGAAACATGGATTCACAATGACAGAGAAATGGACTTTAGTATCGAAGGTTATGAGTTTATCAGTCAGTACAGAAGAAATAAGCATGGTGGGGGCGTAGCTATGTTTGTTGACTCAAGTTACGGTTATAAAGTGATTGGAATATGACCGGGGTGGTGGACGACATACTTGAATGTCTTACTATTTAAATTGCAAGGAAAAAAAAGAAATTATTGTAAGCTGTATTTATAGAACACCTGGGTCTAATATAGATGTCTTTTTAAATTGGATGGAGGAGCACGTTTTAAACTCAAATCAGAAACACATGTTTGTGGGGGTGATTTTAACATCGATCTGTTAAACCCAAATAAACATAAAAAGACTCATGAATTTACTAACACTCTATTCAGCATAGGTTTGTTTCTTTTAATAACCAAACCGAGTAGAATTACATCCCATAGTGCTACTTTGATTGATAATATTTTTTCCAATGAAATAGAAAGTAATACAGTTAGCGAACTATTGATAAATGATATTGGTGATCACCTTCCAGTTTTTGTACTACATAAAAATGAATACCAAAAAAAAAGTGGAAAACATGTATTGGTTTAGAAGAGTCAAAACAGGGAAAACTATGGATGCATTTAAAAAGGAGCTACTAACGCAAGACTGGAGTTTCATATACAGAGAGAATGATCTGCCTAACAAGGCATATGATGAGTTTGTACAAGTATTTCTAAAAATCTTTGATAAAAATTGCCCAGTGAAAAAATACTGTAAAATAGAAAGTGTAAAGAAAACCCATGAATGTCTAAGGGATTGTTAAATGCATGCAAAAAACAAAAAAAACAAAAATCACTTTACAAAAAATGTATAAATAATAGAACAAAAGAAGCTGAGGATAAATATTAAAAATATAAAACCAAATTAACAGCTATCATTAGAACATGTAAACAGGATTATTATAATAAATTGTTAGATAGGAATAATAATAATATTAAAGGCTTAAATAGTTTAATTAGAAATATACCAAGATTGTTCGATTATCCAACATTTTTTAAAGATCAGGATAAAACTATTAATAACATGGATGAAGTAGTCAACACTTTTAATAAATTCTTCGTAGATGTTGGCCCGAACCTTGCTGCAAAAATTGCAAATGTTGAGAAATATAATTGTGAGCTCATAGACATAAATCCGAAGACTTTGTTTCTCAATCTTGTTGAGGAAAAGGAGATTCTGGATATTGTTAGAGGTTGTAAAAATAAAACCTCGACAGATTATTTCAACATGGATATGAAAACCTTAAAACGTGTAATTGAATGTATCTCTAAGCCGTTAACATACATCTGTAACTTATCATTGCACACAGGACAATTTCCTGACAGAATGAAAGTAGCAAAAGTGATTCCTCTCTTCAAGGCAGGAAATAAGCATCTCTTCACAAACTACAGGCCTGTTTCCCTTTTACCGCAATTCTCAAAAATATTAGAGAATGTTTTCAATTCTAGACTTGACAGCTTTATTGATAATTTGCTCTCTGAAAATCAGTTTGGTTTTAGGAATAATCACTCAACTTTGCACGCGCTCTTAGATAGTATTGCAGAAATAACTAATGCTGTAGATAATAAGAAATATGCAATAGGGTTATTTATTGACCTGAGCAAAGCTTTCGACACAATAAATTATGTTATACTAATTAATAAACTAGAACATTATGGGATTAGGGGGGTAGCTCTACAGTGGGTTACCAGTTATTTAAAAAATAGAAAACAATGCGTGAAAATTGGTGATTACCAGTCTAGTTGTCAGGAATTTGAATTGTGTGTGGTTTACCTCAAGGTTCCATTTTGGGTCCAAAATTGTTTAATCTCAAATCTCAAATACTTAAATTTATCTTGCTTGCAGACGATACAAATATATTTGCATCAGGAGACGATTTACAACAACTGTGTCGGATTGTCAACTTGGAACTCTAAAGTGTCAACAAGTGGTTCAAGTGAGAGACCAACAGGCCCGGTTAGAACCATGAGGCTGTCCTTCTGTGGACCCGCCACCTGCAGGAGGAGCCATAGGGGCTGGTGCAATGTGATTTGGGCAGCTCCAACAGCTGCCCCCACGACCCGGCAACGCATAAGTGGAAGAAAATGGATGGATGGATGGATGGATAAATCTAAGTAAAAGCAAAACGATGATATTTGGCAACTGTAATTACAAACCCCAGGAAGCAATTCAGATAGAGGGCGTTGTCATAGAGCGAGTGCATGAAATCAAATTCCTTGGAGTTATTATAGATGATAGATTTACTTGGAAATCTCACATTAAATATATATCTACTAAAATATCAAGAAGCATTTCAGTAATTGCGAATGTAAAGTATATTTTAAACATCAAAACTCTACATACCTTATACTGTTCTCTGATTTTGCCCTATTTACATTATTGTACTGTGGTTTTGGGTTGTACTTACAAAAACACATTAAAACCAAGAGTAATGCTGCAAAAAAAGAGCTATCCGAGTAATTCATAAAGTTGGGTTTTTGGACCACACAAATTCATTATTTTTAAAATCAAAGATCATGAAGTTTTGTGACATTGTTGAGTTCCAAACTGTACAGATGTTATACAAAGCAAGATACAAATTGTTACCAGGCCAAATACAAAGAAGGTTCCAAGAATGTACTGGTTGTTATGAATTACGTGATGAATTACACTTCAGGCCTCAGAGACATAGCCAACTTTGAAAAGTTTTGAAAAGTTTTAGCAGTTAATGGGGTACAATTGTGGAATAAATTGGAGATGGAGATGAAACGATGTTCAAACATCAACCTGTTCAAATATAAATACAAACAAAAGACTTTTGCAAAGTATAGAGAAGAAGAAATGAGTTGCCACTAGGATCAAATTGCTTTTTTAAGGAAGAATGATGTTGCTCTCAACGGGTGTCATTCTATTGCTCAAAATTACAAATAGAGAATTAGGGTAGGCAAGTTATGGATCTGTTGAGAGGGATCCTCCCAACGGGCTCGTAATCCTCGTCTTTTAACGCACCACACAGCATAGGAACATCATCTACAAAATCAGCTGTTAGGGCAGCTGGGTAGGGTTTTGTTGATGAGGAGCTACTGCCCTCTACAACTGGCCCGCTCTACACCTGGCTTTTAACGCACTACACTGTGTAGGGCTTACATAATAAATGTACATAATAATATTCACGGAGTTTAATATGTATATTAATCTGTCTTTTTAACATAAAACTAGTGACTTTTGGTAATGCTAACAATGTTAGGCATGGTAACCATCTGAAGGAAATGTAACGATCTCCTTTTGTTACTTGCTTTGTACTAGACTTCGTACTTGAAACTAGACCGTTGTTGTAATTGTGCTTCTTTCTGTTCTTTCTGTTGATGTACGAACACTTCAAACAGTGTTTTGTAAGTTATAGTTCTTTGTAATTAGTTTGTAAGTATGTGGCATTATCATAGTTGTTTTATAATTAGTTGTTACGTAATCAGTATTGCTCTGTTTTGGGGTATGGTCGGATGCTTCAGGTGTGTAGGGTCTATTTTGTTTAATTTTGTTTTGCTGTTGTCTCCTTGTTGCTATTTTGTTCCTTTGTTGTTTCACTATGTTCTTGTGAAATTATTTTAATTGTATCGATTTTGGGGTGGGCGCTTATGAGCTCTTGCTTCGGCCCACTCCCTTTGAGCAGAGTGTTTGCTGCTCAAATAAACAAATAAACAAAACTAAAAACTAAACAGTTCAACTACCTTTTCTCGTAGATCCTCTGACAATTATTTTGCTTTCCTCATGACTCAGAAACCAGAAACATCAGTGCAGCACTAGATGAAAGATGCTGGGTCTGTCAGGCCCAAAAATTCACTGACCTTTTATACACACACACAATAATTACAAACACAGGTCACAGGTGAGGATGCTTATACCTTTAGCAGCCATTCAAACCGGTTTGTGTCGACTTGTGTGCATATTATCAGGTCAAGATCACCATGGTATGTAAACTTTTGATCAGGGTCATTTTGGTACTTTCTTTTTTCATTATGATTTAAAAAGAATAAACTCAGTTGTTTGACCATACATGGCTTCACACAACCACTAACTATGAATGAAACGTTTTGTGTTATCTTTCATTATTCTCTGAAAAATATTTAAAAAAAAATCAAAACTTCTGCCAGGGTTTGTAAACTTTTGAGCACAACTGTATATAATGTTCCATCATGCACACTGGTTTGAATGATCACGTTTACTTTTCCCCAAAGCAGAGCCCATAAACCACTACAATGGCCTCGATGTGTGAGCACGGACCCCGCTGCTTATTATATTCAAACATGGAGCATTCGCACTGCTCTGGCCCAGCGTCCCAACACTGAGTGAGGCTGCATTCCAGTTTCAAAGGGGAGCAAAGCTGATATGCTCATGGAATTTACCCAATGACAGACCCATGTCTCGACACGTGCCCTTCTCTCTGCAGGTCTTCATTTTGTAACTGAAACCCTTTTAATCTGTTTTATTTTTGAGAGCTCAAGTGGAACCAGTGAATGGGTCTCACTGAATGTGGTACAACCAAACCTTTTATGGAAGTATTTTATTATTATATTATAAACATCGGGCCTAGTCAAAATCTAGAGGGTCTGTACCCTGTCTTAGAGTGTTACTATGTGTTTGTCGTTTTCTTACCATTGTTGGTATAACTGTAATCTGTTACATGCGATAACGCCACGATGATATAACATTTTGGTTATTCAGCCACTGATTGATTGAAGCATAATTTGCTGTTAGAATTTTGGAGCTAGTTGGCGGCACGGTAGCGCAGCGGTTAGCACTCCCTTTCAGGCAGAATCTGTACTTTTTCCTTGTATGTTAAGTAGTTTGTTGCTGTTGGTACAACATGACATGAACTGTGGAATTGCTTTGGTTCACTTGTGTTCACCGTGAAATGCCATTGCCTGAAGAAAAACAACAACAACAACAACTGAATGAAATTAACTTCCATGTCTCCTGTACCTGCATCTGCCTGTTAAGGAGCAGAGCTCGGTCAAACACAGGTTCATTCTTTGGGTTTATCCAGAGGTGGTGTTGCTTTTGCTTAATTGTTTATTTTATTAATTGGCCTTCCTCTAACACATCCATGCGACATATGACTTTAAGGCCCATATCTTCTTCAGTCTAGTCTGCATAGACATACATGAAGCACTCCTGCATTTTCTGCAATATCGTGTCACAAAATACTATTCCAGCGGAGATGGATATTGTTCCAGCAGCATTTGGACTTCCAGCAGAGCCAAAGCAGAGCTTGTTGTTGACACTTGGCCAGTGTTGATCGCAGGCCCAGGCAGGGCAGGACAGAAGCAGGAGAGGGGGAGATGGAGCCTTTCCTAATATAGCCGTGTGCTCTTTGTGGGACATCTGCAGACGGGACATACACCGTTTTACTGATCTCATCTCCCCTCTGTGCTCACAGGCTGCAGTGATGGCCGTCCACAGCTGGGCTCATACCTGACAAACATGGAGTGAAGAGGAACCTCCGAGGTATGGATCTTGAACTTTTGACTGAGGGCTTGGATAAGGTTGTGTTTTTTACAATGTTTTGCAGCGAGTTGGCTTGTATGCATAAAAGTCTGCTTGGTTGAGGCTGATTTCTTGGATGACAGAATATTTCACCTACTTTTTGTAGTGAGACTGATTTGACTATGCGTGCTACCTATTTTTCTTAGGCAATTAATTATTTTTCTTTAGATAATGGGTCTTTTAGATGAGCATTTATGCATCATACATTAGCATGAAACGGCAATTGGTAGAAAGGTTATTTTTATTTACATTTTTATGCCAGTGACCGAGAAAGTGGGAAAGTTCCATAGAATTTTAACTGTGTTTCTATCGCTGGACTTTAATGCACATTTTAAAATTTCGCATAAGAAACAAGGGATGGAAACACCAAATTTTAATTTGCATAAAAAGTTTATCCGATCACTTGAGGTGGTTTTTGACTTTTGCAGGCACATTTTGGAATATGGAAACAGATTTATCGTACAGTATACAGTTGTACATAGCAAATAACAAGAAGACTATTGGAGCATTTATTACAGATGCATATTTACTTTGATGGAAACGCAACTACTGTGGTATAACATGGTTGGCACGGCACAGTTAAAATGGTTAACTCTACATATGTCACTTCTTGCCAGTGTCCAATAGATACAGACAGCAACGCGTCATACAAGGGGTCGCGGCTATAGCCGAGGGGAAAGGAAGTATGTTTTGGGAGTCACAATCTTTCACTCTTTTTAGCCATTTTCTTTTGGACTATAAACAAATTTATCACACACAAATAAAGTCAAGTCAAAATCGGGTCCATGTGGATGTTTTCAGTGGAAGTAAAAAAACGGAAATCGTAGCTAGGGTTAGCGTATAGCTTGCATAATAATAATAATAATAATAATAATGCATTGGTTTTTAGCACTTTTGACACTCAAAGACGCTTTACATTGCATTATTCATTCCATCCATACTACATCTGACGGGATCGGGCAGAGCAAAGGCTGTATGGCCAAAGCTAACGTTAGCTTCTTGTCTGTTTCTTCTGTATTTATGGGCTGTTTGTGAAGGCTCTCATTCGTCCAGGAAGTATTCATTGGTGTTGAGCCACTTTGCTCCTCTCCATGTCTCTGTATTTTTATTTAGTAGAAAAATAAATTCATAATTCAGCATTTGTTAAAGTACTGGTGGAGTAATGGGAGAAAGTTTAGTTTTTCCCCCCCTCTGGCTGCTTCCATCATGACCATATATTGGCAACTCCAGAGATGCCGTCTGTATCAATAAGGAAGTGATTAATAATCACAGAAAAAAGGTCCAACCAGGTAAACTTTTTAGCAAAATCTTAAGTATAATGGTAAGTATTAGCACTGAAAAGTGGTTTAGTGGCTTTCCAAACCGGTCCGAAAACATTTGCAGACTGATGCACCAAAGTGTGGCCAGTGCGGCCAACGAACAACTATAATCAGCAATACCCAATTGTCCAGAGTTATTGGAAAAAGATTGAAAGTCTAATCTTTAAAAATATTGGCTAATAAAATATGCTAACTGTGGCATACATACTTCTTAACATTATTTATTATTATTATTATTATTATTATTTAAATATTAATGTGTATTGTTCCTCAAGAAGATCAATATTCAGACAAAAGTAATGCTGATATATTGCTCAATACACATCCATTATTGTAAATCAAATGTTAAATTCATTGCAGAATTGACTTTCCTCTAACAATATGGCACACCCACTGATATTTGACTTGTAATATGTTTTTATTCAAATTACTCTTTCCCAAATTGGTTGTGATGTGTAATGGTCAGCCCATAGACTTATTTACCAGGCAAATCTGATTGTAGCCACTCGGAGTTTTGCATGAGGCTAGAGCAAACATAGGCAAGTGTTGTACAATCTTCTGCCTGAATATACAGAATGACATTGAACAAGTTGTTTTGAAATGAATTCTTGGCTGTGGTTTGTGATCATGTTAGTACTCAATCCAATCTGATCCTACATGCTCTACATTATCCAAGTCCTATAATTACACATCACTGCTATTGCTGTCCAGTATCTATAGTTTAATCAATGTGGAAGTTGTTGGCCCTAACCTAGAGCTAAGAGCGGGCCCAAAAAAATTAAGCCCGACCCGAGCCGGGCTATTAACTTGAATTGTTGGCCCGAGCCCGAAACAAACCCGACATAATGATTTATTTAATGTCCAGTCAGAGCCTCTGCGCAGTGCATTCAGCAGCAGCGACAAGAGGATCATGCCGTGTGTGAGCGGTACGCAGCAGCGCCGTGCACATGCCTGGGCAGGCCGAGAGATGTGTGCGGTGTGTGGGGCATGTTAAGGCCCCTTACTAAAGGCCCTTACTTCAGCGACAACGCTGCGCTTACATGCTGGATGCACGTGGGAGCCAATCTGTGAGTTCACAACAGCTGCAGCTCCGTGAGCCGCATCTTGGAAGGAGCTCATACCTGAAATAAATACACAGTTATTATGCAAATGATATTTTTCTCAGATTTTCTAAATTAACTCAAATGACAGTCAGCATACGTAATTTTCAAGTCTTTAACTGTTAGAGGATCATTCTTACAGCCATTAAACTTCTCAGTTTTTCTTTACAGGATGTCAGAATAGCTTCCCAGAGCTGCTGTTTGGATGTGAACTACCTCCCACCCTCATAGATGTTTTGCTTGAGGCTCCAAAGGTTCTCAATAGGGTTGAGGTCAGGGGAGGAGGGGTCCACATCATGAGTTTCTCTCCTTTTATGCCCATACCAGCCAATGATGCAGAGGTATTCTTTACAGCATGACATGGCGCGTTGTCATGCAATGAAGATTAGATAGATAGATTTTGTCAGGGAAAGAACGGTTCTTCTTTTTATAGAAAGTGGTCAGTCAGAAACTCCACATATTTTTCAGAGGACATTTTCAGGGAGCCTACAGGAACCGACCAGCTCTCTCCTTATGATTCCAGGCCAAAACATGGCTCCGTCCCCTCCTTACTGACATCACAGCCTTGTTGGGACATGGTGGCCATTCACCAACCATGCACTACTCCATCCATCTGACCATCGAGGGTTACACGGCACTCATCAGTGAACAAGACTGTTTGAAAATGAGTCTTCATGTATTTCTGAGCCACTGCAGCCGTTTCTGTTCGTCAGCTTCAATGAACAGTTTAGGGGAGGCTGGATAGAAGGTTTATGCACAACTGCAGCCTCTTGAGGGTCCTACACCTTTATGTTCGGGAGACTCCAGAGGCACCAGCAGCTTCAAATGCCTGTTTGCTACTTTGTAGCAGCTGTTCTCTTATCTGATGTATTTGTCTGGCAGAAACCGTCCTCATTGTGCATTTATCTGCTCAAACCCGTGTGTGCTCTGAATCAGCCACAAATCTATTAATAGTACGATGATTACGCTTAATCTTTCATGAAATATCGAAGGTTTTCATACTGGTCTGCTTAATATGTGGAACGTCCTTTTCAGTACTTTTTCCCTTAACTGGGCTTAACTGACAACTAATCATCCAGGTGTCTGAGATTGATGTCAGTGATTCAAAGAGCCCTGAGACACAATACGATGGATCTCCCCAGCCCATACGCTTGATTACACGGCGATTATTTGTGCCGGTGGACAATGGTTATTCCATGTTACCCCGTTAGCTTGTTGTTACAGTCGCCTACAGCTAATTGTTGATGAAAAGTCTGCAATAAACCACAAATGCATCAAGCCCGGCTCAGTGTGTCATCATCTTAAAGTCTGCTTTATGAAGTGTATTTATTTATTTGGTAGGGACAGTGCATGTTAATGAACAAGCTACACCGGGTTGTAGCCTTGGGCTAATATCCATCCATCGTCCCCCATGCGCACTCTCAGTTACCAGCTTTATTGACGTTATTATTAGAGCATAATACTTGTTTTCACCAGATCGACGCGCACTAGAAGCTAGTTTAGTTAGGAGCGTACACCGGGTGCTAACCGTTATTACCGTTATAACCACTATAAGTCTAGTACGAAAATCTGAAATTGTAACCTTTGTGGCTCCGGAATGTTAGGGGTTGGCAACCTTGTTTTTATGTTAATATAAGATGTTGGGAACATATTTCATGAATATGTCACTCGCGTATCGCGTTCATCTGTTTTTTATTGAAGAAATGAGAAGAGAATGTTTACCAAAAAGTCGCACCTTCAGTCATGCACTATCTGTCAGATAAAATAAATATCTGCGATATTAAACAAGATTTTATCATGAAATGTGCACTATACGTGTAGTTTGTCACCTCACAAAATATGTGAGTTTCATTGATTGAAGAAACAAGATGGCCACCGTAACTGAAATGACTGGTATTCAGTGAAATTGTAATATCTTCAAAATTGTACCAGATTTTGTGTTAACTGGCTAGAAATAAACTTTGATTTTGACCTGTCGAAACATTTTCTGTAGTTTTGCCCCTACTACAGACATATGGGGAGTAGCCACACCCTTTCTGCTAAGCTCTGTTAAGTTTCTGTCTTGTTTAGTTTACTTTTTTTTTTTTTACTTTTTGGGCCCGTTGAGCTTCAGTAAAAAGACTATCTTGGTTGTGAGGGCCTTGTGGACATAGAATTCTTTTTTTGAGCATCTCTCTGTACTTGTTAAGCACAAACTTTTGTTTAACTGTGTGTTGTTGAATCTAATCACTCATACATAGTTTGTGTTGAAGCGGATTGTTAAATCAAAGAGCTGGTGGTTGTATCAGTGGGTTACTGGTAGACTCCTGTTTGAAGCTATGCATATGTTCTGCGTTATTCTTGGGTCATCATCACATGTAAACTGGATGTTTGAATGTACTGCAATAATATCCACCATTGGCGCTGATCCTATTTGCCCATCCATATATCTATCCATTTGAGTTGTATTGAGTTGCCTTGTGTACGAAATCCGCGGTATAAATAAAGTTGCCTTGCCTTTTTCCCACTTAACTGGTGGCCAGGGCTGAGCAGATTTGCCCAGTACGCACACTTAAGGCCTGTTCATACTCCACAAGATGCAATAACTTTTTTCTCGCACCCAGAGCTCCGAGAACAAAATGACGTCATTTTGTTCTCGGAGCTCCTGTTCGGCAGTTCTTTCACGTTGTTCTTGACACCTGAGCTGAGCAGAACTTTGTTCTGCAGGGCTGCGAGAACTCTTGCTGTGATTGGCTGGATGTTTAGTGGGCGGGGTTATTTATGTAATTCCTTGATTATTTTGGCTGCCGAAAAAGGGGGCGTGGCAGTTCGGCAGCAACACGTCTTGTGGAGTATGAAATGTCAGAGCCCAGACAAACTTTGTTGTTCTTTTTGCCTCAAGAACAAGAACAAAGTTCTCGCAACTTGTGGAGTATGAACAGGCCTTTACTCCAGCTGTTCTGGGGGATAGCGAGGTGGCACAAGGCCACAGGGACATAGTCCCTCTAGCATGTCCGGGGATCTCCTCCCAATAGTACATGCCTAGAACACCGCCCGGGAAGGGGACCAGGAGGCATCCGAAACAGATGCCCGAGCCACATCAGCTGACTTCCTGTAGCTCCTCTTGTGACGCTACCACTGTGCTGCAGCTGTGGGGGCTCTTGGTGCCTCTTCAGTGTCTCAGAAGAAGACATTTGTAGTCTCAAATGGGTTTAGCTGAAAAGCTAGCATTTTGTTTACCTTTAAGAAGCTGCTTTCTTCAGGACCATTTTAGACTCTCAAAGTAAACAAATCCACCAAACCTCCACAAAAACACGGCAAAGACGTACAAAAGTATCCAGAAAAACAATGTGGAACACAGAAACCACAAATGCAGTTCACAGAAAAAGTTGTACCAGGAGAGAGGGAGGTTTCTTCCTGTTTTCACATTGCCATGATAACAATTATTCTGTAAAATCCAAAAGCATGATACCTCCGTATTTCTTGCTCAATTATGAACTTTCAGCAATGAAAAGTCTGGATGCATTCAGTCACGTATAACAAAGCTTTTTTGCTAACAGTTATGGAGGTTTGCACGTCCCTGTCCTTCCACTGTTACAGTTTTTGCCCGTTGCTTGAGCACATTTTGCAAAACTTCGCTCATTGTGCAAAAACTCTACACACAAGTAAGCATGACATAACACTGGGAAATATACCATTCACATCTGTATCAAAACCTAACATTCCTTTTTCAAAATGTAACTCACAAAACTGTAACTGACAAAATCACACATACTTGCATTCAAAGTTTGTAAAAACCTGCCACATTTGAAAAAGGTTTACAAAGAATCTATATTTTTTAAATATTTTGTGAGTGTTGTAGTATATTCTTTTGCTGTTGTTTCTTTATTTTGCAGTTTTTGTTTTGGCCCGAGACGGACGCAGTCCCTGGCAAGGGACTATTGTTTTTGTGTGGTTTCTTCTTATTATAATGTTTTTCTCCGTAAAGGATTGTACTTTTGACCCGCTCAACGTTGCCAAAAACTCATTTATTATTGTTCCTTATTATTTGTGGTTACTTTGCCTCATGTTCCCTTGTTTATGATTTGTTATCTTGTATTACGTTCCTTGCTTTGATGTAAGTGTTATGGTTTTTAATTTTGGGGTGGGCGCTTATAAGCTATTTGCTTTGGCCCACTCCTTTTGAGCAAACTTACTGCTCAAATAAACAAATAAATAAATAGATTGATATTGAAAAATATCAATCAAAATCAATCAAATAAATAAATAAATATGCATACACTGTAAACCCAAATTAGTAATCATTACTGGTAAGTGATTACACTGGTTTTTCTAGTTTTTACAAAATCCAAAACCTAACAAATCAAGCTCTGTTTACGTAAAGTCTTGTGTCCAAGATAATCCATTACTAAAGAACTCAAGGTTTTAAAACGAATGTTTACGAGTAATCAACTTAACCATTACTCGTGTATATCAGTAATCATTATTCATGTTTATCATTATTTATATCTCATGTTTATGAGAATTTATTACCCTTGTTTATTAGTTAGAATAAATGTAGATCATATAATATAAAATATAGTTTTTTTAACATTACATAATAATAGACTGTATATCCGTTGTTTCTTACATAAAATGGCAATTACATTTTATTTTCACAAATGTATTGCAAAAATAGTGCAATAGTAACATTTTAAACATTTAAATGTAAGTATTCCAGTCTTCTCTTACCAATAAGCACAGTGTTAAACATTTTTAACATTAATATAAAACAATCTGAGTACATCATTTACATCATTAATGTGGTCAAAGGACTATGGAACACTTAGACAGGTTAAAATACATTGTAACTGTTGTTCACATTTTAATGAATTATGTTTGTACTGCTAAATTTGTTTGTAGCCACCTTTTAAAATACAAACAATGAACGTCTAGCTGCTAAATACATTTTCAAAGCATCAAACCTTTTGCGTCTAGCCAAAAATAGAGGACCTGCACCATTTTACATAAGTAGTTGATTATTCAGTGTTTGAAGTCACTGTTAAAAAAAAAAAAAACCTGTTGAATGAACTGGAGTGTATTTCAGATTTTCTTGGGGTAGTTTACGTGGAGTCCATATGCAAGTTCAAAAAGGAGGCAGACAGCTTCTGGCAGGGTCGTCTTTTCAGGATTCACCAACACGACCCCAACGTCCATTTGGAGAAAGGACTCATCACCATCCTAAAGATACACAAAAAATATTGCCAGAAATACAAGTATTAGTGAAAAAATATTACTGAACTGCAACAGACCAGCATAAGGAATGACAGAACAGGAACTACTTGAAGATTACCTGGTGAGGTGTCTGAGGGTGCGGTTTCATATTACAAGCAGGTGGCAGATTTACAGTAGAACATGTACTTAAAATTGTTTGCGATAATTCATTTTAGCTATGTCAAAAGATATTCTAGCTTTTTGTTTTGTGTTAAATTAAGAATATTTATGGACTGGCTGGAGCTCCTAACGTAGGCTAATTATGGCTTGTTCAAATTAAACAATGAATGTCAAATGACAAGACAAGACAATTTGTGCTTTGTTCTGATTATGAAGTGTTACCTGCATTTGCTGCAAAAGCTGTACCAAATGTTGACAATTTCCCACAATCCTTTGGAATTCCAGATAAATCTCAAAAAGAAGAAGAAATGAGTGTGATGTACAACTAGAGAGCAATGACCATACAGAATAGTTATGTATACCTGCTCATTAGTAAGTGCAGGCCAGGTCCCCACTCACAGCACCACTCTCTATTGAGGAAGATTCTGTGGGTCTGGTTTCCAGTGTCAGTTTTCGTGCATCAGCTTCAGTAAAGATGGCCCTCATGGTCCTTTTCTCAGGTGCCGTCATCTAGAGGAAAGAAGTCACATCAGAGTTTGTATTATGTATGTAAGGAGAACTCTTATGTTTTACTTGTATATTTCAAGACAATGTAATGCCTGAGTGCTGCGATTTGACTGTCTCCATGATCAGCTCAGAGATGTTTTACATTAATCTCTTTTATCTGTTCAAATTCAATCAATCAATCAATCAATCAAACTTTATTTATAAAGCGCTTTTCATACCGAAGGCATCACAAAGTGCTTTACAGATTACAACATTTAAATCAAGTATCCAGGCAAACATAATGTCCAAATAAGCGTCAGCAGTAGGTGGCGACGAGCGGCGCGGGTGTCCCCTGTCCTTAGACTCTCCAGCACGGCAAGGAAAAACTCAAAAACCCAGTGGGAGAAACGAGAAACCTCGGGGAGAACCACAGAAGCTGGAAAGATTCACTCCCATGGACGGACAGGCTATAGAGACCCAGGCCGATGGAGTCCCCTCAGCAGAAGGGCCAGGATCGAGACCATCCAGTACTTGTTGTCAATCCAGTAGGCAGGCTTCCTCCATTCAGCCGGGTTCCTCCGTTCAGCCGGGTTCCTCCATTCGATCTAGACAGACACTCCCAAAGGGGAGTGGGACAGGAGACACCATGTGAATAGTAATGAACAGACTACAGATAAGATAAATATTGTATCATAATAAGACAAAGTTTGCAGTAAGAAGAAGAAGAGGATAGCGCTCAGTGTACCGTACTTCCCACAGCAGTGTTTCTCCTAAGGCAGCTTTACTTCAGGCTGAGGGTTAGTGCTTTACCTAACTGACCTGATCATAAGCTAATTCAAAGAGGTACGTTTTGAGCCTAGTCTTAAATGTAGGGACTGTGTCTGCTTCTTTAACGTGAGCTGGAAGTTTATTCCATAAAACCGGAGCTTGGTAGCTAAAGGCTCTTCCTCCTACAGTAATTTTGGAGACCCGAGGAATCACTAGTAGCCCTGAGTTTTGAGAGCGGAGTGCTCTGGTTGGCTGATATGGAACGATAGCGTCTTGGAGATAAAGCGGAGCCATACCTTTTATGGCTTTAAATGTGAGGAGCAGGATTTTAAATTTGATGCTAAATTCTACAGGAAGCCAATGGAGAGACTTTAGCACAGGTGTAATGTGTTCTCTTCTTTTTGTACGTGTTAACAATCTTGCAGCTGCATTTTGAACTAATTGAAAACTTTTTAAGGAACTTTTAGGACACGCTGCTAGCAGGGAGTTACAGTAGTCCAGCCTTGATGAAACAAAGGCATGGATAAGTTTTTCTGCATCACTCTTAGGTAGGATATTTCGTATTTTAGCAATGTTGCGCAGGTGAAAGAACGCAATTTTACAAGCCTGGTTTATTTGTGTTTTAAAAGAGAGGTCTTGGTCAAACAGAACTCCAAGGTTTTTTACTGTAGAGCTCGTCGATACGCTAACATTATCCAGGGAGATGATCTGCTGAGATAAAGACTCTCTCAGTTTTTGAGGACCTAATATAATAACCTCGGTTTTATCAGGGTTAAGGAGGAGGTAATTTACAGTCATCCAGGTGTTAATGGCTTTTACGCAGGAACTAAGCGTATCTAATTTATCTGTCTGACCTGGTTTCATTGATAAGTACAGCTGTGTGTCGTCCGCGTAGCAGTGGAAATTTATATTGTGATTTCGGATTATGTTACCTAGTGGAAGCATGTACAATATAAATAAAATTGGCCCGAGAACTGAGCCCTGTGGCACCCCATAGCACACTTTGGAACACGGTGAGGACTGTTGGTTTACATTAACAAATTGGTGCCTATCAGATAAGTAAGATTTAAACCAAGAGAGGGCTGTTCCCCTAATGCCTAGTTTCAGTTTCTAACCTCTGCAGGAGAATATTGTGGTCGATTGTGTCAAAGGCGGCACTAAGGTCTAACAGAACTAGGATTGAAGCTAGTCCGGCGTCAGCTGCTAATAACAGGTCGTTGGTAACTTTGACTAAGGCGGTCTCTGTGCTATGATAAGTTCTGTATCCTGACTGAAATTTTTCAAATAAACTATTGTCCTGTAGGTGGCGGCAAAGCTGCTTAGCCACTACTTTTTCAAGGACTTTTGAAATGAAAGGCAAATTAGATATGGGCCTATAGTTTGCTAAAATATCAGGATCGAGATTGGGTTTTTCAAAAGTGGTTTGATAACAGCATATTTAAAGGACTTTGGCACATACCCATTTTCTAAAGACGAGTTAATTATTTTCAATATGGTATCTGAGATTTCAGGAGTAATTTCTTTGAGGAGTTTAATTGGGATTGGATCTAGAAGACAAGTTGACGGTTTTGAAGACATAATGATTGATAATACCTCAGCCTCATCTACAGTTATGAACCTGTCTAAGACTTTAAAAGGAGACAATGATTCTACAGCTGGATTTAGATTAGAATAAGACAAGGGAAGCTTATCATTTATTTTATTTCTAATGGTTGTGCTTTTATCATTAAAGAATTTAAGGAAGTCATCGCAGCTAAGAGTATCAGGAATGGAAGGCACTACTGCACTGTGACTGTTTGTTAGCCGGGCTACCGTGTTAAAAAGAAACCTAGGGTTATTTTTATTTACTTCAATTAATGAAGAGTAGTAATTAGTTTTTGCTTTCCTCATGGCTTGCTTATAGGCGAGTAGGCTATTTTTCCAAGATCTAAGAGATTGCTCAGTGCTAGACTTGCGCCATAACCGTTCTAATTTGCGAGTCTTTTGCTTAAGCGTGCGTGTTTCTGCGTTATACCAGGGAGTGACGCACCTAGGCCGAACAACTTTCTGTTTCAGTGGGGCCGCAACATCAAGGGCGGTTTTTAGTGTGCGCATAACGCTGTCGACAAACTGATCACTTTCATTTAAATCAATAAGCGAGCTATTCTCTATAGACATAGCATTAAAGACTGGCTGGATCATTTCTTTAAATTTTAACACAGCTTTTTCAGATAGTGTACGTTTTAATTGAATTTTATCATGTGGATTAGTATAATCTTCGATTAGGAACTTGAATGTAATTAGAAAATGGTCAGAAAGCGCGGGATTCTGAGGGAGAATGTTTAGGTCGCTAATTTCAATCCCATATGTTAAAACCAGATCAAGAGTGTGTTTATGACAGTGAGTAGGTTGATTCACATTTTGTGTAAAGCCAACCCCATCTAGTAGGGCACTAAATGCCTTGTTCAGACAATCACTATTATTATCAATATGAATGTTAAAATCACCTACTATTATAATTTTATTCCAATCCAACATATACTAGCTAAAAACTCAGAGAACTCTGCTAAGAAGTTTGAATAGTGCGCATGGGGGACGACGGATGGAAATTAGCCCAAGGCTACAATCCGGTGTGGCTTGTTCATTAACTTGCACTGTCCCGACCAAATAAACCAATAAACAATAGGGTCCAGGAGGTCGATAAATAATAGCAAGTAGTAAAGCTTTTTGTTTTTTCCATTTGGGACAGGTAAGAGACAGTGTTAGACTTTCAAACAAATTAAACTTTAGGTTATTTTTGGGATTTAGAACAAGATTAGAGTGTGATATCACTGCAACCCCACCACCTCGGCCTGTGGTTCTAGCAGCCTGAAAATTAACATAACTAGGAGGGGTAGATTCATTAAGCCTAACATAGTCATCCTGCTGAAGCCATGTTTCAGTCAGGGCGAGAAGGTCAAAGTTGTTATCGCAAATTAAGTCATTTACTAAAAAGGATTTTGATGAAATTGATCTAATATTCAACAACCCACACGTTATGTGCTTAGCACTTTGTTTATTGTTTTGTTTAATGTTAAGTTTACTCTTGGGTATTTGTATTAAGTTATTTGGTCGCATGCCAGCGTTTGTTTTGTGAGCTTTTAATGTTTTAGTGCTTGGTATACGGGGGACTGACACAGTCTTTATTTGTTCTGGTATTTGTATTAAGTTATTTGGTCGCACACCAGCGTTTATTATGTGAGCTTTTGATATTTTAGTTTTTGGTTTACGGGGGACAGACACAGTCTTTATTTGTTCTGGAGAATCTACACACTTGATGATTTGTGACAATCCGGGAGCAGGGTCGGTGGTTACAGAGGAGTGTTCTACACGACTGCTCTGCGCCCGGGGCTCATATCTGGACCATCAATTTGGGCCGCGACTAAGGCTATCGGCCATATTTGTAGATAAAAGGGATGCACCATCCAAATTTGGATGTATGCCATCCCTGCGCATGAGCTTGGGCTTTCCCCAAAAGGCGCTCCAATTATTGACATATCCAACGTCATTTTGCTCGCACCATCTAGACAACCAGCAGTTAAATGATAAATGTCTGCTATACATTTCATCATTGACCAAATTGGGCAGAGGACCAGAGTATATTACGGTATCTGACATCGTTTTAGCCAATTCACACACCTACTTGCAATTTGAGAACCTCTGACTGTCTCCGCCGGACATCGTTACCACCCGCGTGGATCACGATCCGACGGAACCGCCTCCCTCCCTGCTTTAAGCGCCTAAGGTTACCTTCGATGTCACCAACTCTGGCCCCGGATAACACCTAACCAAAGCTGCTGGGATCTTCACGTCCCTAACTATGGAGCTTCCAATCACCAGAGTATCAGGTTCAGCCGGTGTGGCGCTGAGGGGAGCAAACCTGTTCTGGACGTGAAGAGTTTGGTGCGCTACGGGTGTGCGCTTAGCACTTCCCCCTCCCCGAACAGTCACAAATCCGTCCTGGTCTTGTCCCGGCTGCACGGGACCCGCTGCGGGGCTAGCCTCAGCCTGACTAACCTCTCTAGCGCTGTTGGAGCGGACTGCGGTCCCTGCCACTATCTGACTGTAGCTAACACTAGCCTTCACTACATCTCCGGACAGCCGCTCCTCTAACTCGGACACCCTGGCCTCCAAAGCTACCACTACACTACACTTAACGCAACTATTCCTATCATCTGTGAAGGAGGCAGGGTTCTGACTCGACATACGGCAAACTGAGCAGGACAGCGCGAAAGAGGCAGAAGTAGACGGGGTAGCCATGGCTGAGCTAGCCAGAGAGCTAACGCGCTACGGAGAAGAGAGAGAAGGGATTTAATCCACGCAGAAGTGTTGGTTCAAGCGGAGGAAAAAAGTCTCCGTGGAGATAATGGGCCAAATTAGATCTACAATCAGCTAGAGTGGACTCTAAAGCTACGTTTAATACGTGGATTAACAATAGTAACACAGAGAGAGCTAAAAGCTTGGCTTGCCCAAAACGAGCGTTTCAACACAGAATGTACTCACCGGATGTGACGTGGAATCCAGTTGTAAATCAGTTCAGGCAGTGCTTATTGGGCCTTATTGCAGTTGTTACCAAAGTGGGGGTTGGGGGACTCCTAGGTATAGCAAGATGATTTTAGAGACCATATTTTTACATTTCTGACATTTTATGTATTTTTTTAAATTGAAAACAGCATATTTTAGGGAAATTAAGCCAAATATCAAAATACAGTATCCAAACTAACATTATTAAACCATATTTTAAAATGTCATGCACCTTAAATTATTATAAATACTAATTATGTTTTACAGAAGGGGTCCCGACTTGTTGGTTGAGTGATTATGGGGGTTGCAGCCTGAAAGGTTTGGGATCCCCTGCCAAAAATATATATATATATATTCGATACAGTAGCAGCCAAATCAAATGTGGAGGTTTTACAAAAGAAAAAGGACACAAAATTGAACGAACAAACAGCTAAAGCAAAATTCATGGCAACAGCGCCAGGAATCACTGTAATGCTACAAAACCAACAGCCGTGGGTTTGCACTGTTCCCTGTCAAAGTTACGAAAAATATAAAGCATGTGATACATTATTCTGTACGCAACAGAAAGCTAACATTACTGATGGCTACCACTTAGCATTAGCCGTAGTCTGTTGGTGGCAGTAAGCCTTACATTCGCTACAAGCACTTTTCAGTCCCAAAAGAATAACCACAACGCACTCTCAGATATGATCGACTAGCTAGTGCAGGTTAGGGCTAAATTGCGAGGTTGACATTGTGGTGAAATATTATTGCTAACGTGCGCACGTTGAAAATGTTACTTTACTAAGCAAGTTGAAATATGCTAACGGAACAAAATGTGTGCACTTACCATGCGTTGATAAACTATTATGAACCAGACTGGCACTGATTCCTCCACTTCATCTCATGAGCTCTGGTACATGCGATCTGCAGCCAACAGTCTGAAGAGGCTCCTGTTTGAATTCACCGGTGTGCGCTGGTCATCAAGCCCCTCCAAAAACCGGTAAAAACATGTAAATGTGAGGTGCTCAGAGCTGTTAGTATAGAAAATACTTGTTTTAAGTACTTTACAATTCACATTCGGTTTAGTAATGGTCCCGCCTTTTGCAAAATAATGAAAAGATTAGTATTGATAGCTTGACTTATTATGTGAAAGAAAATGTGGGTTTACAGGGGGAACACACTAGTCTACTTTATATAAAACACTGCAGTTTTGATTGTCACTGTTTATTTTCAGGAGGCACATTTTTAAACAACCAAAAAATCAAATAGGCCTACTCAATATTGTACATTTCAGCACTATTGCAGTAACATGAATTCAGATATAGCAACAACAAAAAATACTACTAAAAAAAAAAATACTGTAATAGAAAAAAACACTATTGTGTTCTCATAGTCCACCAAATTTGCTCTTATATCAACAGAAATAGGGGTCCGTGCATGGCCTCTTTGACCTTGACCTTGTCCTCCTCCTCCTCTTCCTCTGCCTCTCGCTTTCCCTCCATCCACGCTTGCAAAGTTCTTGAAATGGCAAAACTGAGGGCTTTTTGTAGTTGGCTGTTTGGTGTTCAGTTTTGCAAGTCAGTGCCTTCAGGTGTGTATTTGAGTAGAAATTACCTGATGTGTTTTGTATTTTGGATACATGTGTTTTCCAAAATGGCTCCTGAGGTTTCATTTTTGAACGAAGTGTCTTATGTATGAAATAGAGTGTAGTATTCAGGACCAAGTGTGTTGCATAAAGGAGTAAGTGTGTTACAGAATTGCAACTTGAGTGCAAAGCAGTGCTTTTGTTTAAGGTATGGGTACATGTACAGGTATGGTAACAAAAGCTTCAAGTTGTGTAACTTTAGTCTAAGCATGGGTCTATAGTGTTCAAGCAACTGTAATTGAAGATGGGCTGGTGGGTCACAGAGACTCTCTTTACCTGTGTGGTGCCTAAACCCTTATGTATATACTTGTTACAGAAGAAATGGAGCACTTGTGGAACGATGACCCGGAAGAACTGCTCTTGGATCTGGGCTTTGGCTGTGATGAGCCAGACCTGTCAGGACGGATCCCAGCCCGATTTCTCAACTACCAATCCCAGGCCAGCGGTATCAACCTGCAAGTGTTCCTGGAGGCCCAGAGGAGTCGCATTGACCTGGAGAACCCCGACGTCAGCAGTAAGTCTATAGGCTGACAACAACTGGCAGACTAGGCACAATACAGGCAGTACACACAGACTACAGACAGGCTACAGGCAGACCACAAACAGATTAAAGCAGGGGTGCCCACTGCACAATTCACTTTTACAAGGGGCCACATGAGTAACCTGAATTGAGTTAGAGGGCCACACCAACTTACCTGTAAAGGGACTGGATGCACATTGGTCATTTTTATACTCACTACTGCCACCTCAGGTCTTACGCATAACTGCAGTCTCTATATTAAGCTTGTGCATCACGGCAATTCGGACCTGACTGAACACCTTTTTGAGTGACAGTGCAGAATTTTAGAGGCAGTTGTGGTGAACAGGTCTGGGCTCATTCTACACATTAGGACATTACTGGAAAATGGGAGGAAAATACTTAAAGAGCAACTAAACACCAAATCAAGTTTTTTTTACTGATAAACTGTCTCAATGGGTGTCTCATAGTGTTGTCCACTGGTCCCTGACATTATTCTGACATTATAGCGCAAACATGTGTAAAATCCTAACTTTGGCCTGAAAACGAATGGGTTGCGCCCCCTTCAGGGTAAACTCTGCTACTAAATTAGAATTTCCTGATTGACTGGAGACGTGTCCACGGCCTCCACAGAACGTCATAAGGCGCACCAGCTCCACACATCGTCATCAGGTGCTGCCCATTGTCCTGCCCCTGTACCTGTGGTATATAACCAAGTCCCTCCCACAGAATCTGTCTGCTGTGATTGTGCCAATGCAAATGTCGAGGTCCACACACTGCCCACACACTCATCCCCCCGCATGTCACCCCCAAACTTCAGAGACCGGCAATTTTTGACTTTTGTTTGTGGGTGGGGAAGGCTTTGGCACGCCCATTTAGGTACTCTTTAATTTTTTAATTTTTAAACTCCATATAGTGCCTTTAAACTTAATTCTTCTCAACATTCTCCCATTGTAAAATGCAATAAATTATATCTGGAACTTGCTTCATGGTAATTGTACATACTGAAAAGATAAAATAACAGACTGATGTAAAGTTAACTAAGGAGCAGATACTGTATCATAAAATGCTCTTCTCTCCAGTTCATTCAAACTGTATTGACTTAGCAGTTTTGTTGTTTATATTTTAATGTCTCTTTTGAATGAAATAAATACATGAAATTAAAAAACGAAAATGAATAATATAGAGCCATTTGAGCCCACTCTGGCACTGAATAGTCATGGTGCCTCTGATACACCACTATATAATTTGACGTAAAAAATGCTGAAAAAGCAATCAATTATGGAAAGAGAATCAACAAAATAGACAAAATAGACTACAAATAGACAAAATAGACTACAAAAAGACTATAGACTAGAGGCAAACTACAAAAAGACTTCAGGTAGACTATAAACAGGGCCCAGCGGTTAGCACTTGTGCTTCACAGCTACAATAGAAGGTCTGGGGTTCGATTCCCACCTGGACGGGGAGTTTGCATGTTCTCCCTTTGTCTGTGTAGATTTCCTCTGGTTTCCCATACCACTAAAATGTGTGCAATAGGCCATGATGAGTGTGAGTGTGCAAGTGTTGGACAACGGATGCAAATTAGCCCATGGGTACAATCCGGGGTGGTGTGTTCATTAACATACACTGTCCCTACCAAATAAACCAATAACAATACAGACTATAGACTACAGGCAGACTGCAAACAGACCACAGACTACAGGCAGACCACAAACAGGCTATAGCCTACAAGCTGTAAACAGGCTATATCTTAGTTTACAGACAGACCACAAACTAACTATAGACTACAAGCATACTACAAACAGACTCTAGCCGACAGGCAGATTACAAGCAGACTACAGGCAAACAGCAGGCAGACTACAAAGAGACTACAAGCAGACAAAAGGCAGACTGCAAACAGACTATACACAACAGGCAAAAAACAGGCAGACTACAAACAGAGGCAGACTGCCAACAGACTATAGAGTATAAGCAAACAACGGACAACAGAAGTTTTTCTTTGTGGAAATAAAATATCATGCAGACCCCTTTTCTGCCTCTACCAAATCTCATTGTTTTTATTGCATTTGCTCCTATATGTCCTTTCAGACCGTTTCAGGCAACTAGAAGTTCTACAGGAAGTGTCCGTCGCCTTCTCTTCGCTGGCCGGGCCCCTTAAAGGTCGCAAAGACATGTCCCCTGAAGCCCGCGAGAGACGCAGACGGATGGGTGAGCTCTTCCGACGAGCATCCAAGAAGTCTCTCAGCCAGCTCCACGGTCCCATCCCCCAGGAGCTAATGGTGGCTACTGCTGTGAATCCTTCTGCTGTCCTACACACAAGTCGAGAACCAATGTACGGGCCCGAGGAGCAGAAGGTCCCATTCAGGAGGGTGAAACGTCAGGACACTGTGAGCCTGAGCCCCTTTTTAGAGGAGGAGGGAGACGGGATAGAAGCAGAGTTTCAGGATGGCACCAACAATAAGACTGCTCAGAGCCCAGAAGGAGAGCCGAGTGTGGGGACTTCGAGAGAACGGTTTCTAGAAAGAGCTCTTCAGAGGAAAAAGAGTCTACAAATGAGAGACTCCTTTGAGATGGAAGAGGTATGGTGTGTACGTATGTGACCTGAGTGAGGGTCAGAATATACATTTGTGTAATGATGAATAACCACATTACAGTTTTTACCCGTTGCTTGTGCACATTTTGCTAAACTTCGCTCATTTTGCCAAAACTCTACACACAAGTAAACATGACACAACACTGGGAAATATACCATTCACATCTGTGTCAAATTGAAAGTCTACTATCAAAACCTAAACTCTGCTATCAAAACCTTACATTCCTTTGTAAAAATGTAACTATGACGACAAAATGACACATAGTTGCATCATATGCACACACTTTCAGATCAGGGGAACACACTAGTCTATTTTATATAAAACACTGCGTCTTTGATTTTCAGTTTATTCAGAAGGCATATTTTCAGGAGGCACATTTTCAAACAACCAAAGAAGCATATAGGCCTACTCAATATTGTACATTGCAGCACTGTACATTGCAGTAACATGAACTCAGATAAAGCAAACAAAAATAAAAAATACTGTAAAAGAAAAACTCTATACTGTAAACACAGAAAATATGGCAATTGTGCATAGGTGGGCTCATGGAGCCCGCTGTGTGTTGGGATCTGGCCACAGGACCTCATCGACATCACAAGCAATGTCTTCTTCCGCTAGGCACCGGGGAAAATATCCCCTCGCATGTCGAAACCATCCATGCTTGCAAAGTTGTTGAAATGGCTAAACTGAGGGCTTTTTATAGCTGGCTTATTGGTGTTAAATTCTGCAAGTAAGTGCCTTCAGGTGTGTATTTGAGTAATTGCAATTACCCAATGTGTTTTGTATTTTGGATATATGTGTTTCCCAAATGGCACCCTGAGATTTCATTTTTGAACGAAGTGTCTTGCTAAGATGTTTAAAAAGCCTGAATGATAGGATGTTTAATCTAATGAAACAACTTTGTGCAGTACAAACACAGTAGGAACATAATTCCTCTCACAAGACATGACATTGCTCTTGGCTGTGCAAATATAAACCTCTGTTCTCTCTGTGCTCTGATCTAGCTATGCAGTTTTGATGAGGGCAGCCCTGCGGGAGTGGACTCTGTGGGGACACACTTTGGTGGGTCATGTTTGGAAAAGGATGTTCACAGTTAATTTGTAAGCACAGGAACTTAACTGATGACTGTGTCCAGCGAGGGGCTTGATCCGGGTCAACAGCTGCCAGTCTGACAGCAGTGGGTTTCTGGAGGATCCTCTCATCCCAACTCTCCCTCTGGATCCCTCACCTGCACCTGATCTGATCAAGGTCAGATATGTAACATTTGTCATTTAACACCTAAAAGCATCTGCATTGAACATGTGCAGTAGCTCCTTGCATTAAGCAGTAATCATAGTCATGACTCTTGCTATTGACAAGGCCATGGAATTTGATCCTTTTCCACCGAATCAGACACTCCATGTCAATCATTATGTCCATCTACATTTTCATTCTGCCCATCCAAATTCAACAGCTGAGCTTTTTATTCTAATAACATAAAATATGTTATAATGAGATATGAATTAAGGATTTTAGAGAATGTCTAGAATGCCTGAAACGGCCAGACAAAGTCTGAAATAACTATTCTACTTTGCCAAGAGGCTTCTAAGCAAAATAGAGTAGTTCAGTTGGTCTGGGAGCACCTTGGGATCTAATTGGAAGAGCTGCAGGACAGATCTGGACATGTCTGCTCAGACTGCTGCCTCCGCGATCTCATTCCGGTTAAAGCGGAAGGAAATGTAATGCTCATTGTATGCATAGGAATGATCTACTTTGCCTGTAACTATGCATAAAGGAGTAGTTACATTACTCATGTGGATAACTTTAAAGGTTCAAGACACATTTTTTATTTTTTTATTTGATCTAATATTTCAATTCACCAACATGACAAACTTTGTTGTGTTTCAGGCTCTCTCTGCTCTTTCTGGAGGAAGCACAGAGAGCCACTCCAGTGATTTGCCACCACTGAGTTCTGTTTGCTCCCCTAATGCTGTGGACCACGTAACAGAACATTTCACCGGAACATCTTCAGACCTTTTGCAGATTCCCACAGCCACCACGGACTGTGTTGTTTCTCCACAGTCTAAACAACAGACTCCACAAGAGAATGGTATCTTATCAACTTACAATGATTTGTCTTCTTATGAATCAGTACCTTTGAACAACAAGAGGCAGGAGTTAACAGTACATCATCAGACAATGACACTCAACAAAAGGAAATAGGAATGGAAGCAAAAACAGTGTATTTTGTCTCTTCTCTAAAAAATCACAAGTCCTTCCATTCAACTGATTTTGATGAGTTTCCTTTGCTAAGACCCCAGAAATCTGTGTCTTCCAAAGAGGTGTACCAATCTCCAGTAAAGAAAAAACCCATTGTTGTCACGCACTTTCTAAGTCGCCAAGATTCAGTAGATGATCTAAATATGAACAATGAGAAAGAAATGTTGCAATATAATCAAGATGTTATGGAAGTACGAAGTGTTGTAAGCGATTTGGATAGTTCAAGGTTACAAACAGAAGAGGTTTATATGGAGACGGAAATAGATTGGCTGGATATTACTCAAGAATTCGAAGAAAGTCAAAGTGAAATTTTACAGAAAGGATGGAATGGTATTAAAGATGACCCAATTTTGGAAAAGTTTGTCCCAAAAGTGTCAGAGTTGATTGAGATCGAGAGTTTGGATGATGTCTTTGAAACATCTGTTGATGCTTCTGAAGTTGACACTGGAGATGTGGAGGCCTTCTTCCAGGAGATGCATTCAATTGGACAAGTGTACTGGGCAGAACCAGTCCATATTGATGACCGGAGTCCCCAGTCAGGGAGCTTTGAGGATCAAGACACCTTTCCAGAAGACAATAAATCAGCCATGGGATCCGATCGAGGTGTTCTTTCATCAACACCCAAAGCTCATTTGGCAAATGAACGATCGTTCACTGATTTCAGCAACCGTAACATTCAACAGAATACTTCCTGTTCAGTGTCCCTCACTAGTCTGGAGGACACACCTAAGCATTCTATTTCAGTTCAAATGCTGTCCAATTCTTCATCTCACATTGTGGACAGAAAGGACATCCCTTACATGGAAAACCCCAAACATAAGGTTCTTCCGAAACCCTTCAAACTGGACACCTCAAACCCTTTCCGTGCAGTGCAGTCATGGACAAATCTCCATATTCAGTACTACTCAAATGTAAAGGCCAGCAAAATGTCCAACAGCGCGGGAGGTAACCTGAACAGACCAGCAGAGAGTTACTGGCCAACGTATTCAGCGTTGGCTCACGAGTGGCAGTCCGATGATTGTCTCCACAAGACGTCTCGGGAGGAGGGGTCCCCATTCATCTCTATGGATATGGGACTGTGGGCGGACAATGAGGATGAGGAGGTGGACAGGAGAGTGGGACAGTCAGGGCAGAATAAACAAACATGCTGCACCTGTGACCATAAGTGCAATTGCTGCATAAAGGACAACCAGCGCCTGGTAAGCATTGTTTTTAAGTTCTTTAAGACATTTAGCTCCCTGTGAATGGCACCACTAAAAATGATACCTTCAAATAAAGCTCAAAGTTCTCAAAGAGTCCTAGGCAAGAGGGATCTTAAGGGCCTAAAATATTTGTGGAAATTCCACTTTCACCAGGAAAGTCCCACTGAGCTTAGGAATATCCCCCGAGGGGAACCTACTGTACATGTTTTTAGTGGTAGACACGGGAAGAACATGCAAACTCCATAGAAAAGCCCCGTCCAGGTGGTAATCAAACCCGGGACCTTCTAGCTGTGAGAGGGAAGGGAATCTTATAGCGCTTTTTATATGACACAAGTCACACCCAAAGTGCTTCACACATGAAAGGGAGGGGGGTTCATTCACTCCATGCTGATGGTGGTAAGCTACATTTTGTAGCCACAGTTTCCCCTGGGGCAGACTGACAGAAGCGAGGCTGCTCACATCTGCGCCAACGGTCCCTCCGACCACCACCAACCACTCACACATAGGCATTGGGTGAAGTGTCTTGCTCAAGGATACAAGGGGGCACGAGTGCTAACCACTGCACCACTGTGCTGCCCTAAATCATCATCATTTGTGTTTTTAGTCGTTCAAGAGAAAAGGTTGCTCATTCAACTGTTTTGTGTACGCTCTGTCATTCAGGTGAAACTCAGAAAATTAGAATATCGTGAAAAAGTTAATTTATTTCTGTAATTCAGTTTAAAATGCGAAACTAATATGTATATGATATAGACTCATAGCATGCAAAGTGACATCAACCCTTTATTTGTTTTAATTTTGAAAATGTTGGCTTACATCTTGTAAAAATCCCAAAATGAAAATTTCAGAAAATTAGGATATTACATGAAATCAATGAAAACAATTTTTTAACAAAGAAATGTGGGCCCTCTGAAAACTATCATCATGTCTATGTACTTAGCACTTGGTTTGGGCCTTTTACTTGAATAACTGACTTAATGTGGTTGTGTGGCATGGATGCTGTCAGCCTGTGGCACTGCTGAGGTGTTATGGAAGCTCAGGATGCTTCAACCAGAGGAATATGACATTTGAAGCCCATGTCCAGGATCTGTCTGTGTGTGGAGGCTCTTGATGCACTGACTCCAGCCTCAGTCCACTCTTTGTGAAGGTCCCCACACTTTTGAATGGCCTTTTCCTGACAATCCTCTACAGAGTGCGCTCATTCCTGCGGCTTGTGCACCTTTTTCTTCCACACTTTTTCCTTCCATTTAACTATCTGCTTTGATACAGCACTTTGAGAACATCCATCTTCTTTTGGTATTTCCTTTTGAGGTTTTCCCTCCTCATGGAGGGTGTCAATGATGGTTTTCTGCACAACTGTCAGGTCAGTAGTCTTCCCCATGATGGTGAATTCTACTGAACCACTGAGAGACCATTTAAAGTCTCAGGGACCATTTGCCGGTGTTTTAGATGAATTAGCTGATGAAAGGAAACACTTTGAGTTACAATAATAGTCCTTTTGAATTTATGTTTTTTACAAGCTGTGAGCCAAAATAATCACGCAAAGTGAGATATATCAAGCCTTTATTTGTTATAATTTCGATAATTATGACTCACAGCTTGTATAAACCCCACATAAAACATCTCAGCAACATCTCAGGATGAGCGCAGTCTGGAGAGGATTGTCAGGAAAAGGCCGTTCAAAAGTCAGAATCAGAATCAGAATCGGTTTTATTGCCATGGTTTGAGAACAGGTTCACAAACTAGGAATTTTTCTCGGTGCAGACGTGCGACATAGAACATATAACACAGTTAAGATAAAAATAAGCTAAAACACTTTCAAACTATAAGGCTATTAGGGGCATGCGTGAAAAATATTAAATAAATAAGATAAAATAAAGTGACATATGACATATAGACGTGGGGGGACCTTCACAAGGAGTGGACTGAGGCTGGAGTCAGTGCATCAAGAGCCACCACACACATATGGATCCTTGACATCCATCCATCCATCCATTTTCTTCCGCTTTATCCGGGATCGGGTCGCGGGGGAAGCAGTCTCAGCAGAGATGGCCAGACTTCCCGATCCACGCACACCTCCTCCAGCTGTTCTGGGGGACCCCGAGGTGACACCAGGCCAGCTCGGAGACATAGTCCCACCAGCGTGTCCTGGGCCTTCCACGAGGCCTCCTCCCAATAGGACATGCCTGGAGCACCTCCCGAGGGCGGCGACCAGGAGGCATCCGAAACAGATGCCCTAGCCACCTCAGCTGGATCCTTTCGACGTGAAGGAGCAGCGACTCTACACCGAGCTCCTCCCGGGTAACTGAGCTCTTCACCCGAAGGGTGCGTCCAGCCACCCTGCGAAGGAAACTCATTTCAGCCACTTGTATTCGCGATCTTGTCCTTTCGGTCATTACCCAGATCTCATGACCATAGGTGAGGATGGGAACGTAGATCGATCGGTAAATCGAGAGCTTTGTCCCGACTCAGCTCCCTCTTCACCACAACAGTCCAATAGAGTGACCACATCACTGCTGACGCCGCACCGATCTGTCTATCGATCTCACGCTCCATCCGTCCCTCACTCGTGAACAGGACCCCGAGATACTTGAACTCCTCCACTCCTCCACTTGCAATGTGAACCAAGCTCCTGCTGCGGTCATACAGGGAACGGACAGCCCTTAGCAGAGGACCCCGGAGCACACCCCACAGGGCACCACGAGGGACACGGTCGAACGCTTTCTCCAGATCCACAAAACACATGTGGACTGGTTGGGCGAACTCCCACAAACCCTCGAGCACCCGATGAAGGGTATATACTAGTCCAGTGTTCCACGCCCAGGACGAAAACTGCATTGTTCCTCCTGGATCCAAGGTTCGACTATCGGCTGGATCCTCCTCTCCAGCACCCTGGAGTAGACCTTGTAATTGGAGCACACCCTCCGATCCCCCTTCTTAAAGAGAGGGACCACCACCCCGGTCTGTCAATCTTGGGGCACTGTCCCCGATCGCCACGCGATGTTGCAGAGACATGTCAGCCAAGACAGCCCTACAACATCCAGAGACTTAAGGTACTCAGGACGAATCTCATCCACCACCGGAGCCTTGCCACCGAGGAGCTTTCTAACCACCTCGGTGACTTCAGCCTGGGTGATGGGCGAGCCCCCCTCCGAGTCCCCAGCCTCTGCTTCCTCATCAGAAGACGTAATGGTGGGATCGAGGAGATCCTCAAAGTACTCCTTCCACCGCCCGACCACACAGTCGAGGTCAACAGCTCCCCACCCGCACTGTAAACAGTGTTGGTGAAGCAGTGCCTCCCCCTCCCCCGCCGGATGGTTTGCCAGAATCTCTTCGAGGCCGACCTATAGTCCTCCTCCATGGCTTCTCCGAACTCCCAGACCCGCGTTTTTGCGTCTGCGACCGCACGAGCTGCAGCACGCTTGGCCTGCCGGTACCTCTCAGCTGCCTCCGGAGTCCCACAAGCCAACAAGGCCAGATAGGACTCCTTCTTCAGCTTGACGGCATCCGTTACTTCCGGGCGCCACCACCGGGTTCTGGGATTGCCGCCGCGAGAGGCACCAGAGACCTTACGACCACAACTACGAGCAGCCGCATCAACAATGGAGGAGGAGAACATGGTCCACTTGGACTCCATGTCTCCAATCTCCCTCGGAATCTGGGTGAAGCTCTTCCAGAGGTGTGAGCTCACCACCAGGTGGTGATCGGTTGACAGCTCAGTCCCTCTCTTCACCCGAGTGTCCGAGACATGCGGCCGGAGATCAGATGACACAACCACAAAGTCGATCATCGACCTCCTGCCTAGGGTGTCCTGGTGCCACGTGCACTTATGGACACCCTTGCGCTCCAACATGGTGTTCATTATGGACAAACCGTGACTAGCACAGAAGTCCAATAACCGATCGGGGAGGGCATTCTTCCCAACCACCCCCATCCAGGTCTCACTGTCGTTACCCATGTGGGCGTTGAAGTCCCCAGTAGAACAATGGAGTCCCCAGTCGGAGCATGGGACATGGGCTTCAAAATTTCATGTTCCTCTGGTTGAAGCATCCTGGTCTTCCATAACACCTCAGCATTGCCACAGGCTGATAGCATCCATGCCACGCAACCGCATTAAGGCAGTCATTCAAGTAAAAGGCCCAAACCAACTACTAAGTACATATGCATGATAATTATAGTTTTCAGAAGGCCCACATTTCTTTGTTTAAAATCATTTTTTTCATTTATTTCATGTAATTCTAATTTTCTGAATTTTCATTTTAGGGTTTTTACAAGCTGTAAACCAACATTTTCTAAATTAAAACAAGCAAAGGCTTGACATATATCACTTTAAATGCCATGAGTCTATATCATATATTAGTTTCACATTTTAAACTGAATTACAGAAATAAATGTACTTTTTCACGATATTCTAATTCTGAGTTTCACCTGTACAAACATTTTCCATAATAGAAAGTGTTTTTTATAGTCATCTGTACTGGGTTGTTGTTGTTTTAGAAGATATTTTGCCTCACATCCAAGAGACTTCCTCGTTTCTTCTGGTTCATTTGTTTCACCTAATTATTGAACAACCTTTTCAGAAAGTCAGAGCAGATTTTGGTTTAAGCACTTTTTTGTTTAAAGTAGAAGATCCGGAAGGAAGGAAAGAAAAAACTGAAACATCTTAAAGTGTAAAACAGATCAATACAGATGACAGTCATTTGGAAGCTTAATCGATTAAGATGTGCCATGAGAAAATATTAATCAAAAACAGTGCCGGCTCCACTGGGCCATTCTGTGCAGAGTCTGCATGATCTTGAAGTAGTAAATAAATGGTCACATTTATATCGTACTTTTTCTAACGCACTTTAACATAACAGAATCATTCACCCTTTCATACCTCTCATTCATACACTAGTACACGCAGACACATTAGGGATAATGCTGCTTACAATTTCGAGTGACATGTGCAACTCCAATCTTTATGTAAGAGAGTATGAGAGGGTCTATATGTAAATGCACATGAATGGACAATTCTCAGGCAGTGCTATTGTCTTGGAAATCATGTGGATGTAAACAGCCTTATTTCAGGACACTCAGCCCCTGTTCACAAACACAAGGTGAGACCCTGACAGAGGAGACAGTCACGATGTGGTCTCTTCTGTTGTCATGTTACCAAGGTGACCATGACTGAGACAGAAGAGCTCAAAAGCCACACTTACACTGCATTTCCATGTGAATAACTCATTTGCATCTTTCCTTCTGTCCTGCCTTTAAGTACATGAAGCTACTAACATCTTTGTGTCCCATCCCCAAACACTCTAAGAGTGAAAATATAAGAACACATACAATGTCCAGTGAGATTTCAGGGTTCAGACTCAACAGACAGCATGCCTTTGTTTGTTTGTTTACACAACTTCAGTAATAAGCCACAGGGCTAACTGAATTTAGAAGGTCCTGGGTTCGATTCCTGGACCGGGTGGGGCTGTGCAGAGGTGTCACTTTCTCCCTGTGTCTGTGTTGGTTTCCTTTGTGTGCTCAGGTTTCCCAGGACTCTGATCCTGATAAAGAGATCATTAATCTCTGTTGGACTTTCCTGGTTAAATAAAGGTCACATCAAATCAAAGTACCCCCTGACAGGACCTGACAGGTCAGGTCACGGGAAAGCTCATCTTATTGGTCAAAGTGATGGGACCGGGGATTCTGATTAGTTTCTGAAATCAGCAAAGAGAGGGACTTTAGAAAACATATTATTATTTGATATTATGGCCCAAGCAGTCAATTATACATGATCTATTAAATTTATATTACACTTATTTTTTACTTCAGTATATTTGTAACATCCACATTGTCCACACGTCCATAATCCATCACGATTCTGAGCAATTCCACGCTTAAAGTAAATTAATTTGCTATAATACCATTTACTAAAAGTTCTATCACGTTTGCCACTGTTGCCTACAGATCCAGATCATTTTGAAATCCTGACCAGCCAAGCCTTTCCCACCTTACTGTCTTCAAAATGAAAAGGAACAAATATCAATGCTGAGATATTGTTTTTTATTCCGACATTATGCATGATATGTCAACTTTAAAACATGAAATAGCAACCCTTTCAAATAATGATCACAGGTTGTAAGATTTAAAAGCTGGTAAAAAAACAAGGACATCTGGAGATGGGGCTGCTGCTGCCCACTGCTCCTTACGGGTCGTCTCAGCGGCGTCGAAAGGATATGTCAAATGCAGAGAACAAATTTCGTTGTACAGTGTTGTATAATGACAAAATAAAGAACCTCAAAGAACCATAAATGTGATTGGTGCTGGTGTGTGTGTGCTCTGCCAGTTTTCTCAGAGGGAACTCGAGGGTCTTCTCCTCTACCTGCAGAAGTTCTGGTCGGTCCTCTGCCTAATGGAGGAGCAGGCGACAGAGGAGCAGGCTGGAGTCTACAGCGCCCTGACCCAGCATGACAGGTACTGCATCGCAGGTGCTATGTATGACCCACAAAGAAGACAAACATTACAAAATAATAATAAAATAATAACGGTTTGAGTTCAATCCTTGTTAGGATGTGGAGTCATGTGTTTGTAAATTGTGTGATCACATGCCAGGCAGTGTGCTGAGATCTTAGACTTACATGTGTACAGTAACATGTAATGGTGTTCATGCTAGAGCACAGTGGATCACTGCAGCTTCATTAACCTGTTAAGGACCACCTATTTTGATGTACTCTCGCCTGTCTAAATTAAACAGTAACTCTCCATGTTAAAATTACTATTAAAACAACATACTTTGCCCAAATTGCTTATTTATATGAACCATTGGAATCAGAACAAAAAAATAGCTTCTATGTAAATTTAGAAGGACATTGTGACAAAAAACATGTAAAAGGTTCTGCAGTTCTAAAATGAATAAAATATAGTTAAATGTATATATTGAAAATTACACATAAACTGAAATGTCTTTCCTGAAAATATACTTCATAGCACACACTCCAAATTGAGTACAGTTGTAACCTTACTACTCAGAATGTGTGCAAAATGTCAGAAGTCTAGGTCCAAGTATGTTGGATTTGTAAACTTTTCAGTGTTTTGGTGCTATATCTTATTAGCATTGTGCACAAACCTCTCCAAAGTGCCAAATGTTATAACAGCAAAAATATTTTCACAAATGTGTCAAACAAAGTGCAACAGTAACAACAAACCTCCCAAAAATGGACTAAATCAAAGCAAAATTAAGTGGGTAATTTTTTTTCCATATTTATCTAAGTGCACAAAGGGTGCACACCCTTCCCCGTAGCAAAATGGCCGCCTTGTTTATTCAGAAAAGAACCCTTTACACGTCTTCATTCACTGTTGATATGGACTATGGCATATTGTTGGACAGAGACAATGGACCTCTACTCAGATGTATCACTGTCCACTGTGAAATCAATGGCCCTGTGGACATTTTCAACAAGTTTGTTCCTAAATGCTAATGTGGCTAACATGTGCTTCTGGCATGCACTGAGCACTTCCAGCACAACTATCAATGTTTAGAAATTAAACATAATATACTTAAAAATAACTAAAATACCAACAACGCCAGCTTGAATAAACAAGCCCTAAAGGACACACAGGTTCGTAATTGAATAAGAGGCATAGACAGTTCCATTACAAAAAATATAATATTTCATTTATTTACTTTGTGTAAGCTCAATACATTTGGATTTCATTTCATTGTACCAAGTGCCATAAAAACAGGTTTACGTTTCAGTTCATTCTCACGTTGGTTGTGACCAGCGTGGGCACAATTGTTCACCTAGTTTTGTCAGAGTATCCCAATGGGTTGATCACAGTGGAGGGAAACAAGCCAGGCGACATAGGTACAAGGCAAAAGGTAAAAAGACGAGAGGGCGAGACAGCCATGGTGTTGTGTGGAGACCCATTTGAAAAGGAAACGTTATGCTACGAAATTATCACTTTTACTCTTGCCTGAATCAAAACAAACACGTACCTCCTCCGAGCGCAGAAGCGCGCGCTGTCAGGACACAAACAACAGGAGGAACCTACACGGAGGACCAAAAGCCAGGCCATCGGCCACCATAGCCGGCCTCTGTACACCGTGGCGCAGGCCGGTGCTAAAAGTGATACAATCGCCTGATCACCAACTAATTTTAAGACACGATAGTTACAATAAAGAGAATACTGATTACCTGATTACCTGGAAGAGGGACGGTAGGCGCCGTATGTGGGGGCGGTAGCAGTGAAAGCAGAGAACGGTAAAGTTAAAGCAGGGGCTATTTATATTTTAGGGCTGGTGCCATCTAGTGGCAAGTCCAGCCTGCTACATATGTAACACTTCTGCCTGTTCTAGTTACTGCGTGTGACTCGTTACAGTAAATGGGTGCAGCCTCCTCTGATTTTACAGTAGGGGCCCTTACTTTGCATTGGGACCCAGACGGCTAGCGCCTGCTCTGCCCGAGTGAGGCGTTTTACCCACACATATGTACAGTAACATATGATCGTGTCCTCCAGGCAGTGTCTTGAGGAGCTGCTGCAGCTCAGGAAGGCTGTGCGCCGCGAGGTTCAGGAGCTGGAGCTGCAACTGTTGGACCTGGAGCACCACCATGACCACAGCCTCACTCTGGTAAGACCAACTCTCCACAGGAATGGCAACCTCGTTAGCTTACATGATAGAGTTAGCCTCCACAATATAACTCCCCAGTCCAATGGTAATATTAACTTCATGATAATGTTAGCCTCTCTCATTCCAACTCAGTATTGTGATGTTAGCCTCTTTTGTTTATAATATTTGTTTCAATCAATCAATCAATCAATCAATCAATCAATCAATCAATCGTTTTGTATAGCCCAATATGATAACAGGAGTTGCCTCACAGGACTGCACAAACATTAAGACAATGAAACAAAACAATAACAAGACAATGTAAAGTTCAGGCAAATGAAGTACCAGGCAAACATAATGTCCAAACAAATAAGTGTCAGCAGCAGGTGGTGGCGAGCTGCGTGGGTGTCCCTTGTCAGACTCTCCGGCATGGCAAGGACAAACTCGGGGAAGACCACAGAAGAACGTCCAGTCACTGTTCACAGAGGTAGTCATTTGCCTGGTGACTGTGGCATCAACTATTTTCCAGAGCGTAAGATAAGGAGGCGGAGTAAACCAATCAGCGAAGGGCGGTGTGTGCCTTTGATGCAGTGTTATTAGCGGTTCTGCTTTAATATTCGCACAGGAATATTATTATTAGTATTGTTGTGAATCACAAAGCCCACCTAGTGTCAATGTGCTTTTGGTCATTTACCACTAAAATTCTTAATTCTTAAATTAAATTCTTAAAGATTAGACATATTGGATTGACAAAAGTTTGTGAAGGTATGTTGTTGGTTAAGGTGCACTTTATGTCCCCATAGAGAAATGTATCCTCTGCATTTGACCCATTCTTCATTGCCACTGCGGCATCCTCTAGGCCAGGAGCAGTGGGTGACTAGCCTGTTGAGACCAGAAGGATTCCCCTCTATATGATTTTGGATCAGTCTTGAACCCCCACCACCATTGGTGGCATCAGAAAAATCAAACGATCCCGTGCAATAAGATTTGTTTATTTGTGAAGTTCATGAGCAGCGTCACTCACGGGACGCGGAAGTCCTCAATACCAAACTACGGTGCACGAGAGTGAGAAAGAGTGTGTCTCCAATCGACGGTAAATGACCAAAACACACTGACAGTAGGTGAGTTTCCTGATTCATAATCCTGCGCGAATATTAATGCAAAACCGCTAATAACACCACATCAGCAGCAGACGCCCGCCCTTCGCTGATTGGTTTAGTCCACTTCCTGTTTGCCTGCGTATGTACCGCTGTGGGAAATGGAATCAACGGAGTGGTGACCAGACTCACTCACAGTATCACCTGGCTGGAGGATTCACCTGTTGTACATGATTTTCAGTGGTAGGGGAACCCAGAGTACCCGGAGGAAAACTACGCAGACACGGGGAGAACATGCACACTTCACAGAAGGCAGGTGGAAATCGAACCCAGGACCTTCTTGCTGTGAAGCACAAGGGCTAATCGCTGTGCTACCGTGCCGCCAACATTAAAATGTCACTGTAAAGGCGCCTGGGTTGATATGTACCACTGACTGCTGTTACTATTATAATTTAAAGGCAGTGTATGTGGTTTATTATGACGAAAACTCTTACTGTGTTGCTTTAAGCTGCATAGACACAAGAACAAGTTTCTAAACGTGCCAAGCTGAGAACCTTCTGAATTCAGTCAGTAAGCCTTAAAGGAACAGGCCACCGTTTTTCCATACTGAGATATGTTCTTACCTGAGCTTAGACGAGTTGATACCAATGGGCGCTGGCTGCTCTGCTTTGTGACCGCAACACTGGAGGCCGCCATTGCTCCGCCATTGCTCCTCCATTGCTGTAGTACCTCCATTTGGCCGCTAGCCCCCATTGAAAGCATTGGACTTTAGACACGTTAAAACAACTTTAATGCCTGGTTTCAATTTTTTCAACACTTAATATGGCTACATATTCCTCCTGAGATAACGCTGGGTTAGTCAAAAAATAGAAACCAGGCTGGTTTTCGAAATATTTTTTTTAAATCTCCTACTTAACGGAGGTCGGACTGTTAGCATTGGAGCTGCCCGAGCTACACGTCACGCAAGGGCCGAGTCTACAGTGAGATCCCGCCTTTTGCCCTTATTAGGAACATGCTTCGTCAGAGCTGGGGAGGAGGAGTCTGTAAATCCGCCATGATTTCCCCCTGGAAAGTGGTCATTATGGTAAACGGGGAGGAGTGAGGAGGAGCTGTCTATTCTTTTTAACAGTCTATGGTTGATACGCACCTGTCTGGTCTTTGTGCCCGTGGAAGAGCTTGGTTGTTTCTAACTTCACCCCGTTTGGAGCCACAGGAATATGCTGGGAGAGGCCAAATGCTAACAACATCTTTGGTCGTTTTGCATGACTGAGCACACGCACAAATTGGTTAAGCTGATTGGGAAACACAAAGTGATCAGAAAATGTAAGATGTTGAATGATTGTGAATAGCTCAACATTTATCACCATATGAACATTTGTATTTGTTTCTCATATTTGGGGACACATATTCAATAAGCCCAATTGCCCGTTGCATTATGGGTAATGGAATGTCTTTTGGCTACCAGACAATTATGATAGTTAGCGTAAAGCAGAAGAAAGCTCTGATTTGGAGCGTTTAAACTGCTGGAAAGTTGATGATTTAAAGCGTTTTTGTTGTCGCCATGGAGCCTGTTACAATATTAGCTTAAAGTCTATTTTTACAACCAGGGCTGCGTACGAAGATTCATACGAAGAGAAGAGATGCTGTACAAAGTGATGACCAGTCCTTGTTCATATAGTTGGAATAACTATGGAATAACTATGTGAGAAAAACATTTCTGACCCTTGAAGGTGATTGTTGGACAAAGTCCAGGGTCTGAAACTGTGGCCTCATGTCGCCGATATTCACAACATTTAAACTGAAATGACAAATAAAAACATAGAATCCCGCAATAAGGAGGTGGACAGTAGACAACATCTTTTTCTTAATTGTGACCAGAGAGATCCACATACACACATAGGCTCTGCCATCTAAATGTACTTTATTTTTATTTTTTTTACGAGTGATCTGATGGAACAACAGAGCTAATCGGTCGCTAATTTGACAGACGGAAATTTACCCACTATATTTAACATCAACACTGTTTTGAAACTTTTCCCTGTGATTACAAGACGAATTCAAATGATTTAAAAGGTGAGGGTGTCTGTGTCGGGCTGATCCCAGGTCCTGTCGTTCCCCTGTCCGCGATGGTCCGCTCCTGCCTACGGAGCCGCCGCCCTGACTTTTCCCTCGCTTTCAAGATATTGACGACTTAAATATTTGCAAGAAATGTCACTTGAGACTTATAGTCTGTAAACCAATGCCCGTAAGCCTTATATCAATATACTTCAGTGTTCACGCTCCGCTACCTGAACTCGCTCACACATTTCAATGGCGGTGTGGTTTGTTTGGGCCGAATTAGGAGCCTGATTGACTCGCGCATGCGCAGTCCAGATGGGCATTGGGCTTATTCCATGAACTTCATTGTTAATCGTATCACACTCAAAGCATATGCAGACTATCGAAAATGTGTTACTTACAAACCCTTGATACAAAAGACTATGGTTAACACCAAACATAGAGCTACTATATCGCATACATATACACAATAGGGGCAGCAGAGGGAGGGAAGGGGAGAGTTCAGCATCCCTGAGAGGCCATACCTAATCCCGTCAGACCTCGGAAGCTCAATCAATGGTTTTGTATAGCCCAATATCACAACAAGAGTATCCTCATAGGGCTGCACCGAACATTAAGGCAATAAAACAGAGCAGTAAATAAGACAATGTAAAGTTCAGGTGAATCAAGTATCCAGGCAAACATAATGTCCAAATAAGCGTCAGCAGTGGGTGGCTAAGCAGGCAAGGGCCTGGTCGGTAATTGGATGGGAGACTGTTTGGGAAACACCAGGAAGCCTGGGTGAATGTAGTGAGTGAGTGGTTGGTGGTGGTCGGAGGGGCCGATGGCACAGACTGGTTGCCTCGCTTCTGTTAGTCTACCCAGGGCAGCTGTGGTAGCTTACCACCACCTGAATGAATAATGACGACAGTGTAGCGCTTTGAGAAACCTGGTAATACAGGCATGTAAAGCGCAAACAAGTGTAAGGCATTAGGTTCCAGCTCAGTTTGCAGCCCAGATAAAGACCACAGGGAGGTGTTCAGCTTGGTTTAGTGCCTCCCCTCTATTAACAGCTACTCTCACCTGTACGTAAACATCCTTGTAGTTATGATTCTTTGTAGTTCTAAGTCCTAACGACCTTACTCACACCTGAGTTTCAGTCTGAATGACCCTAATCTCAACTGATCACTGCTGATTACCTGCCTATTGATCTGTCCTGGGCTGAGTTGCAGCCTCATTAGCATTAACATTAGCATTACAGAGCCCTCCAGGTCTGGGCCGTAAGAGAAGACAGTGGAGAAAGGTGAAATCTGGGTCTGCCATTCTTGTTCAAGGAGGGATTTTCTTTCTTTACAAAAAAGCTTCTTTAACTCTTTCAAACCAACGTTTTTCTTTAGCTAAAATGTTGACCCCTCTGTCCTCAAAGGAGTGCTTGGTGGCTTTGAAGTGGAGGTGAACAGCAGACTGAGGGCCGCTTGTGCTTTCCCTGCGGTGTTGATAAAGCCTCTTCTGTAACACAGCACAGTGGCGTAGCGGTTAGGGCTTGTTATTCACAGCTAGAAGGTCCCAGGTTCGATTCCACCTGGATGGGGCCTTTCTGTGGAGTTTGCATGTTCTCCCTGTGTCTGCATAGGTTTCCTCCAGGCACTCCGGTTTCCCCTAACACTTAAGACATGGACAATAGGCCAGGATGTTTGAGAGTGCACATGGGGGACGATGGATGGAAATTAGCCCAAGGCTACAATCCGGTGTGGCTTGTTCATTAACAGGCACTGTCCCTACCAAATAAACTAAACTTTGCTTTCTCCAATATAATGCTTTGAAACTAACTATTTAAAAAGGTTGGGTGACCCCTGGAAAAAGTTGACCCTACCCAGTACCAGCGCAAGGGCAGTGCGAACTGTGCAACCGCACAGGGCCTCGCACCACAAGAGGGCCTCGCAATCCTGCTGTTTTTTTTTCTCCCAGACTCATTGTGCAGAAAGCATTGGTTAAAATAATTCACAAGCTAAATCACCCCACTCATTTCGCCTGTATTTACTGTATATAGAGCCTACAAAAACATTCACAAGAGCTTACCTTTGATACTAGCCCGAGCCCCGCCGTCAGACACCTGCACCAAGCCCTGCGTGCTGTGTGTGTGTGTGTGTGTGTGGTGTGTGTGTGTGTGTGTGTGTGTGTGTGTGTGTGTGTGTGTGTGTGTGTGTGTGTGTGTGTGTGTGTGTGTGTGTGTGTGTGTGTTCCGATGCTGCACTGGAGACAGACGCGAAGTCATGGGGCTGAGCAACATCGATTTAAAACGTCTTTTTACCAATTTATTTATGTCCGCATTTAAGCTATAGTAATAATATCGTGCTATCAAAGCATTACTCCGACTTTTTTAATACATTTAAAACGTGTAAAAGAGAAAAACGACGAAGTTACAGAGGTGAACCGGAAGTACAGTGCTGTTGTCATGGCAACGTTAGACAGGTCAACCTGGAGACTCTGGGGAAAATTTTGATTCATCTGTTTGGTGCAAAGTTTAGACAAAGAAGGTTGTTTCAGAGCGAATGCATTAAAGGAGAAAGGAAACTGCTGTTTTATGAGAACAGCTGAATCCCACAGACCTGACTCTGATGTCGTAGCGTGTGCCATGTGGTAAAAAATAGCTTTTCTTGCTAACGCAAAGCTCTCAAACAAACCTGAGAGTTAGCGCTCGCATCATGGATGAATACAAGGCTTGTTGTCATCATTCAGCGTTCATTATCCATCCATCATTTCCACAAAAAATGTGAATTACTGACATTGCTGATCCCCTAGGGTAATTTCAGTTTTACCGACGCTGAGGATAAAAGTCTAGTGGAACCTCTGGTAATGAATGACAAGTGTCAGAGTAGGGCCTCGCACTCCCCCTGCGACTGTCCTGACCCTACCCTTAAGCCGTGTCTATGTGGCATATCCTGACCTTTAGCTCTGCTCCTCGTGTTCCTGTGTGCAGAACATGCTGCGGCTCCTGGATGAACAGTCCCTCCTGTGCTCCCAGCTGCAGCTTTACTGCCCGGGGCCCCACACTACTCTGTCAGGGCCGGTCCACAAGAGGACAGTGGCCACACAGTGCAGTCCTCCACAGCTGAGGACAGCCTCCTCTCACCAGGGCCTGGGCTGTGCTCCTGCCAAAACTGACAAACTACACCTGGTGGGATTTCTACACAGAGTAAGCACAACTCAAACACGCTATATGAGAGCTCTGTTGTGTGTCAGAACATTGTTTTCCCCCATAGCATTGAAAATGAGCACAATGAATATGAAATTCAATTCAATTGTATTCACGAGTGAAGCACACGTAAAGGATGGACATTTCTAATGCATTATGTGCACACTACTGTGCACAGTAGTGTGCACAGTAGTGTGCACAGTAGTGTGTACAGTAGTGTGCACAGTAGTGTGCACAGTAGTGTGCACAGTAGTGTGCACAGTAGTGTGCACAGTAGTGTGCACAGTAGTGTGTACAGTAGTGTGTACAGTAGTGTGCACAGTAGTGTGCACAGTAGTGTGCACAGTAGTGTGCACAGTAGTGTGCACAGTAGTGGGCAGCAGAGGGAGGGAAGGGAAATGTCAGTGTCCAGACACTCTGCAGTCTGCTGTCTGAGACGGGACTGACATGGACATGGGCCTGAGATAACCAGAGTCCAAATATTTATGAAGTAAGAGTAACTTTACTTTAAAATACTTTTACTCAAGAAGAACTAAAAGTAGTGACCCAAATGAGAGTACTTGAGTACTGTGAGTAACTGAGTAACTGTTTCAGCATAAAAGTCTGATTCACAATTCAGTGGTGACATACATGACGAGAAACAAAACATAAAATAATTTGAAAAATGTCATATTTTCAATGGAAATCCCATAAAACCATAAAAAGAAATGGTTATAAAGAATTAAGTGACACAACTCAAAATACATCTGTTTTACGTCAAATGAAGATTTTACTCATACAGATTTACTCACAATGGCCCTCATTTATCAAACTTGCGTACGGTGAAATCAGAGCGTATGTGGGGTTTACGAAAAATCCCGCATGTTTGGGCATTTATCAATATGTGCGCACCGTACACCTGGCGTATGGTGCGCTCAAATCCTACACCAAGTCAGGAGGTGGTGTACATGATACACCAATTTTAACTAAACACTAAACAGCGCTGGAAACCAGTTTTTAACAGCATGAATTGCATTGCCACATCGCATATAATCCTCATTAGTGATTTAAACATGAAACAAGGCTACAGCGTTAATGTTTATGGGCAGACTTGATTCAATGTTGCGCTGCATCGACACGGGTCCGAGCACAGAGGCTCATGAGCCCGGACCAGAGACACTAGAACCTGGACTGCAGCCACAGAGACGCTTATGGTGTTTTTTATATTTATGTTTCATTTTTTGTTTTTAACAAAATACCGCTGTATGCGCAAACCTTGTGTGGATTAATTCCCCGCCTCCCACCGTGTACCGGGACACCGGGACTCACCTGGGTCTGCGCGAGGCCATGCTCCGTGTTCTGGTTGGTTTGAGCGCTGAGTCTGTGGACCGTATTCCGTGCTCGCGAGTAGCCCGGGCGTCAAACAAATCCTTCAACAGCTCCACAGCTTTCGTTGGTCCGGACAGGTTCGTAAAGTCCGGATATGAGCGGCGTGCACAGGGTCTGGTGACCGCGCGCTCTCCTCTCATCAGGGGAATGATCGAAGCACGTCTCGTAGGGCTGTCTTTGGTCCGGACGGGTTCTTTAGGCTGTCAGCTCTCCGCGCACCTGTTTCCTCCCGGAGGAAAGCTCTGCTCAGGCCGAAAGGCGCGTAGTCCTGCCCGGCTTCAGCGCTGAGTCCGCGCAGCTGACAGCTGCTTTTCACTGGTTCAGATCATGGTCCAGAGTCTGTACTGCAGCGTTATATCCATGCTTTTTTTGATAATGATGACGAAAGCTGTGGAGCTGTTGAAGGATTTGTTTGACGCCCGGGCTACTCGCCAGCACAGAATACGGTCCACAGACTCAGCGCTCAAACCAACCAGAACACGGAGCACCCGCGGGAGGCGGGGAAAAAGTTTGCGCATACAGCGGTGAGGGCCAGTTGTAGTTTGTGAAACTGATAAGGCTGATGGTACAGTCTGCAATATTTAGATTTTTGACTGAAAAAGTATTTTTATGTAAATGTTTTTAGTCATAATCTGACATAAAGTATATTTTTTTTAAATGAATAATTACCAAGTATTGTGATTGCAGTTAAGTTTGCAATATACACTGGCCACAATAAATAGGTCACACTCTAATATTTGGTTGTAGCGCCTTTAGCTTTGATTCCAGCACACATGTCGCTGTGGCGTTGTTTCAGTAAGCCTCTGCAATGACATTTAAATCACTTATGTCTCTTTTGTCATGTACCAAAAGATCGTGAAATTCTGGAATGTTTGTTTTGTTGTTTTTCTAGTTGAGAGATTCTATACGACATTAGGTGATGACCATTTCCGAATCGTGGCAGGTGGGTCCTGATCCTTCAAACTGCTGCACATTTATAGTTACTTGGATTTTTAACATCGCACTTGTTTTCAGATCTGTTTTCGGCTTCCATGTGGTCACCTGGATGTGAAGGACACAACAAATCTCTCGACCTCTCTCTTTCTTTTTGCTCTTATGTGCTGTGTAATGGTTTGAACAGGCAGGATAATGTGTAAGGTGTGAAGATGGAGAGAATGCATTTACATAAAGGTCTGAAGGAGGTTGAGAGAAAATAACAACATACTGCGACTGGATGATTTAGTTGAGGGCCTTAAATCTGGTACACTCCGAAATCTTTTTATTTTATGTTTTGCAATTTTTAAAACACGATACACAGACTTAAGGCATTTTTGTACTAGAAAGACGGATCGTCACAAATCAAATGTGAGGTCAGGACCAAATGAATACGTCTGATCCCAGTTTTTATCGATGCGATGCCCAACATGGAACATTTTTGACCATGTGTGTCAGTCACTAAGTATGAACTCGTTATTCAGCTCAGTTCTCTCAAATTCCCATTGTGTCCCAATTTTTATTCCAAATTTCTTTATTGATTTTTTAAGAACATGGCATACGATTGTCGCAGTTATGCAGATAACAGTGGATACAATACAATACCCCCCCCTGAACACAAACACTGCAGAGATCCAGTCTCTGCACATAAAAACAACACATATATACAGACCCACATATATGTATATATATATATATATATTTAAAAGAAATAAAGAAATGATTCAGTACAGCACTTAAGGCTCTTTTCCACATGCAGGCGCGTGTCAGCTGAATGGCTCTTTCACCCGCTTTGTCGAGCTTTTCCATAACAAAGGCCAAACCGGTCTGATCAGGGATAGGTTTTGGGACCGACCTCTGGCTGTGGCCAAAGCGAGCTACCCCGTGTCTGATGTGACGTGAACAGACTCTGGCCTCTGATTGGCAACGAGAGAGTGGACAGCCCTCACTATTGACACGCAGGTCACGCAGGATTTAATATTTCACAACATCATACCACTGTGCTAAAAAGGGATTTTGCCGATATATTTAGCCGCTGTTTGTGCAGCTTTAGCTGGTGTTAGCATAACATTTACCTGTAGCTTACCTTCATAGTTCGTAGTTTAGCAGTTTATTTTCTGTTTTAATACAGCTTGGCTCCTCTGAATGATTCCTAACTCCCACCAGATGACAGCATTTGTCCACATTTGTTCTCATCGTGGCTCTAAAAACTTTTAATGACGATCTGTACAGCGTGCTCCAAATGCATGTGTGTGTGTGTGGTGGAAACAGAAAGGTCTGCGGGTAGTGTCGATACGTGCACGTAGATCGTGGCGTGCGCGGCCGGTTCACGCTATGTGGAACGACGGCTTTATTGTGTCCCAATTTTTAAATAGAAAAACTACAGATGAATAAAGGGTTTCAAAGGCGCTCAGAGAGTCCACCTAAAAGGCCAAGCAACTATCGTAAATGTCACTTTCGATTGGACATTTGGGAGTAGAGATGCACCGATCCAGCTTTTTGCTTCCGATACCGATACTGGGTGTTTGTGTATCTGCCGATATCCGATATTAACCAAGAGGCTTTCTTAAAAGTGGCTGTTGTGAGTGAAAAAGTGAATGGTCCTAGTTTTTCCATTTTAAGATCAATAAAGTTTAGTCTTTTCTTGCAAACGAGATCTTACAGATCAATTAAATATATCTATGAATAAACTGTAATGTGTTAAACAAGAATTACTGGACTTTTCTACACTAAATCTACACTTGTGGCCATACCGCCTTTGCGATGCCCAATCCCGTCAGACCTTGGAAGCTAAGCAGGGTAGGGCCTGGTTAGTACTTGGATGGGAGACCGTTCAGTAACACCAGGAAGCCTAGTGAATGTAGTGAGTGAGTGGTTGGTGGTGGTGGCTGATGTGCGCAGACTGGTTGCCTCGCTTATCATCACCGAGTATGGAGTGAATGAATAATGCACCAAATTGTAAAGCGACTTTGAGCGTCTGGAAAAGCGCTATTTAAGACTAATGCATTATTATTATTATTATTATTAAATATCCTCAGGCACATGACAGGCTGTTAGATTACAAACAATTCATATGTACAATGATCTGATCATTACAAATATTATATCTGTTCTATATTCTTTAACAGCATGATATTGAAAAAAAGGATTGTTTCCTCCACTACAGGGGTCTTGAACGTTTGTCATTATACAGTACATAAGAGTTGATTCACGAGGAAAAAGCCACTTCACAAATGTAGAAAACTCTTGCAGAGTTACTTAAGGGATGGAACTAATGAAGTTAATTATCATAATTACCACCAAGAACTTCCAGAGAGAATGAGCACGAGAAAAGTTGTCCCTGCTGTGTTGATTTATTATCATGTTTATTTTGTACACTATTAATGTTTTATAATTGTCATTAAATTTGTAGAGTCAAAAGTTTTCATGTGTACTGTGTTTTCTGGGTACAGTTTATATATACTTCTAACCATTCAGTGATCAAAATGCTTTGCTAGTATTGCCAGGTTTCAGATGGCATCACAACCTCATACTCCTGACTACAGATGGAAATTAGCATAGTGCTAATTCTGGTGCAGGCATCTTTTTAATGTAACTGCACACTGTCCTTTCAATAAACTAAACTAAACTAAACTAGAGCTGACATGGGGGCAGGTAAAAAGTATATTTTTGAACACAAATATTGAATCAAAATCTGTTTGACAAAAGCAAGTAAATGTGACCATCGTCCCAAATTGCTCCTTGATTTCCCCCTGCCTTCGCCCTTTGTAACCAGGAAACTGTCCACTGACCTCCAGACTCCGGCTTCCTACCACACCTTAGTTTCTAAACGCCGCACGGGCAGCCCAGCCATTTCACCTGGAGAGTAAAGCCATCAGAATATCAAATATAAGGCACATACAGTAGGTTCCTATTAAGGGGACTAGACAGAGTTTAAAAATGTTAAAATGATGTATTTTCCACCTCCTACTTGCTCCAACAATGTCCTAATGTGTAGAATGAGCCCAGACCTGTTCACCACAACTGCCTCTAATATCCTGCACCGTCTCTCAAAAAGGTGTTACTTCAGGTCCGAAGTGCCGTCATGCAGGACCTTAATATGCAGTTACCCGGAAGACCTGAGGTGGCAGTAGCGAGTATAAAAATTTAAAATTATATCTAGTCCCTTTAAGGATCAAAATATTGTTTTATTTCACTAGAAGTTACAATAATATATCATCTTCAAGTTGGCCATAATTAATTTACATTTGTTTCATGTAAACAACAAATGTACATCCCCTTGTTTAATGTACATTAAATCATTAAATGCGTTTTAATCAAGCACATTTTCTCCAGTTTAGCTTCACCCAAATCTAAAAGCTTCTTGCAGCCTATAAACCAGTGTAACGCCTCCTTTGGAAGCTAAGACCTACAAAACTGATCGTAACTTTTTTGTTTCCGTTTCCCCCCCCCCCCCACACATTTTTAAGCATTTTTATCGTGTTTCCGTGTGGGTTTTTTTGGTCGTGTTCATCGCATTTCTGTCACCTTTTGGTCGCTCTTTCGTGGCTTCTTTAGTCGTGTTTTTCTCACATTTTGGAAGTGTATCTGTCGTGTTCTCGTGGTTTTTTAACCGCTTTTTTCTCGTGTTTTCGTCACTTTTTCATCTAATTTTCGACACGTTTCTGTCACTTTTTAATCTCTCTTTAGTTGTGTGTTTTTGTTGCTTTTTTGTCACATTTTTGTTGCGCTTCCATCCTCGATTTCTGTAGTTGCAGAAATTACTAATAATGGAAATCAAACAGTTGTCTTTTGGTGATTTATTATAAGCAGTAGAAAATGATAATTTGTGAATAGCAAATGAATAAAATAATAAAATACAAGTGAGACTGACAAGACAATAATGTGATCACATCAAATCCTAAAGTCAAGTCTGAAGTTTCTAACCCCTTCACTCCCAGTTATACTTCCTCCGTCGACCCTCCTCCCAGAACAGCAAGCTGGGAGAGAAGACACTGGTCCAGGCTGATCAGAAACCCATAAACACTGTGAGGCAGTTTTATGGTTGCTTCTCGTCCTGTTTAGACCAGAACTGAGATCACCAGACCAGACAGGTCAACAGGTCATCTTTGTATACATTTTCCCATGGGGACACCTGAGTCTGGTACAAAGGTTCACATACCAAGATGATTACAACAACACTTCAGTGCACAATGATAGTTTTCACGGAAATTATACAATTAAATCAATTTTCCAACTACATTTCGTCGTTGTTTTGACGCTTTTTCCAAGAAGCTTTTAGATGTGGGAAAGTGTGCTCGGTTCAGGTGGGGTTAAGTGGTTAAGCCTACTTTGAGTTTTTCACACTGTTCATTATTTGCACAGGTTTTATTCACATAATCCTGAAGTCCAAAACCATGGTGTTTGCCTTATGTTGTGGGCATCGAGACAAAACCTCCAACAAGACAGCAGCTGTTTTGACCACAGGGCATGATATAGGATTGCAAAATTCTGGGAATTTTTAACATTTTTCCAAGGGAATTCACGGGAATACATAGGAATTAATGGGAATCAACGGTTAAACAATTAACGGTTTCTTTACAGAAAAATATAAACATTTGATTTGATAGTAATACTCTGAAATATCCATAGGCCCTTTCACACGGTCCTGGGCGGGCCGGAAAATTATGCAACTTCTTTGTGACATAAACAGACTGAGAGTCCTGTTTAGGTAAGTTTTTAATTTCTGAAAATTCCCCAAATTCCCGAGCTAAAGTTTCCATTGAAATTTTCCGGAAATGCATTGGGAATTTCCCGCCCCTTTGCAACCCTAGGCATGAAGGGAAGCTTGTGCGCCTTATGGACAATATTACCAGTGCACCAGGTACGAGCAGCACTGACATGTATTAGGTCTGTATTAGGATGTAATTTAGCATTTAACCAGGGGTGGGTAGAGAAGCCAAAATACTCAAGTAAGAGAAAAAAAAGTACTTGGTTACTCACACTACTCAAGTAACATTTTCAAGTAACCGTTTGAGCATAAAGTCTGATTTGTGTGACATAAATGAGAAACC